>JANJGN010000004.1:192518388-192598388 GCA_026770705.1 Isurus oxyrinchus
CTGAGACCAAGATCTGTATCTAACTCCAGCCACCAGCCTGGTTCCACATGTCACCACCTGCTGTGCCAGTAAAAACTTATCAGTTTCAAACTTAACACTGAGATAAATTTCCTGCTTTCTGTGGGAGAGGGCTCCACATTTCTGTGACGCTCTGTGCCACAAAGAGTTTCCTAACTTCACTCCTAAATGGTCTGGCACTCATTTTAAGGTTATCTCCCTTTGTTCTAGACTCGCTGCTAGGAGCAATAGCTTCTCTCTATCTACCCCACTAACATCTTATCAAAAGCCTAAACACAGTCTTCAGTCCAATGACCCCATTGACCTTCTACAATCCAGGATATACAAGCCAAGACTCTCCTCATATTCCAACACTCGGAGCCCTGGGAACACTTTGTGAATTTGTGCTGGATTCCTGCAAAACTCAACCTTCTATTGGAAACTTCCAGTGGATGTGAATAGTGGCAGTGTTGCCAATGCCTTTTGGGACCTTACATGGGAAGTTTAAACTTCTGATTCTCTGGGTTGCTGCCACGTTCCCTGTGGCAGTGATTTATGATGGCCAGAACAACAGAGGTATGGTTTCACTTGCCCTGGTTTGAAACAGATTTGCAGAGAGCTGTTAAAGCTCATTAAAGCGCAAGCTTGAACAAGATCAGCTGGATTGTCAAAACTCTGGCACCAGACACAGATCATTGATCCAATGTAAAACCCAATACCCTCGTTACAGCTCAACACCCTCATTACAGCTCAATACCCTCGATACAGCTCAACACCCTCAAGACAGATCAACACCCTCGATATAGAACAACACCCTCATTACAGCTCAACACCCTCATTACAGCTCAACACCATCATCGCAGCTCAACACCCTCATTACAGCTCAACACCCTCATTACAGCTCAACACCCTCATTACAGCTCAATTCCCCCGGTACAGCTCAAAGACCTCGATACAGCTCAAAGGTCTCGATACAGCTCAACACCCTCGATACAGCACAACACCCTCGTTACAGCTCAACACCCTCGTTACAGCTCAACACCCTCGATACAGCTCAACACCTTCGTTACAGCTCAATACCCTCATTAGAGCTCAACACCGTCAATACAGCTCAATATCCTCATTACAGTTCAACACTCCCAATACAGCTCAACACCCTCATTACAGGTCAACACCCTTGATATAGCTGAATACCCTCATTACAGCTCAACACCCTCGATACAGCTCAATACCCTCGATACAGCTCAACACCCCCAATACAGCTCAACACCCTCATTACAGGTCAACACCCTTGATATAGCTGAATACCCTCATTACAGCTCAACACCCTCGATATAGCTCAAAACCCTCATTACAGTTCAACACCCTCACCGCAACTCAACATTCTCGATACAGCTCAACACCCTTGATACAGCTCAACACCCTCGATACAGCTCCACATCCTCGATACAGCTCAATACCCTCGATACAGCTCAACACCTTCGATACAGCTCAACACCCTCATTACAGCTCAACACCCTCCATAGAGCTCAACACCTTCATTACAGCTCAACACCCTCGATACAGCTCAACACCTTCATTACAGCTCAACACCCTCGATACAGCTCAACACCTTCATTACAGCTCAACACCCTCGATACAGCTCAACACCTTCATTACAGCTCAACACCCTCGATACAGCTCAACACCTTCATTACAGCTCAACACCCTCAATACAGCTCAACACCCTCGTTACAGCTCAATACCCTCATTAGAGCTCAACACCGTCAATACAGCTCAATACCCTCATTACAGCTCAACACATTCGATACAGCTCAACACCCTCGATACAGCTCAACACCCCCAATACAGCTCAACACCCTCATTACAGGTCAACACCCTTGATATAGCTGAATACCCTCATTACAGCTCTACACCCTCGATACAGCTCAATACCCTCGATACAGCTCAACACCTTCATTATAGCTCAACTCCCTCATTACAGCTCAACACCCTCGATACAGCTCAACACCCTCATTACAGCTCAATACCCTCATTAGAGCTCAACACCATCAATACAGCTCAATACCCTCATTACAGTTCAACACCCCCAATACAGCTCAACACCCTCATTACAGGTCAACACCCTTGATATAGCTGAATACCCTCATTACAGCTCAACACCCTCGATACAGCTCAATACCCTCGATACAGCTCAACACCCCCAATACAGCTCAACACCCTCATTACAGGTCAACACCCTTGATATAGCTGAATACCCTCATTACAGCTCAACACCCTCGATACAGCTCAAAACCCTCATTACAGTTCAACACCCTCACCGCAACTCAACATTCTCGATACAGCTCAACACCCTCGATACAGCTCCACATCCTCAATACAGCTCAATACCCTCGATACAGCTCAACACCTTCGATACAGCTCAACACCCTCATTACAGCTCAACACCCTCCATAGAGCTCAACACCTTCATTACAGCTCCACACCCTCGATACAGCTCAATACCCTCATTACAGCTCAACACCCTTGACACAGCTCAACACCTTCATTACGGCTCAACACCCTCGATACAGCTCAACACCCTCATTACAGCTCAACACCCTCGATACAGCACAATACCCTCAGTACAGCTCAACACCTTCGATACAGCTCAATACCGTCATTACAGCTCAACATCCTCGATACAGCTCAACACCCTCATTACAGCTCAAAACCCTCCATAGAACTCAACACCTTCATTACAGCTCAACACCCTCAATACAGCTCAATACCCTCATTACAGCTCAACACCCTTGACACAGCTCAACACCTTCATTACAGCTCAACACCCTCGATACAGCTCAACACCCTCATTATAGCTCAACACCCTCGATACAGCTCAACACCCTCATCGCAGTTCAACATTCTCGATACAGCACAATACCCTCAATACTGCTCAATACCCTCATTACAGCTCAACACCCTCGATACAGCACAATACCCTCGATACAGCTCAACACCTTCAATATAGCTCAACTCCCTCATTACAGCTCAACACCCTCGATACAGCTCAACACCTTCATTACAGCTCAACACCCTCAATACAGCTCAACACCCTCGTTACAGCTCAATACCCTCATTACAGCTCAACACCGTCAATACAGCTCAATACCCTCACCGCAACTCAACATTCTCGATACAGCTCAACACCCTTGATACAGCTCAACACCCTCGATACAGCTCCACATCCTCGATACAGCTCAATACCCTCGATGCAGCTCAACACCTTCGATACAGCTCAACACCCTCATTACAGCTCAACACCCTCGATACAGCTCAACACCCTCATTACAGCTCAACACCCTCAATACAGCTCAATACCCTCATTACAGCTCAACATCCTCAATACAACTCAACACCCTCATTACAGCTCAACACCCTCAATACAGCTCAATACCCTCAGTACAGCTCAACACCCTCAATACAGCTCAATACCCTCATTACAGCTCAACATCCTCGATAGAACTCAACACCCTCATTACAGCTCAACATCCTCCATAGAACTCAACACCTTCATTACAGCTCAACACCCTCGATACAGCTCAACACCCTCATTGCAGTTCAACATTCTCGATACAGCACAATACCCTCAATACTGCTCAATACCCTCATTACAGCTCAACACCCTTGACACAGCTCAACACCCTTGACACAGCTCAACACCCTCGATACAGCTCAACACCCTCGATACAGCTCAACACCCTCGATACAGCTCAACACCTTCATTACAGCTCAACACCCTCGATACAGCTCAACACCTTCATTACAGCTCAATACCCTCGATACAGCTCAACACCTTCATTACAGCTCAATACCCTCGATACAGCTCAATACCCTCAATACTGCTCAACACCCTCGATACAGATCAACACCCTCGATATAGCTCAATACCCTCGATACAGCTCAACACCCTCAATACTGCTCAACACCCTCAATACAGCTCAACACCCTCGATACAGCTCAATACCTTCAGTACAGCTCAACACCCTCATAAGATTTGAACACCCTAATTACAGCTCAATTCCCCCGGTACAGCTCAACGGCCTCGATACAACTCAACACCCTCGATACAGCTCAATATCCTCGATACAACTCAACACCCTCGATACAGCTCAATATCCTCGATACAACTCAACACCCTCGATACAGCTCAACACCTTAATTACAGCTCAACACCCTCAATACAGCTCAACACCCTCAATACAGCTCAATATCCTCGATACAACTCAACACCCTCATTACAGCTCAACACCCTTGATACAGCTCAATATCCTCGATACAACTCAACACCTTCATTACAGCTCAACACCCTCATTACAGCTCAACACCCTCATTACAGCTCAACAATCCTCGTAACAGCTCAACACCCTTGTCACAGCTAAACACCCTCAATACAGCTCAACACCCTCAATACAGCTCAATACCCTCATTACAGCTCAATACTCTCGATATAGTTCAACACCTTCATTACAGCTCAACACCCTCATTACAGCTCAACAGCCTCATTAGAGCTCAACACCCTCGTTACAGCTCAACACCCTCATTACAGCTCAATTCCCCCAGCACAGCTCAAAGGCTTCGATACAGCTCAACACCCTCGATACAGCTCATAGGCCCTGATACAGCTCAACATTCTCGATACAGCTCAACACCCTCATTACAGCTCAACACCCTCATTACAGCTCAACACCCTCGTTACAGCTCAACACCTCGATAAAACTCAACACCCTCATTACAGCTCAACATTCTCGATACAGCTCAACACCCTCATTACAGCTCAACAATCCTGGTTACAGCTCAACAGCCTCAACAGAACTCAATACCATCGATACAGCTCAAAACCTTCATTACAACTCAACACCCCCGATACAGCTCAACACTCCCAGTAAATGTCCCTGACACACAGTAGTCCATTTTCCCCAGCACCCTGTGTTACTGACTGTATCTCTACTGATGTTAATTCAGCTCCCTCACACTGTCATTCAGTAACCCCTCTCCCCCCAGTGCCCTGTGTTACTGGCTGTATCTGTACTGATGTTAATCCAGCTCCCTCACACTGTCATTCAGTAACCCCTCTCCCCCCAGCGCCCTGTGTTACTGGCTGTATCTCTGCTGATGTTAATCCAGTTCCCTCACACTGTCACTTGGTAACCCCTCTCCCCCCAGCGCCCTGTGTTACTGACTGTATCTCTACTGATGTTAATCCAGCTCCCTCACACTGACACTCAGTAACCCCTCTCCCCCCAGCGCCCTGTGTTACTGACTGTATCTCTGCTGATGTTAATCCAGCTCCCTCACACTGTCATTCTATAATCTCTCTTCCCCCCAGTGCCCTGTGTTACTGACTGTATCTCCACTGATGTTAATCGAGCTCCCTCACACTATCACTTGGTAACCCCTTTCCCCCCAGCGCCCTGTGTTACTGACTGTATCTCTACTGATGTTAATTCAGCTCCCTCTCACTGTCACTCAGTAACCCCTCTCCCCCCAGCGCCCTGTGTTACTGACTGTATCTCCACTGATGTTAATTCAGCTCCCTCACACTGTCACTCAGTAACCCCTCTCCCCCCAGCGCCCTGTGTTACTGACTGTATCTCCACTGATGTTAGTCGAGGTCCCTCACACTGTCACTCAGTAACCCCTCTCCCCCCAGCGCCCTGTGTTACTGGCTGTATCTGTACTGATGTTAATCCAGCTCCCTCTCACTGTCATTCAGTAACCCCTCTCCCCCCAGCACCCTGTGTTACTGGCTGTATCTCCACTGATGTTAATTCAGCTCCCTCACACTGTCATTCAGTAACCCCTCTCCCCCCAGTGCCCTGTGTTACTGGCTATATCTCCACTGATGTTAATTCAGCTCCCTCACACTGTCATTCAGTAACCCCTCTCCCCCAGCGCCCTGTGTTACTGGCAATATCTCCACTGATATTAATCCAGCTCCCTCACACTGTCATTCAGTAACCCCTCTCCCCCCAGTGCCCTGTGTTACTGACTGTATCTGTACTGATGTTAATTCAGCTCCCTCACACTGTCATTCAGTAACCCCTCTCCCCCCAGTGCCCTGTGTTACTGGCTATATCTCCACTGATGTTAATTCAGCTCCCTCACACTGTCATTCAGTAACCCCTCTCCCCCAGCGCCCTGTGTTACTGGCAATATCTCCACTGATATTAATCCAGCTCCCTCACACTGTCACTCAGTAACCCCTCTCCCCCCAGTGCCCTGTGTTACTGACTGTATCTGTACTGATGTTAATTCAGCTCCCTCAAACTGTCATTCAGTAACCCCTCTCCCCCCAGTGCCCTGTGTTACTGGCTATATCTCCACTGATGTTAATTCAGCTCCCTCACACTGTCATTCAGTAACCCCTCTCCCCCCAGCGCCCTGTGTTACTGACTGTATCTGTACTGATGTTAATCCAGCTCCCTCACACTGTCACTCAGTAACCCCTCTCCCCCCAGCGCTCTGTGTTACTGACTGTATCTCCACTGATGTTAATCAAGCTCCCTCACACTGTCATTCAGGAACCCCTCTCCCCCCAGTGCCCTGTGTTACTGGCTGTATCTGTACTGATGTTAATTCAGCTCCCTCACACTGTCATTCAGTAACCCCTCTCCCCCCAGCGCCCTGTGTTACTGGCTGTATCTGTACTGATGTTAATCCAGCTCCCTCACACTGTCACTTGGTAACCCCTCCCCCCCAGCTCCCTGTGTTACTGACTGTATCTCTACTGATGTTAATCCAGCTCCCTCTCACTGTCACTCGGTAACCCCTCCCCCCCAACTCCCTGCGTTACTGACTGTATCTCTGCTGACGTTAGTTTGGTGATGACAGATGCATCTCCAATGTAATGAACCTCCAGCCACTCTTGTCTATCATGTGTTATTATTTGAGGTGTGTTGTGTCTGAACATGAACCAGGTTTAGCAACAGCAGTGGACCATGTCTCTCAGGCAAGGAATGCTTCGCCCATAGCTTGGGAAAGCGTTCTCCTGAGCTCTGAGAAAAGCAATGGTTATGTTGAGTTCTGGCTGCTGACCAGATGGCAAGTTTCCATCTGAGTGGAATAATAAATATTCAGTTCAAACAGCCTCATCTTGAAAACATTCATCGGGTCACCTCGAAACATTCCAGATTGCTAAGGGAAGAAGCCCAAATTTCCTGCCATTCCATGGTTAGATTCGTGCTTTCGGGGAGTATTTGGCCCCTTTATTCTTCCTGTCAATATGCACCCCCTCACATTTATCTAGCTTGAAATTCACTTGCCGGTGACATATCCATTTTGCAAGTGAAATAATCATGCCGTGCTTTGTCCATTACCCTCATAAATTCCAGGAAAGCTCTCAAATCCCTTCTCTGTTGTCTCCCAGAGTTCCTACAAAGCTACACACCAACAAAAGGCTTGTTCATACTCATACAGGTGAGGCAGGGTCTGGGAGGAATGAAAGGCTTTATCATGTCCTCAGCCTCCACAGGTTACATTTCACTGTCTGCTTGCGCCAATGAGTGCAGGAGACAAGAAAGGGACCTCTCGATTAGAGTCCAGTCTGTAACTCACTCCCAGGTATCTATCAGTCCATATATAAACCACCACATCAAAAGCTGACACTAAGCTGTTTCAGGGCGCTAGACGTTATTAAACAAAGTATGACACATATCCACGTAAGGAGATATCAGGTCAGGTGACCCAAAGATAAAAACAAAGAAAACTGCGGATGCTGGAAATCCAAAACAAAAACAGAATTACCTGGAAAAACTCAGCAGGTCTGGCAGCATCGGCGGAGAAGAAAAGAGTTGACGTTTCGAGTCCTCATGACCCTTTGACAGAACTTGATTTCGAGTCCAAGAAAGAGTTGAAATATAAGCTGGTTTAAGGTGTGTGTGTGGGGGGCGGAGAGATAGAGAGAGAGCGAGGTGGTTGTGTGGACAAACAAGCCGTGATAGAAGCAGATCATCAAAAGATGTCAGCGACAATGGTACAAAAGAACACATAGGTGTTAAAGTTAAAGTTGGTGATATTATCTAAACGAATGTGCTAATTAAGAATGGATGGTAGGGCACTCAAGGTACAGCTCTAGTGGGGGTGGAGGGAGCATAAAAGATTTTAAAATATTTAAAAATAATGGAAATAGGTGGGAAAAGAAAAATCTATAATTTATTGGGGAGAAAAAAAAAGGGGGGAAAACAGAAAGGGGGTGGGGATGGGGGAGGGAGCTCACGACCTAAAGTTGTTGAATTCAATATTTAGACTGGAAGGCTGTAAGGTGCCTAGTCGGAAGATGAGGTGTTGTTCCTCCAGTTTGCGTTGGGCTTCACTGGAACAATGCAGCAAGCCAAGGACAGACATGTGGGCAAGAGAGCAGGGTGGAGTGTTAAAATGGCAAGCGACAGGGAGGTTTGGGTCATTCTTGCGGACAGACCGCAGGTGTTCTGCAAAGCGGTCGCCCAGTTTACGTTTGGTCTCTCCAATGTAGAGGAGACCACATTAGGAGCAACGAATGCAGTAGACTAAGTTGGGGGAAATGCAAGTGAAATGCTGCTTCACTTGAAAGGAGTGTTTGGGCCCTTGGACGGTGAAGAGAGAGGAAGTGAAGGGGCAGGTGTTACATCTTTTGCGTGGGCATGGGGTGGTGCCATAGGAGGGGGTTGAGGAGTAGGGGGTGATGGACGAGTGGACCAGGGTGTCCCGGAGGGAGCGATCCCTACGGAATGCCGATAAGGGGGGTGAAGGGAAGATGTGTTTGGTGGTGGCATCATGCTGGAGTTGGCGGAAATGGCAGAGGATGATCCTTTGAATGCGGAGGCTGGTGGGGTGATAAGTGAGGACAAGGGGGACCCTATCATGTTTCTGGGAGGGAGGAGAAGGTGTGAGGGCGGATGCGCGGGAGATGGGCCGGACACGGTTGAGGGCCCTGTCAACGACCGTGGGTGGAAAACCTCGGTTAAGGAAGAAGGAGGACATGTCAGAGGAACTGTTTTTGAAGGTAGCATCATCGGAACAGATGCGACGAAGGCGAAGGAACTGGGAGAATGGGATGGAGTCCTTACAGGAAGCGGGGTGTGAGGAGCTGTAGTCGAGGTAGCTGTGGGAGTCGGTGGGTTTGTAATGGATATTGGTGGACAGTCTATCACCAGAGATTGAGACAGAGAGGTCAAGGAAGGGAAGGGAAGTGTCAGAGATGGACCACGTGAAAATGATGGAGGGGTGGAGATTGGAAGCAAAATTAATAAATTTTTCCAAGTCCCGACGAGAGCATGAAGCGGCACCGAAGTAATCATCGATGTACCGGAGAAAAAGTTGTGGAAGGGGGCCGGAGTAGGACTGCAACAAGGAATGTTCCACATACCCCATAAAGAGACAGGCATAGCTGGGGCCCATGCGGGTACCCATAGCCACACCTTTTATTTGGAGGAAGTGAGAGGAGTTGAAGGAGAAATTGTTCAACGTGAGAACAAGTTCAGCCAGACGGAGGAGAGTAGTGGTGGATGGGGATTGTTCGGGCCTCTGTTCAAGGAAGAAGCTAAGGGCCCTCAGACCATCCTGGTGGGGGATGGATGTGTAGAGGGATTGGACGTCCATGGTGAAGAGGAAGTGGTTGGGGCCAGGGAACTGGAAATTATTGATGTGACGTAAGGTGTCAGAGGAATCACGGATGTAGGTGGGAAGGGACTGGACAAGGGGAGAGAGAAGGGAGTCAAGATAACGAGAAATGAGTTCTGTGGGGCAGGAGCAAGCTGAGACGATCAGTCTACCGGGGCAGTTTTGTTTGTGGATTTTGGGTAGGAGATAGAAGCGGGCCGTCCGAGGTTGGGCGACTATCAGGTTGGAAGCTGTGGGAGGGAGATCCCCAGAGGAGATGAGGTCAGTGACAGTCCTGGAAACAATGGCTTGATGTTCAGTGGTGGGGTCATGGTCCAGGGAGAGGTAGGAGGAAGTGTCTGCGAGTTGACGCTCAGCCTCCGCGAGGTAGAGGTCAGTGCGCCAGACAACAACAGCACCACCCTTGTCGGGTCCAACCCTGACATTGTCATCAAACCCGCTGACAAGGGTGGTGCTGTTGTTGTCTGGCGCACTGACTTCTACCTCGCGGAGGCTGAGCGGTCGTGAGCTCCCTCCCCCATCCCCACCCCCTTTCTGTTTCCCCCTTTTTCCCTTTTTTTTCCCCTATAAATTATATAGATTTTTCTTTTCCCACCTATTTCCATTATTTTTAAATATTTTAAAATCTTTTATGCTCCCTCCACCCCCACTAGAGCTGTACCTTGAGTGCCCTACCATCCATTCTTAATTAGCACATTCGTTTAGATAATATCACCAATTTTAACTTTAACACCTATGTGTTCTTTTGTACCATTGTCGCTGACATCTTTTGATGATCTGCTTCTATCACTGCTTGTTTGTCTACACAACCACCTCTCTCTCTCTCTATCTCTCCACCCCCCACACACACACACACCTTAAACCAGTTTATATTTCAACTCTTTCTTGGACTCGAAATCAAGTTCTGTCGAAGGGTCATGAGGACTCGAAACGTCAACTCTTTTCTTCTCCACCGATGCTGCCAGACCTGCTGAGTTTTTCCAGGTAATTCTGTTTTTGTTCAGGTGACCCAAAGGTTCATCAAAGTGGAACATTAGAAAGGAAGAAGGGGAGGTAGAGAGTTGGAGCGGTGTAAAGGGGACATTGGGGATAATCCAGAGACAGGGCCTAGGCAACTGAAGGCACGGACACCAATGTCAGCGATTAAAACCGAGGGTGCTCAAGAGGTCAGAATTAGAGGAATGCAGATATCTTCGAGTGTTGCAGGGATGGTGGAGATTGCAGAGATAGGGAGGAGGTGAGGCCATGGAGGGATTTGAGAACAAGGGATCCAGTGTAGGTCAGTGATTTCAGGGGGCGATGGGGAGATGGGACTTGCTGAGGCCACAGGCAGCAGAGCTTTGGCTGATCTGGAGAGCATTGGAATAGTCGAGTCTAGAGGTAACCAAGGCACGAGTGGCGGTTTCAGCAGCAGATGACCTGAACCTTGAGCAGAGTCGGACGATGTTACAGAGGTGAAAATGGGCGGTCTTAGTCATGGCACAAATGTGAGGTCAGAAGTTCATCTCGGGGTCAAATGTGACATCAAGGTTATGAACGGCTTAATCTCGGATTGTTGCCACCCAACCCCTCAATTAGATACAAAAACAGAATTACCTGGAAAAACTCAGCAGGTCTGGCAGCATCAGCGGAGAAGAAAAGAGTTGACCTCATGACCCTTCGACAGAACTCAATTAGATTCCATCTGTAACTCTCTCCCAGGTATCCATTATTCCAGTACTTAACTCCCTAATGGGAACTGTTGTTTTACATTTAAACCCCTCAAATCCCACAGTTAACTTCCAGTCCATAACTTACTAGAGGGTACCTGCTATTTTATATATAAACCACCTGAATTCCATGAGTAGATCCCAGTCCGTAACTCATGGGATCTGTCATTTTACATTTGAACCCCCCTGAATTCCATGATTAGATTCCAACCTGCAGCTCATTCTGGAGTATCCGTTATTCTATATATAAACAACCCAAACTCTAGAGCCAGATTCTTCCCTAATCAGGTGGGAGCGGGTGGGAGTGGGTGGGAATAAGTGGGAGCGGGTGGGAGTGGGTGGGAGTGGGTGGGAGTGGGTGGGAATGAGTGGGAGGGGGTGGGAATAAGTAGAAGCAGGTGGGAATAAGTGGGAGCGGGTGGGAGTGGGTGGGAGTGGGTGGGAGCAGGTGGGAGTGGGTGGGAGCAGGTGGGAGTGGGTGGGAGTGTGTGGGAATAAGTGGGAGCGGGTGGGAGTGGGTGGGAGTGTGTGGGAATAAGTGGGAGCGGGTGGGAGTGGGTGGGAGTGGGTGGGAGCAGTGGGAGTGGGTGGGAGTGGGTGGGAGCAGGTGGGAGTGGGTGGGAGCAGGTGGGAGTGGGTGGGAGTGTGTGGGAATAAGTGGGAGCGGGTGGGAGTGGGTGGGAGTGGGTGGGAGCAGTGGGAGTGGGTGGGAGTGGGTGGGAGTGGGTGGGAATAAGTGGGAGTGGGTGGGAGTGGGTGGGAGTGGGTGGGAGTGGGTGGGAGTGGGTGGGAATAAGTGGGAGTGGGTGGGAGTGGGTGGGAGTGGGTGGGAGTGGGTGGGAATACGTGGGAGTGGGTGGGAATGAGTGGGAGTGGGTGGGAGTGGGTGGGAGTGGATGGGAGTGGGTGGGAGAGGGTGGGAATGAGTGGGAGCAGGGGGGAGTTGGTCGGAGTGGGTGGGAGGGGGTGGGAGGGGGTGGGCTTGGTGGGAATGGGTGGGAGGGGGTGGGAGCGGGTGGGAAGGGGTGGGAGGGGGTGGGAGGGGGTGGGTGGTGTTGGGAGGGGGTGGGAGCAGGTGGGAGGGGGTGGGAGCGGGTGGGAAGGGGTGGGAGGGGGTGGGCTTGGTGGGAGTGGGTGGGAGGGAGTGGGAGCGGGTGGGTGGGGTTGGGAGGGGGTGGGAGGGGGTGGGAGGGGGGTGGGAGCGGGTGGGAGCGGGTGGGAAGGAGTGGGCTTGGTGGGAGGGGGTGGAAGGGGGTGGGAGTGGGTGGGAGGGGGGTGGGAGCAGGTGGGAGTGGGTGGGAGGGGTTGGGAGCGGGTGGGAAGGGGTGGGAGGGGGTGGGAGCGAGTGGGAAGGGGTGGGAGGGGGTGGGAGCGGGTGGGAATGGGTGGGAGGGAGTGGGAGGGGGTGGGAGGGGGTGGGAGGGGGTGGGAGGGGGTGGGAGGGGGTGGGAGGGGGTGGGAGGGGGTGGGAAGGGGTGGGAGCGGGTGGGAGGGGGTGGGAAGCTGACCACAGGCCGTGACCAACTCCACACCACCATTTTACACAGACGAGCCAATTAAAGGCCCGACCAGCGTAAGAAGAGACCATGGCAAGGGGAGAAGGGAGGGTGGGACCGGGGGTGGGGCTAGGGCAAGGCTGGGGCGGGGCGGGGCCGGGTTGGGGGTGGAGGTGGGGCCGAGGGTGGAGCTGGCAGTGGGGGTGGGGCCAGCGAAGGGGGTGGTAGCGGTGCTGGGGTTGGGCGGGGCAGGGGGGACGGGGCAGGGCTGGGGCGGGGCTGGGGGAACGGGGCGGGGCTGGGGCGGGGCTGGGGGAACGGGGCGGGGCTGGGGTTGGGCGGGGCAGGGGGACGGGGCGGGGCTGGGGTTGGGCGGGGCAGGGGGATGGGGCGGGGTGGGGCGGGGTGGGGCTGGGGCGGGGCAGGGCTGGGGCAGGGCAGGGGGATTGGGCGGGGCTGGGGCGCGGGGCAGGGGCGGGGCTGGGGTGGGGCGGGGCAGGTCTTGGGCGGGGCAGGGGGACACGGCGGGGCTGGGGGACGGGGCGGGGCTGGGGGCGGGGCGGGGTGGGGCTGGGGTGGGGCGGGGCAGGGCTGTGGCGGGGCAGGGGGACAGGGTGGGGCAGGGCTGGGGCGGGGCAGGGGGACAGGGTGGGGCTGGGGGCGGGGTGGGGTGGGGCTGGGGTGGGGCGGGGCAGGGCTGGGGCGGGGCAGGGGGATGGGGCGGGGCTGGCGTTGGGCGGGGCAGGGGGCAGGGGGGTTGGGGCCGAGTGCAGAGGTTGGGCCAGGGGCGGGGCTGTGGCGGGGTGGAGGTGGGGCCAGGGGCGGGGCTGGGGCGGGGCTGGGGGCTGGAGCTCAATGTCGGCCTGGTCCCATGGTGACCCCGTGGCCGATTCGGAAGCAGCCGCGGCAGCCCATACGAAGGCTGCCAGTGAAGCAGACGCACCTCGCCATGGAGCTAGGTGCTGAACATGGCCGGCGGGAGGGCAGGTCAGTGGGACAGTCGGCCCCGTGTTTCTTTGACGAGGGTCTCGCTGTCCTCCTGGAGGAGGGGGCAGCACGCAGAGGGATCCTTATCCCCAGGGACAGGAGGAGGAGGCCCGCCACCACCTCACTAAAAGGGCCTGGGAGGAGCTGGCATCCAGGCTCAGTAGCCATGATGCGGTGAGGCACACATGGGTGAAGTGCTGGAAGCGCTTCAATGATCTCCTGTGATCAGGAAGGGTGAGTACCATGTTGGGCGGTGTTAAGAGCTGCCCATCCCGCCCCCCCCTTGGACCTCACAGGTCTTACAGTGTGAGTGGCAAATGTCAATGAGGCAGCCTCTGGGCAAGAGGGTGAGCCCTGGCTGCTTGGACTGAGTGTCTTGTGGCTCCAGGGTGACGAATCGGCTGAGCCCCCCGAGGTGTTCCTCAGGTGGGGTTGGCCAGACTGCAATGGCAAAGCAAGTACAGGGTGGACTGATCAATGCTGCCCTGTCCTTTCAGGAGAAGATATCCCACAACAATGCTGAGAGGTTGTGAACTGGCAGGGGTCCACCCCACCTACTCATCTTGACCCAATATGAGCAAGAGGCCATGGAGCTGGAGAGGCGCCATGGGCCTAGGTCAACTGGCCGTGGTGAGGTTGGGGTGCCACAGGGAGGTAAGAGTGCAGCGCACTGAGGTCAGAATGTCTGTCATTGCAGCCATTCCACCGTAGTCTCTATATTGATGTGAGCCTTGAGCCTGGAATCCCCATTGATAATGGAAAGACGAGGGCACCCTGATACATATCTCTGTCTCATCCGGGTACCAGGCAGACACAGTAACAGTGTAATGATTTCAACTAATGACATGTCCTTGTTCTTCCTTTCAAGCTCACCAGCAGCCCATCGGGGTGAGAACCTGAAGGCCCACCACTGACCCCCAGAGAACAACACCCAACACAACACACCTGCGCCACACCCTCTCTGCCAAGCAGGCACCAGCTCAGATACCAGCACCTCGGTGGGCATTAGATTGGCGGCGAGTATCTCAGTGCACAGCAGTGAGGGCACTTCACACTCTCCTGAGGTTCAGGCGGAGGCAGAGAGTGCCCAGGGTGCCAGCAGTCAGAGGGCTGCTGGAGACCAGGAACATGCTCAGTCAGTGGCTGATGGGCCTCTGGAGTCATCCCCAAAGCAGCAGATGCTGTAAGTCCAGCAGGGTGTGCAGGAGGATCTGGCAGGGATACATGAGGGAATGTGTGTCATATTCTAGGTGTGGAGGAGTCCCTGTGGAGCATGAACAATGCAATGACCCTCATGGCCGAGCGCTCTGCTCCTCCATGGAGAGAGTGGCAACTCTCATGGAGAGGCTCCTCCAGGAGCTGAATCAGGGGTTCCTGGCGATACGCTCGGACCTGCAGCCCTCACACTGGCAATGACCTCAAGTGGTCACTGTCAATGTGGGAGATGGATTGGGCACCCAGCATCGCAGCTCGGTGCCCATCCATCACTGGTGAGCAGGGAGGAGCATAGCAACTTCACTTTGGCACACGAGCTGCCTGTCATCTCCGTGGGCTCCTCTCAGGGCGCTCCAGATGAGGGCAGCAGCTCCTCTGTCCCTCTGCCAGTGACCGTGGCATCCGATGAGGCTGCAGTGACTGGGGAGTTGCCAGCTGTGGCACTGGCCGCTCTCTCCCAGGCAGGGCCAGCACAGGCTCCACAGGCCAGAGGACGCCCGCCAAGGTCTTCGAGGCCAACAGGACAGCAGAGTGAGCAGGTTGTCTCCAATGCCGGTGCCAACGATGGGGGGGGCACCTAGATGTAGCACCCGCAAACATAAACTTAAAGCACCTTAAGTACACCACAGGCTTCTCACTGGTGATATTTTCCCCCCATTTTATGGTAAATATTACTTGGTGTGATGGATAACACCTTTCAATTTAATTTGTATTATATTTGCCAGTTATCACAACATTAAATGTGTTTTTGTACAACAAGCCTCTGGGTGCTTCATTTGTTCTGAAGGTCCAGGGTAACCTATGATGTTTTGAGTGGCTTGTTTCTCATTAAACTTTATTGAAATAGCACATAGTGCATGTTGTTCACCAAGTAAATGTTCCTGTCAGGGATCGAGAATGGAGCCTGCAGCCCTGGCATGTGGTGGTTGTTTTTATTTGGCAGGCTAGCTGAAGGGGCGTTGGATCAAAGCATCCCGGGTGTCCCTGCCTCCCTGGAGGTTACCCAGGTCAGCATCTATGTCTTCAGCTTTCTCCTGACTGTGCTCATCCTCGGACTCACTACTGGTCTCATCGTCTGCTGCCAGAGCAGCTGCATCAGGATCTTCTTCCTCCACAGCATCCCCCACTTTCCAGCGCCAGATTGTGGAGGGTGCAGCACGCAACCACTGTCACTGACACACAATCTGGGGGGTACTGGAGTGCGCCCCCTGAGCGGTCCAGGCATCAGAAGCGCATCTTGAGAAGATTGATGGCTCTCTCCACCACAGCCCTTGTGGAGGCTCCTGTTGTAGCACTGCTCAGCCTCTGTTCTTGGATGGTGGAGAGGGGTCATGAGCCACCTTCTGAGGGGATAGCCCTTGTCACCCAGCAGCCATCCATCCAGCCGGGCTGGAGCACTGAAGAGCCCCGGCACCTGGGAGTGTCTGAGGATGTAGGTGTAGTGGGAGCTGCCTGGGTACCTTGTACAGACTTGTAGAATCAGCATCCTGTGATCACACACTATCTGCACGTTCATGGAGTGGAAGCCCTTCCTGTTGACAAAGGCACCGGGCTCACCTGCTGGCGCCTTGATGGTCACGTGTGTACAGTCTATAGCACCCTGGACACGGGGAAACACAGCAATGGCCACGAAGCCTCTGGCTCGCTGTGTCTGGCTGGCATCGTCTGTACGGTAGTGAATAAAGGTCAATACACGCCTGAACATAGCGTCTGTCACCAGCTTGACACAACTGTGGAGAGCTGATTGGGAGACTCAGCAAAGATCACCCACCAACCCCTGGAACCTGGAAAGAGCCGGAGGCATAGAAGTTGAGGGCCACTGTGACCTTCAGCGCTACTGGCATGGGGCGTCCACCCACACAGTCGGAGCTGATCTCAGGTCCGATCCTCTGACAGATGGAGGTCACTGTCTCCCTTGAGAGCCAGAGCCTCCTTCGGCATTGCACCTCAGACATAGAGGAAGCTGCATCACCCCCTGTAAACCCTGGTCGCACGATAGTGGCATCTTCTGCGACCCCTTCCACCTTGGACTTCCTGTGGACCCTGCGCCCCTTGTGCCTGCGCCTCTCCTCCCACAGATCACTCCCCTGGAGGCTGAATAGGGACACCTGGCCTCCTCCTTCTTCTGGCCCTCTCTTCCTCCTCAGAGGAGGTGCCCCAGAGGAGACCACAATCCTTATTCCCAGGGTAAGGGAAGGCTGTCTGATACCTGGAAGGACCCAAGTGTTATGACTCCTCTGGAGTCCTGAACTGAAGCCTCTTATTTCTGTCAAAGCTCTCAAGCAAAATGAAGATACCCTGTTCACACAAGCAATCAGCAGCAAGTTAAAAGCTAAAGTAGAAACTACTCGCATTAGCGAACCCACTCATCCCTCTTCTCCTGCCCGTGGATGAGGTGTTTGAAAATGTGGCTGACCTGCCTGCCTGTTTAACCTGTGCAATGGCCTGAAACTCACACAGGCCATGTAAATTCCAGGACTATTGGTGTCTCAAGAGCCTTAACTGGCCAATTAATTAATGGCAGACACGCCTCCATCTTCATCGCGCACCCGCCTAGCGAAATAACGTGAGGGTGTGCGGTGATGTCGGGACTCATGCCCGAGGTCATCGCTCACCATATTAAGCTCAGGCATGTCAGGTGAGCACCCGCATGCCGAACGTAAAACTCTGGCCTATGATTGGACCGGCCTGTAACTCACTCCCGGATATCTGTTATCTATATATAAACCTCTCTGAACACCTCGGTTAAATTGCAGCTTATAACTCACCCCGGGTAGCTTACACAAACCGCCTGAACACCATAATGAAATTGCTGCCTGTACCAGCGGATAGTCATAAAGAGAGAGGAAGTACTCGAAGAGTTGAAATCCTTGAAAGTTGATAAGTCACCAGGGCCAGATGGATTGTTTCCGAGGCTGCTGAAGGAAGTCAGGGAGGAGATAGCAGATGCTCTGAGGATGATTTTCCAATCTTCACTAGATACAGGGGAGGTACCAGAGGACTGGAGAAATGCAAACGTAGTTCCATTGTTTAAAAAAGGATCAAAGGAAATGCCAAACAATTATAGACCAGTTAGTCTTACATCAGTGGTGAGCAAATTAGTAGAAACAATCCTGAGAGATAAGATTAACTGTCATGTGGAAAGGCATGGACTAGTCAGGAATGGTCAGCATGGATTTGTTAAAGGAAGGTCTTGCCTCACAAATTTGATTGAATTCTTTGAGGTGACAAGAAGGGCTGATGAAGGTAGTGCAGTGGATGTTGTGTACATGGATTTTAGCAAAGCATTTGACAAGGTCCCACATGGCAGATTGGTCAGGAAAGTAAAAGCCCATGGGATTCAGGGTAATGTGGCAAACTGGATAAAAGGTTGGCTTTGTAACAGGAAACAAAGGGTAACGGTCGATGGATGCCCTTGCGAATGGAAAGTTGAGACAACTTGAGACAAGTGGTGTTCCACAGGGCTCGGTGTTGGGACCCTTGCTGTTTGTGTTATATATTAACGATTTGGACATGAACATGGGGGGGCACGATTGGGAAATTTGCAGATGACACAAAGATTGGCCGAGTAGTGGATAGTGTAGAAGATAGCCATAATCTCCAAAACGATATAGATGGGTTGGTGGAGTGGGCAGTAAAGTGGCAGATGGATTTTAACATTGAGAAGTGTGAGGTCATACATTTAGGGAGGTCAAACAGTTACAGGGATTACAAAATAAATGGGAATATACTAAGTGGAGTAGATGAAGTGAGAGATCTTGGTGTACAAGTACACAGGACCCTGAAGGAAGCAGTTCAAGTAGACAAGGTTGTAAAGAAGACATATAGAATGCTCTCCTTCATTGGCAGAGGATTAGAATATAAAAGTAAGGATATAATGTTGGAATTCTATAAAACACTGGTGAGGGCACAACTGGAGTATTGTGTGCAGTTCTGGTCACCACATTACAGGAAGTACGTAATAGCTCTGGAGAGAGTGCAGAGAAGGTTTACAAGAATGTTGCCAGGGTTAGAAAAGTGTAGCTATGAGGAGAGATTGGACAGGTTGAGGTTATTTTCCTTAGAACAAAAAAGGCTGAGAGGTGACTTGATTGAGGTGTACAAAATTATGAGGGGAATAGATAGAGCGGACAGGGTAAAATTGTTTCCCTTGGTGGAGAATTCTAGAACCAGGGGACATAGATTCAAGATAAGTGGCAGAAGGCGTAGGGGGGACATGAGGAAGAACTTTTTTACACAGAGGGTAGTGGGTGTCTGGAATTCGCTGCCCAAGTTGGTGGTAGAGGCAGAAACTTTAAACTCTTTTAAAAAGTACCTGTATCTGCACCTAAAGTGCTGTAAGCTGCAGGGCAATGGGCTGGGTGCAGGAAGGCCGGATTAGAAAGGGCACCTGGGTGTCCTCGGGCTGGCATGGACAAGATGGGCTGAATGGCCTCCTCCTGTGCTGTAACTTTTCTATGATTCTCTGGTTCTACCTCACTCCCAGATACTGATTATTCTATATAGAAACCATCCAAACCCCTCGATTAGATTCTGCCTGTAACTCACTGCCATATATCCATTACCGCCTGTGCCATTCATCAAGTGAGACCTTGTTGTGAGAGGTCAGTTACCCCATTGTTCCGTCCACAATTCTCTGGTCAATGCAGTTTGCTCTGAAGACAGTGATAAATTAGGAAAGACAAGAGCTGTTTGCATCACATTACCTCCCAGCCCTGTGTTCATGTAGAGATGACAGTCAATGCAATGATAGAGGTGGGGACTGACTATGAACTGTAAGCCTTCGATTAGTAATGGGTAATGTTAACTAATACGAGCAGCACTGTAGGTGTACCAAAACCACAGGGACTGCAGCGGTTCAAGAAGGCAGCTCACCACCACCTTCTCAAGGGCAACTAGGGACGGGCGATAAATGCTGGCCCAGCCAGCGCAGCCCACATCCCATGAATGAAGTAAAAACAATGGACATTGTTCAGCACACGGCCCAATGATAGTAGATCTGGCAAAGTAGAATAGGAAGAGAGTGGGAGTGGGACTTTCATTCCATCAGAATGAGGCAGAGATTGAGCAGGCTGAGCACACTCATGAAGCTTATGCTTTCAACTGACTATCCTTGGTCTCAAAGTCTCTCCTTCTCCTTGTAAGCCCAACCAGAGGCGTAAATTCAGAAGCTAATGTTGACATGTGAAGCATCATGACTGACCACAGAGGTTCTTTCACTCCAGCCCTACTTGTGCACAACCACCACATCAAACCACACGATGCTGGGCCCACACGTACAGTGGTACCCGGGACCCCCAACTTGACCAGACGCACACGTCAGTTTGAGTGAAGGCTGCAAGCACAGACAGGGAGGGGAGAGGCCAGCGCCAGCCAAGTCTCAGTTGCCAGCATTCGTTCCCCCCCCCCCCCCCACCGAATCAGAAGCTTCTGGGCTCGAGTCTCCTTTCAGGGTTTTCAATACAAATTTCAAGGCCGACACTCCAACCGGGCGCGGAGGGAGTGCTGCATTGTGCCATCTTTCAGATGAGGATACTAAAACCGAGACCCTTCTGCCAACTCAGGTGAATGGAAAAGATCGCATGGCGGCTGTGGGAATTTAGTCTCAGTAACGGTGACCATGATGAAACCGTTGTTGATTGTTGTAAAAACCCATCTGGTTCACTAATGCCCTTTAGGGGAAGGAAATCTGCTGCCTTTACCTAGCCTGGCCTCCAGGTGACTCCAGACCCACAGCAACGTGGTCGAATCTTAAATGCCCCTCTGGCTATCAAACCATTCAGTTCCAGGGCAATTGGGGATGTGGCGCTTAGAATGTCCTTGCCAGCCACGCCCACATCCCATAAAAGAATAAAGGAAAAACTGTTCCTCCCAAAACACTTGGCATATCTTAAATTACTCATGTAATGTATTCCAAAATGTTACTTTCTGAAAGAAATCTCTAATACATATTTGAATGAATCGATATATGAACTGTCTCCCGAAGGAGCCTGTCCCATAGTTTGGCTGCTCGTTTATTGTTTCTGCAGGTTAGTTTTGAATTTACCCTCTTTAAGTGCCGCCCATGTCCTCAGCCTCTGGACTAGGTGAAATGGTTAACCAAGGTCTCCGCACAGCTCTTCCCAATGGCTTCACCCAGCAACGGACATGGGTCACCCAGTCTTTGCCTCGCACTCTCAGGATAGGGGCAGTGGGCTGAATTTCCCAGCCAGCGATGGGATGGAATTTCCTCCTGTTCCTCTGACCCTGACCCGTTTTCCTGGACCCGGTTCGATCGGTCATTCAGGAGGGACTCCCATAAAGAAGGGGCTGGCCTGCAGCAACGAGGGAAGAGCTTCAGCAGGCCTGTGCCTACCAGGCCCAAGCGGCAATGACGGACCCTAAACGGGGGCTGAAGATCACCGCAGATGAAGAAGTGAAACAATTGAGGCCAGGATTCGGCTGGGATGCAGGCCTCTTGCGGTGAGATGAGGCGCCTACCTGCCCCTCTCCTTCCAGTGTCAGCCATGACCCAGTGGCTTTGTTATCTCTGAGTCAGAGGATTATGGGTTTAAGTCCCACTCCTTGGGCACAGAATTTCAGCAGCTACTCCAGATTGCAGCACAGAGGGTGTGCTGCTCGGTCTTTCACATGAGCTATTAAACCAATGCCTTGTCTGACCTCTTATTAAACAGCCTATTCAATGAGGATCGGGGTGGGGGGGTGGGGGGGGCAGTGAGGGGTCTCCCTGATGCCTTGGCCAATAATTATCCCTTAACCAACATCACAAAAAACAGATTTTCTGCTCATTGCTGCTTCTGGGAGCTTGCTGTGCACAAATTGGCTGCTGCACTTTCTACAGTGACGACACTTCAGAAGTGCTTGACCGCAAAAGACATCGGACTTTGTGAAAGGCACTATATAAATGCAAGTCTCTCTTTCTAGTGGTGAGATTAGTGGTCTAATCTTCATCTTTTTGGCCTCTTCTTCTCACTGCTGGTCAGGATCACCAGTGAAGATGCTGGGCCAGGATATTACAGCCCCTCCCACCCGGTGGGGCATTACAGTCCCACTGAGCTAAACAGAGATTTAAATGGCTCACCGCATTCGCTGGGGGTTGGGGGGGGGGGGCAGGGGGTGGGTGGGGGGGGGGGTGGGTGGGGGTTGGGGGGGGGGTTGGTAACACCTGTTCGTTGAGATTAAAACACGCAGGGCTACGGTGATGGGGGTGGGGTGAGGAGGGGCGGGAATAGAACTGATTGGGCTGCTCCACAGAGGGCCAGCATGGACTCGATGGGCCGAATAGCCTCCGGCGGTGCCGTCATTTCACTCAGTGGGTGGGACTTTCCGCCGGAGGGGATTTTACGGTCCCGCCGCTAAGTCAACGGGCTTTTGGACGGCTTGTCACATTGTTCAACCCCACTCCCTGTCCTCTGATGCTAATGAAATAGTGAAGCTGTCTTCTCCACAGGCCCATCAGGCTGAGTTAAGCTTTTATCAGCGTGAAGACACAGGCACATGTCAAAGACTCTCAGGCCTCGGTTCTCATAGCCTCCTGCTGAGTACACAGCTGCTACGAATGGGTTAATGGGGCAGCCATTATTCAGTCAGCTGCCTTCATAAGCCCCCACATTAAAAGAAGATGCATCTCAGGGTCTCTCTGGCCCTCCTGTCGAGAGGGTATATTTCCACCCACTGCACTTTTTTTCCCCCCCAAAGCGTACTGGGTTCACATTCCTCCACGTCAAACTGCATCTGCCACTTATCTGCCCCTCTCCTCTGATCTGCCTGGCTCTGTCCGCAATCTTCACTTGCTCATTTCCACCCCCCCACACCCACCAATTTGGTATCAACATCAAGCTTCAGTGTCATTTCTCTCGCCCTGCGTGAGAATCGTTCACACGACACAAAACAAAATGTGCATTTATATAGCACCTTTAACATGGTAAAATGTTCCAAGCTGCTCTATAGGAACAGGAGGAGCTCGCTGAGTCCCTTGAACCCGTTCCACCGCCCTTCGATGAGCTGCTGACCGCTCTGCATCTTAAACCCATCTACCTGCTATAGTTACGTAACACTTAATACCCATAACTAACAAAAAAAAACCCCATTATTTTAGATGAATTTACATTGGCGAGGGAGATCCTGCTGTTGGTCCCATCGTCTACCAAGAGCTGCCATTTAATGGGAAAAGGGCAGGGTACAGTCAAATCAGCGACAGAACCAAAGGACGATACTGTCCATCTGAAGCGATGGATCTACACAACTCGGTTGCCGCGGAAACTCTATCGGCAACGGAGCTTCTTGTAGCTGCCAGTCCCCAATGTCCGTCGTAGCTCCGACATTGGTAGTCCAAGTGTTGGTTTCTTTTGTGAAAGGGGAGGTAGCAATTTTCCTTGGTCATCCTCTTCCCGCCTCCCCACCTACCCCCACCCCCACCCCCACCCCCACCCCCAACCCCCACCCCCAACCCTCACCCCCACCCTCACCCCCACCCCCACCCCCCACCCCCCATCTCCCACTGCTTCCCGGCCGGAGGGAGTTATTTGGTTCCACACGTGTTGATGTTCTTCCCGTCTGCGGCGTCCTCCACCAGTGAGATGTGGTAATCAGTCGAGAGAGTGAAATGCGAGATGCAGCCCACGAAGCCCCTCATGTACTGTCGGTTGGTGTGTAGGGCGATCTCCTTCATCCCTCCTGACTCGGCAGAGGGGGGGGAGGGGGGGGGGGGTGGGAGAGAAAAAAAGCAAAATGTGAGGCAACGCATCTCTTCCAAGGGAGAACGTTCCTTCCAGCAGCCATCTTACACTCAGCATGGTGATGGTTGCGTGGAGGGAGCGGCATCTATGGGGGATGGACTGTGATCACATGTGAAGGGAGCCACTTCCTGTGTGAGGTTAGCTATTTCCTGTGTGAGGTTAGCTATTTCCTGTGTGGAGGGAGCTATTTCCTGTGTGGAGGGAGCTATTTCCTGTGTGGAGGGAGCTATTTCCTGTGTGAGTTAGCTATTTCCTGTGTGGAGGGAGCTATTTCCTGTGTGGAGGGAGCTATTTCCTGTGTGAGGTTAGCTATTTCCTGTGCGGAGGGAGCTAATTCCTGTGTGGAGGGAGCTATTTCCTTTGTGGAGGTTAGCTATTTCCTGTGTGAGGTTAGCTATTTCCTGTGTGAGGTTAGCTATTTCCTGTGTGGAGGGAGCTATTTCCTGTGTGAGGTTAGCTATTTCCTGTGTGGAGGGAACTATTTCCTGTGTGAGGTTAGCTATTTCCTGTGTGAGGTTAGCTATTTCCTGTGTGGAGGGAACTATTTCCTGTGCGAGGTTAGCTATTTCCTGTGTGAGGTTAGCTATTTCCTGTGTGAGTTTAGCTATTTAATGTGTGAGGTTAGCTATTTCCTGTGTGAGTTTAGCTATTTCCTGTGTGAGGTTAGCTATTTCCTGTGTGAGTTTAGCTATTTCCTGTGTGAGTTTAGCTATTTCCTGTGTGAGGTTAGCTATTTCCTGTGTGAGTTTAGCTATTTCCTGTGTGAGGTTAGCTATTTCCTGTGTGGAGGGAGCTATTTCCTGTGTGGAGGGAGCTATTTCCTGTGTGAGGTTAGCTATTTCCGGTGCGCAGGGAGCTAATTCCTGTGTGGAGGGAGCTATTTCCTTTGTGGAGGTTAGCTATTTCCTGTGTGAGGTTAGCTATTTCCTGTGTGGAGGGAGCTATTTCCTGTGTGAGGTTAGCTATTTCCTGTGTGGAGGGAGCTATTTCCTGTGTGAGGTTAGCTATTTCCTGTGTGAGGTTAGCTATTTCCTGTGTGGAGGGAACTATTTCCTGTGCGAGGTTAGCTATTTCCTGTGTGAGGTTAGCTATTTCCTGTGTGAGTTTAGCTATTTAATGTGTGAGGTTAGCAATTTCCTGTGTGAGTTTAGCTATTTCCTGTGTGAGGTTAGCTATTTCCTGTGTGGAGGTTAGGTATTTCCTGTGTGGAGGGAACTATTTCCTGTGTGAGGTTAGCTATTTCCTTTGTGGAGGGAACTATTTCCTGTGTGAGGTTAGCTATTTCCTTTGTGGAGGTTAGCTATTTCCTGTGTGAGGTTAGCTATTTCCTGTGTGGAGGGAACTATTTCCTGTGTGAGGTTAGCTATTTCCTGTGTGGGGTTAGCTATTTCCTGTGTGAGGTTAGCAATTTCCTGTGTGAGTTTAGCTATTTCCTGTGTGAGGTTAGCTATTTCCTGTGTGGAGGGAGCTATTTCCTGTGTGAGGTTAGCTATTTCCTGTGTGAGTTTAGCTATTTCCTGTGTGAGGTTAGCTATTTCCTGTGTGAGTTTAGCTATTTCCTGTATGGAGGGAGCTATTTCCTGTGTGAGGTTAGCAATTTCCTGTGTGAGTTTAGCTATTTCCTGTGTGAGGTTAGCTATTTCCTGTGTGGAGGGAGCTATTTCCTGTGTGAGGTTAGCTATTTCCTGTGTGAGTTTAGCTATTTCCTGTGTGAGTTTAGATATTTCCTGTGTGGAGGGAGCTATTTTCTGTGTGCAGTTTAGCTATTTCCTGTGTCAGTTCAGCTATTTCCTGTGTGGAGGGAGCTATTTCCTGTGTGGAGTTTAGCTATTTCCTGTGTCATTTCAGCTATTTCCTGTGTGGAGGGAGCTATTTCCTGTGCGGAGGGAGCTATTTCCTGTGTGGAGGGAGCTAATTCCTGTGTGGAGGTTAGCTATTTCCTGTGTGGAGGGAGCTATTTCCTGTGTGGAGGGAGCTATTTCCTGTGTGGAGGGAGCTATTTCCTGTGTGAGGTTAGCTATTTCCTGTGTGAGGTTAGCTATTTCCTGTGTGAGGTTAGCTATTTCCTGTGTGAGTTTAGCTATTTCCTGTGTGGAGGGAGCTATTTCCTGTGTGAGGTTAGCAATTTCCTGTGTGAGTTTAGCCAATTCCTGTGTGAGGTTAGCTATTTCCTGTGTGGAGGGAGCTATTTCCTGTGTGAGGTTAGCTATTTCCTGTGTGAGTTTAGCTATTTCCTGTGTGAGGTTAGCTATTCCCTGTGTGAGTTTAGCTATTTCCTGTGTGGAGGGAGCTATTTCCTGTGTGGAGTTTAGCTATTTCCTGTGTGAGTTTAGCTATTTCCTGTGTGGAGGTTAGGTATTTCCTGTGTAGAGGGAGCTATTTCCTGTGCGGAGGGAGCTATTTCCTGTGTGGAGGTTAGCTATTTCCTGTGTGAGTTTAGCTATTTCCTGTGTGGAGGTTAGGTATTTCCTGTGTAGAGGGAGCTATTTCCTGTGCGGAGGGAGCTATTTCCTGTGTGAGGTTAGGTATTTCCTGTGTGGAGGGAGCTATTTCCTGTGTGAGTTTAGCTATTTCCTATGTGGAGGGAGCTATTTCCTGTGTGAGTTTAGCTATTTCCTGTGTGGTGGTTAGGTATTTCCTGTGTGGAGGTTAGGTATTTCCTGTGTGGAGGGAGCTATTTCCTGTGTGAGGTTAGCTATTTCCTGTGTGGAGGGAGCTATTTCCTGTGTGAGGTTAGCTATTTCCTGTGTGAGTTTAGCTATTTCCTGTGTGGAGTGAGATATTTCCTGAGTGGAGGAAGCTGTTTCCTGTGTGAGGTTAGCTATTTCCTGTGTGGAGGGAGCTATTTCCTGTGCAGAGGGAGCTATTTCCTGTGTGAGGTTAGCTATTTCCTGTGTGGAGGGAGCTATTTCCTGTGTGATGTTAGCTATTTCCTGTGTGGAGGGAGCTATTTCCTGTGTGAGGTTAGCTATTTCCTGTGTGAGGTTAGCTATTTCCTGTGTGTAGGTTAGCTACTTCCTATGTGGAGGTTAGCTATTTCCTATGTGGAGGGAGCTATTTCCTGTGTGGAGGGAGCCATTTCCTGTGCGGAGGGAGCTATTTCCTCCGTGAGTTTAGCTATTTCCTGTGTGAGGTTAGCTATTTCCTGTGCGAGTTTAGCTATTTCCTGTGTGGAGGGAGCTATTTCCTGTGTGAGGTTAGCTATTTCCTGTGCGGAGGGAGCTATTTCCTGTGTGAAGGGATCTATTTCCTGTGTGAGGTTAGCTATTTCCTGTGTGAGTTTAGCTATTTCCTGTGTGGAGGGATCTATTTCCTGTGTGAGGTTAGCTATTTCCTGTGTGGAGGGAGCTATTTCCTATGTGGAGGGAGCTATTTCCTGTGTGGAGGGAGCTATTTCCTGTGTGGAGGGAGCTATTTCCTGTGTGGAGTGAGCTATTTCCTGTGTGAGTTTAGCTATTTCGTGTGTGAGGTTAGGTATTCCCTGTGTGGAGGGAGCTATTTCCTGTGTGAGGTTAGCTATTTCCTGTGTGGAGAGAACTATTTCCTGTGTGGAGGGAGCTATTTCCTGTGTGGAGGTTAGCTATTTCCTGTGTGGAGGGAGCTATTTCCTATGCGGAGGGAGCTATTTCGTGTGTGAGGTTAGCTATTTCCTGTGTGAGGTTAGCTATTTCCTGTGTGGAGGCAGCTATTTCCTGTGTGAGGTTAGCTATTTCCTGAGTGGAGGGAGCTATTTCCTGTGTGGAGGGAACTATTTCCTGTGTGAGGTTAGCTATTTCCTGTGTGAGTTTAGCTACTTCCTGTGTGAGGTTAGCTATTTCCTGTGTGAGTTTAGCTATTTCCTGTGTGGAGGGAGCTATTTCCTGTGTGAGTTTAGCTATTTCCTGTGTGAGTTTAGCTATTTCCTGTGTGAGGTTAGCTATTTCCTGTGTGGAGGGAGCTATTTCCTGTGTGAGATTAGCTTTTCCTGTGTGAGTTTAGCTATTTCCTGTGTGAGGTTAGCTATTTCCTGTGTGAGTTTAGCTATTTCCTGTGTGAGTTTAGATATTTCCTGTGTGGAGGGAGCTATTTCCTGTGTCGAGGGAGCTATTCCCTGTGTGGAGGTCAGCTATATCCTGTGTGAGTTTAGCTATTTCCTGTGTGGAGATTAGGTATTTCCTGTGTGGAGGGAGCTATTTCCTGTGCGGAGGGAGCTATTTCCTGTGTGAGGTTAGGTATTTCCTGTGTGGAGGGAGCTATTTCCTGTGTGAGTTTAGCTATTTCCTGTGTGGAGGTTAGCTATTTCCTGTGTGGAGGTTAGGTATTTCCTGTGTGGCGGGAGCTATTTCCTGTGTGAGGTTAGCTATTTCCTGTGTGAGTTTAGCTATTTCCTGTGTGGAGGGAGCAATTTCCTGTGTGAGGTTAGCTATTTCCTGTGTGGAGTTTAGCTATTTCCTGTGTGGAGGGAGCTATTTCCTGTGTGAGGTTAGCAATTTCCTGTGTGAGTTTAGCTATTTCCTGTGTGGAGGGAGCTATTTCCTGTGTGAGGTTAGCTATTTCCTGTGTGGAGGGAGCTGTTTCCTGTGTGAGGTTAGCTATTTCCTGTGTGGAGGGAGCTATTTCCTGTGCGGAGGGAGATATTTCCTGTGTGAGGTTAGCTATTTCCTGTGCGGAGGGAGCTATTTCCTGTGTGGAGGGAGCTATTTCCTGTGTGAAGGTTAGCTACTTCCTATGTGGAGGTTAGGTATTTCCTGTGTGGAGGTTAGGTATTTCCTATGTGGAGGGAGCTATTTCCTGGGTGGAGGGAGCTATTTCCTGTGTGGAGGTTAGCTATTTCCTGTGTGGAGGTTAGGTATTTCCTGTGTGGAGGTTAGGTATTTCCTGTGTGGAGGGAGCTATTTCCTGTGTGAGTTTAGCTATTTCCTGTGTGGAGGGAGCTATTTCCTGTGTCAGTTTAGCTATTTCCTGTGTGAGTTTAGCTATTTCCTATGTGGAGGTTAGGTATTTCATGTGTGGAGGGAGCTATTTCCTGTGTGAGGTTAGCTATTTCCTGTGTGAGGTTAGCTATTTCCTGTGTGGAGGGAGCTATTTCCTGTGGGGAGGGAGCTATTTTCTATGTGAGTTTAGCTATTTCCTGTGTGAGGTTAGCTATTTCCTGTGTGGAGGGAGCTATTTCCTGTGTGGAGGGAGCTATTTCCTGTGTGGAGGGAGCTATTTCCTGTGTGAGTTTAGCTATTTCCTGTGTGGAGGTTAGGTATTTCCTGTGTGGAGGGAGCTATTTCCTGTGTGAGTTTAGCTATTTCCTGTGTGGAGGGAGCTATTTCCTGTGTGGAGTTTAGCTATTTCCTGTGGGGAGGGAGATATTTCCTGTGTGAGGTTAGCTATTTCCTGTGTGGAGGGAGCTATTTCCTGTGTGAGGTTAGCTATTTCCTGTGTGGAGGGAGCTATTTCCTGTGTGAGGTTAGCTATTTCCTGTGTGAGGTTAGCTATTTCCTGTGTGAGGTTAGCTATTTCCTGTGTGGAGGGAGCTATTTCCTGTGTGGAGGGAGCTATTTCCTGTGTGGAGGTTAGGTATTTCCTGTGTGGAGGGAGCTATTTCCTGTGTGAGTTTAGCTATTTCCTGTGTGGAGGGAGCTATTTCCTGTGTGGAGTTTAGTTATTTCCTGTGGGGAGGGAGCTATTTCCTGTGTGAGGTTAGCTATTTCCTGTGTGGAAGGAGCTATTTCCTGTGTGAGGTTCGCTATTTCCTATGTGGAGGGAGCTATTTCCTGTGTGGAGGGAGCTATTTCCTGTGTGAGGTTAGCTATTTCCTGTGGGGAGGGAGCTATTTCCTGTGTGGAGGGAGCTATTTCCTGTGTGGAGGGAGCTATTTCCTGTCTGAGTTTAGCTATTTCCTGTGTGGAGGTTAGGTATTTCCTGCGTGGAGGTTAGGTATTTCCTGTGTGGAGGGAGCTATTTCCTGTGTGAGGTTAGCTATTTCCTGTGTGAGTTTAGCTATTTCCTGTGTGGACGGAGCTATTTCCTGTGTGAGGTTAGCTATTTCCTGTGTGGAGGGAGCTATTTCCTGTGTGGAGGGACCTATTTCCTGTGTGAGGTTAGCTATTTCCTGTGTGGAGGTTAGGTATTTCCTGTGTGGAGGGAGATATTTCCTGAGTGGAGGGAGCTGTTTCCTGTGTGAGGTTAGCTATTTCCTGTGTGGAGGGAGCTATTTCCTGTGCGGAGGGAGCTATTTCCTGTGTGAGGTTAGCTATTTCCTGTGTGGAGGGAGCTATTTCCTGTGTGAGTTAGCTATTTCCTGTGTGGAGCGAACTATTTCCTGTGTGGAGGGAGCTATTTCCTGTGTGAGCTTAGCTATTTCCTGTGCAGAGGGAGCTATTTCCTGTGTGAGGTTAGCTATTTCCTGTGTGGAGGGAGCTATTTCCTGTGTGAGGTTAGCTATTTCCTGTGTGGAGGTTAGGTATTTCCTGTGTGGAAGTTAGGTATTTCCTGGGTGGAGGGAGCTATTTCCTGTGTGAGGTTAGCTATTTCCTGTGTGAGTTTAGCTATTTCCTGTGAGGAGGGAGCTATTTCCTGTGTGAGGTTAGCTATTTCCTGTGTGGAGTTTAGCTATTTCCTGTGTGGAGGGAGCTATTTCCTGTGTGAGGTAAGCTATTTCCTGTGTGAGTTTAGCTATTTCCTGTGTGGAGGGAGCTATTTCCTGTGTGAGGTTAGCTATTTCTTGTGTGCAGTTTAGCTATTTCCTGTGTGGAGGGAGCTATTTCCTGTGTGAGGTTAGCTATTTCCTGTGTGGAGGGAGCTATTTCCTGTGCGGAGGGAGCTATTTCCTGTGTAGAGGTTAGCTATTTCCTGTGCGGAGGGAGCTATTTCCTGTGTGGAGGGAGCTATTTCCTGTGTGAGTTAGCTATTTCCTGTGTGGAGAGAACTATTTCCTGTGTGGAGGGAGCTATTTCCTGTGTGAGGTTAGCTATTTCCTGTGTGGAGGGAGCTATTTCCTGTGTGAGGTTAGCTATTTCCTGTGTGAGATTAGCTATTTCCTATGTGGAGGGAGCTATTTCCTGTTCGGAGGGAGCTATTTCCTGTGTGGAGTTTAGCTATTTCCCGTGTGGAGGTTAGGTATTTCCTGAGTGGAGGTTAGGTATTTCCTGTGTGGAGGGAGCTATTTCCTGTGTGGAGGGAGCTATTCCCATGAGCTTAGCTATTTCCTGTGTGGAGGGAGCTATTTCCTGTGTGGAGGGAGCTATCTCCTGTGTGGAGTTTAGCTATTTCCTGTGTGGAGTTTAGCTATTTCCTGTGTGGAGGTTAGCTATTTCCTGTGTGGAGGTTAGCTATTTCCTGTGTGGAGGTTAGCTATTTCCTGTGTGGAGGGAGCTATTTCCTGTTTGGAGGGAGCTATTTCCTGTGTGGAGGGAGCTATTTCCTGTGTGATTTTAGCTATTTCCTGTGTGGAGTGAGCTATTTCCTGTGTGAGTTTAGCTATTTCCTGTGTGGAGGGAGCTATTTCCTGTGTGGAGTTTAGCTATTTCCTGTGGGGAGGGAGCTATTTCCTGTGTGAGGTTAGCTATTTCCTTTGCGGAGTGAGCTATTTCCTATGTGGAAGGAGCTATTTCCTGTGTGGAGGGAGCTTTTTCCTGTGTGGAGGGAGCTATTTCCTGTGTGGAAGGAGCTATTTCCTGTGTGAGGTTAGCTATTTCCTGTGTGAGTTTAGCTATTTCCTGTGTGAGGTTAGCTATTTCCTGTGTGGAGTTTAGCTATTTCCTGTGTCAGTTTAGCTATTTCCTGTGTGGAGGGAGCTATTTCCTGGGTGGAGGGAGCTATTTCCTGTGTAGAGGTTAGCTATTTCCTGTGTGAGTTTAGCTACTTCCTGTGTGGAGGGAGCTATTTCCTGTGTGAGGTTAGCTATTTCCTGTGTGAGTTTAGCTATTTCCTCTGTGGATGTTAGCTATTTCCTGTGTGAGTTTAGCTATTTCCTGTGTGGAGGGAGCTCTTTCCTGTGTGAGGTTAGGTATTTCCTGTGTGGAGGGAGCTATTTCCTGTGTGAGTTTAGCTATTTCCTGTGTGGTGGGAGCTATTTCCTGTCTGAGTTTAGCTATTTCCTGTGTGGAGGTTAGGTATTTCCTGTGTGAAGGTTATGTATTTCCTGTGTGGAGGGAGCTATTTCCTGTGTGGAGGGAACTATTTCCTGTGTGAGGTTAGCTATTTCCTGTGTGAGTTTAGCTACTTCCTGTGTGAGGTTAGCTGTTTCCTGTGTGAGTTTAGCTATTTCCTGTGTGGAGGGAGCTATTTCCTGTGTGAGTTTAGCTATTTCCTGTGTGAGTTTAGCTATTTCCTGTGTGAGGTTAGCTATTTCCTGTGTGGAGGGAGCTATTTCCTGTGTGAGATTAGCTTTTCCTGTGTGAGTTTAGCTATTTCCTGTGTGAAGTTAGCTATTTCCTGTGTGAGTTTAGCTATTTCCTGTGTGAGTTTAGATATTTCCTGTGTGGAGGGAGCTATTTCCTGTGTCGAGGGAGCTATTCCCTGTGTGGAGGTTAGCTATATCCTGTGTGAGTTTAGCTATTTCCTGTGTGGAGATTAGGTATTTCCTGTGTGGAGGGAGCTATTTCCTGTGCGGAGGGAGCTATTTCCTGTGTGAGGTTAGGTATTTCCTGTGTGGAGGGAGCTATTTCCTGTGTGAGTTTAGCTATTTCCTGTGTGGAGGTTAGCTATTTCCTGTGTGGAGGTTAGGTATTTCCTGTGTGGCGGGAGCTATTTCCTGTGTGAGGTTAGCTATTTCCTGTGTGAGTTTAGCTATTTCCTGTGTGGAGGGAGCTATTTCCTGTGTGAGGTTAGCTATTTCCTGTGTGGAGTTTAGCTATTTCCTGTGTGGAGGGATCTATTTCCTGTGTGAGGTTAGCTATTTCCTGTGTGGAGGGAGCTGTTTCCTGTGTGAGGTTAGCTATTTCCTGTGTGGAGGGAGCTATTTCCTGTGCGGAGGGAGATATTTCCTGTGTGAAGGTTAGCTATTTCCTGTGCGGAGGGAGCTATTTCCTGTGTGGAGGGAGCTATTTCCTGTGTGAAGGTTAGCTACTTCCTATGTGGACGTTAGGTATTTCCTGTGTGGAGGTTAGGTATTTCCTATGTGGAGGGCGCTATTTCCTGGGTGAAGGGAGCTATTTCCTGTGTGGAGGTTAGCTATTTCCTGTGTGGAGGTTAGGTATTTCCTGTGTGGAGGTTAGGTATTTCCTGTGTGGAGGGAGCTATTTCCTGTGTGAGTTTAGCTATTTCCTGTGTGGAGGGAGCTATTTCCTGTGTCAGTTTAGCTATTTCCTGTGTGAGGTTAGCTATTTCCTGTGTGGAGGGAGCTACTTCCTGTGTGAGTTTAGCTATTTCCTGTGTGGAGGTTAGGTATTTCATGTGTGGAGGGAGCTATTTCCTGTGTGAGGTTAGCTATTTCCTGTGTGAGGTTAGCTATTTCCTGTGTGGAGGGAGCTATTTCCTGTGTGGAGGGAGCTATTTTCTATGTGAGTTTAGCTATTTCCTGTGTGAAGTTAGCTATTTCCTGTGTGGAGGGTGCTATTTCCTGTGTGGAGGGAGCTATTTCCTGTGTGGAGGGAGCTATTTCCTGTGTGAGTTTAGCTATTTCCTGTGTGGAGGTTAGGTATTTCCTGTGTGGAGGGAGCTATTTCCTGTGTGAGTTTAGCTATTTCCTGTGTGGAGGGAGCTATTTCCTGTGTGGAGTTTAGCTATTTCCTGTGGGGAGGGAGCTATTTCCTGTGTGAGGTTAGCTATTTCCTGTGTGGAGGGAGCTATTTCCTGTGTGAGGTTAGATATTTCCTGTGTGGAGGGAGCTATTTCCTGTGTGAGGTTAGCTATTTCCTGTGTGAGGTTAGCTATTTCCTGTGTGAGGTTAGCTATTTCCTGTGTGGAGGGAGCTATTTCCTGTGTGTAGGGAGCTATTTCCTGTGTGGAGGGAGCTATTTCCTGTGTGAGTTTAGCTATTTCCTGTGTGGAGGTTAGGTATTTCCTGTGTGGAGGGAGCTATTTCCTGTGTGAGTTTAGCTATTTCCTGTGTGGAGGGAGCTATTTCCTGTGTGGAGTTTAGCTATTTCCTGTGGGGAGGGAGCTATTTCCTGTGTGAGGTTAGCTATTTCCTGTGTGGAGGGAGCTATTTCCTGTGTGAGGTTAGCTATTTCCTATGTGGAGGGAGCTATTTCCTGTGTGGAGGGAGCTATTTCCTGTGTGAGGTTAGCTATTTCCTGTGGGGAGGGAGCTATTTCCTGTGAGGTTAGCTATTTCCTGTGTGGAGGGAGCTATTTCCTGTGTGGAGGGAGCTATTTCCTGTGTGAGGTTAGCTATTTCCTGTGGGGAGGGAGCTATTTCCTGTGTGAGGTTAGCGATTTCCTGTGTGGAGAGAGCTATTTCCTGTGTGGAGGGAGCTATTTCCTGTGTGAGGTTAGCTATTTCCTGTGTGAGTTTAGCTATTTGCTGTGTGGAGGGAGCTTTTTCCTGTCTGAGTTTAGCTATTTCCTGTGTGGAGGTTAGGTATTTCCTGCGTGGAGGTTAGGTATTTCCTGTGTGGAGGGAGCTATTTCCTGTGTGAGGTTAGCTATTTCCTGTGTGAGTTTAGCTATTTCCTGTGTGGAGGGAGCTATTTCCTGTGTGAGGTTAGCTATTTCCTGTGTGGAGGGAGCTATTTCCTGTGTGGAGGGAGCTGTTTCCTGTGTGAGGTTAGCTATTTCCTGTGTGGAGGGAGCTATTTCCTGTGCGGAGGGAGCTATTTCCTGTGTGAGGTTAGCTATTTCCTGTGTGGAGGGAGCTATTTCCTGTGTGGAGGGAGCTATTTCCTGTGTGAGTTAGCTATTTCCTGTGTGGAGGGAACTATTTCCTGTGTGGAGGGAGCTATTTCCTGTGTGAGCTTAGTTATTTCCTGTGCAGAGGGAGCTATTTCCTGTGTGAGGTTAGCTATTTCCTGTGTGGAGGGAGCTATTTCCTGTGTGAGGTTAGCTATTTCCTGTGTGGAGGTTAGGTATTTCCTGTGTGGAGGTTAGGTATTTCCTGTGTGGAGGGAGCTATTTCCTGTGTGAGGTTAGCTATTTCCTGTGTGAGTTTAGCTATTTCCTGTGTGGAGGGAGCTATTTCCTCTGTGAGGTTAGCTATTTCCTGTGTGGAGTTTAGCTATTTCCTGTGTGGAGGGAGCTATTTCCTGTGTGAGGTTAGCTATTTCCTGTGTGGAGGGAGCTATTTCCTGTGTGAGGTTAGCTATTTCCTGTGTGCAGTTTAGCTATTTCCTGTGTGGAGGGAGCTATTTCCTGTGTGAGGTTAGCTATTTCCTGTGTGGAGGGAGCTATTTCCTGTGCGGAGGGAGCTATTTCCTGTGTGAGGTTAGCTATTTCCTGTGCGGAGGGAGCTATTTCCTGTGTGGAGGGAGCTATTTCCTGTGTGAGTTAGCTATTTCCTGTGTGGAGAGAACTATTTCCTGTGTGGAGGGAGCTATTTCCTGTGTGAGGTTAGCTATTTCCTGTGTGGAGGGAGCTATTTCCTGTGTGAGGTTAGCTATTTCCTGTGTGAGATTAGCTATTTCCTATGTGGGGGGAGCTATTTCCTGTGCGGAGGGAGCTATTTCCTGTGTGGAGTTTAGCTATTTCCCGTGTGGAGGTTACGTATTTCCTGAGTGGAGGTTAGGTATTTCCTGTGTGGAGGGAGCTATTTCCTGTGTGGAGGGAGCTATCTCCTGTGTGGAGTTTAGCTATTTCCTGTGTGGAGTTTAGCTATTTCCTGTGTGGAGGTTAGCTATTTCCTGTGTGGAGGTTAGCTATTTCCTGTGTGGAGGGAGCTATTTCCTGTGTGGAGGGAGCTATTTCCTGTGTGGAGGGAGCTATTTCCTGTGTGATTTTAGCTATTTCCTGTGTGGAGGGAGCTATTTCCTGTGTGGAGTTTAGCTATTTCCTGTGGAGAGGGAGCTATTTCCTGTGTGAGGTTAGCTATTTCCTTTGCGGAGGATGCTATTTCCTATGTGGAAGGAGCTATTTCCTGTGTGGAGGGAGCTTTTTCCTGTGTGGAGGGAGCTATTTCCTGTGTGGAAGGAGCTATTTCCTGTGTGAGGTTAGCTATTTCCTGTGTGAGTTTAGCTATTTCCTGTGTGAGGTTAGCTATTTCCTGTGTGGAGTTTAGCTATTTCCTGTGTCAGTTTAGCTATTTCCTGTGTGGAGGGAGCTATTTCCTGGGTGGAGGGAGCTATTTCCTGTGTAGAGGTTAGCTATTTCCTGTGTGGAGGGAGCTATTTCCTGTGTGAGGTTAGCTATTTCCTGTGTGAGTTTAGCTATTTCCTGTGTGGATGTTAGCTATTTCCTGTGTGAGTTTAGCTATTTCCTGTGTGGAGGGAGCTCTTTCCTGTGTGAGGTTAGGTATTTCCTGTGTGGAGGGAGCTATTTCCTGTGTGAGTTTAGCTATTTCCTGTGTGGTGGGAGCTATTTCCTGTCTGAGTTTAGCTATTTCCTGTGTGGAGGTTAGGTATTTCCTGTGTGAAGGTTATGTATTTCCTGTGTGGAGGGAGCTATTTCCTGTGTGAGTTTAGCTATTTCCTGTGTGAGTTTAGCTATTTCCTGTGTGGAGGGAGCTATTTCCTATGTGAGGTTAGCTATTTCCTGTGTGGAGGTTAGGTATTTCCTGAGTGGAGGGAGCTATTTCCTGTGTGGATGGAGCTATTTCCTGTGTGAGGTTAGCTATTTCCTGTGTGGAGGGAGCTATTTCCTGTGTGGAGGGAGCAATTCCCATGAGCTTAGCTATTTCCTGTGTGGAGGGAGCTATTTCCTGTGTGGAGGGAGCTATCTCCTGTGTGGAGTTTAGCTATTTCCTGTGTGGAGTTTAGCTATTTCCTGTGTGGAGGTTAGCTATTTCCTGTGTGGAGGGAGCTATTTCCTGTGTGGAGGGAGCTATTTCCTGTGTGATTTTTGCTATTTCCTGTGTGGAGTGAGCTATTTCCTGCGTGAGTTTAGCTATTTCCTGTGTGGAGGGAGCTATTTCCTGTGTGGAGTTTAGCTATTTCCTGTGGGGAGGGAGCTATTTCCTGTGTGAGGTTAGCTATTTCCTTTGCGGAGGGAGCTATTTCCTATATGGAAGGAGCTATTTCCTGTGTGGAGGGAGCTTTTTCCTGTGTGGAGGGAGCTATTTCCTGTGTGGAAGGAGCTATTTCCTGTGTGAGGTTAGCTATTTCCTGTGTGAGTTTAGCTATTTCCTGTGTGAGGTTAGCTATTTCCTGTGTGGAGTTTAGCTATTTCCTGTGTCAGTTTAGCTATTTCCTGTGTGGAGAGAGCTATTTCCTGGGTGGAGGGAGCTATTTCCTGTGTAGAGGTTAGCTATTTCCTGTGTGAGTTTAGCTATTTCCTGTGTGGAGGGAGCTATTTCCTGTGTGAGGTTAGCTATTTCCTGTGTGAGTTTAGCTATTTCCTGTGTGGATGTTAGCTATTTCCTGTGTGAGTTTAGCTATTTCCTGTGTGGAGGGAGCTCTTTCCTGTGTGAGGTTAGGTATTTCCTGTGTGGAGGGAGCTATTTCCTGTGTGAGTTTAGCTATTTCCTGTGTGGAGGGAGCTATTTCCTGTCTGAGTTTAGCTATTTCCTGTGGGGAGGTTAGGTATTTCCTGTGTGAAGGTTATGTATTTCCTGTGTGGAGGGAGCTATTTCCTGTGTGAGGTTAGCTATTTCCTGTGTGGAGGGAGCTATTTCCTGTGTGGAGGGAGCTGTTTCCTGTGTGAGGTTAGCTATTTCCTGTGTGGAGGGAGCTATTTCCTGTGCGGAGGGAGCTATTTCCTGTGTGAGGTTAGCTATTTCCTGTGTGGAGGGAGCTATTTCCTGTGTGGAGGGAGCTATTTCCTGTGTGAGTTAGCTATTTCCTGTGTGGAGGGAACTATTTCCTGTGTGGAGGGAGCTATTTCCTGTGTGATTTTAGCTATTTCCTGTGTGGAGTGAGCTATTTCCTGTGTGAGTTTAGCTATTTCCTGTGTGGAGGGAGCTATTTCCTGTGTGGAGTTTAGCTATTTCCTGTGGGGAGGGAGCTATTTCCTGTGTGAGGTTAGCTATTTCCTTTGCGGAGTGAGCTATTTCCTATGTGGAAGGAGCTATTTCCTGTGTGGAGGGAGCTTTTTCCTGTGTGGAGGGAGCTATTTCCTGTGTGGAAGGAGCTATTTCCTGTGTGAGGTTAGCTATTTCCTGTGTGAGTTTAGCTATTTCCTGTGTGAGGTTAGCTATTTCCTGTGTGGAGTTTAGCTATTTCCTGTGTCAGTTTAGCTATTTCCTGTGTGGAGGGAGCTATTTCCTGGGTGGAGGGAGCTATTTCCTGTGTAGAGGTTAGCTATTTCCTGTGTGAGTTTAGCTACTTCCTGTGTGGAGGGAGCTATTTCCTGTGTGAGGTTAGCTATTTCCTGTGTGAGTTTAGCTATTTCCTCTGTGGATGTTAGCTATTTCCTGTGTGAGTTTAGCTATTTCCTGTGTGGAGGGAGCTCTTTCCTGTGTGAGGTTAGGTATTTCCTGTGTGGAGGGAGCTATTTCCTGTGTGAGTTTAGCTATTTCCTGTGTGGTGGGAGCTATTTCCTGTCTGAGTTTAGCTATTTCCTGTGTGGAGGTTAGGTATTTCCTGTGTGAAGGTTATGTATTTCCTGTGTGGAGGGAGCTATTTCCTGTGTGGAGGGAACTATTTCCTGTGTGAGGTTAGCTATTTCCTGTGTGAGTTTAGCTACTTCCTGTGTGAGGTTAGCTGTTTCCTGTGTGAGTTTAGCTATTTCCTGTGTGGAGGGAGCTATTTCCTGTGTGAGTTTAGCTATTTCCTGTGTGAGTTTAGCTATTTCCTGTGTGAGGTTAGCTATTTCCTGTGTGGAGGGAGCTATTTCCTGTGTGAGATTAGCTTTTCCTGTGTGAGTTTAGCTATTTCCTGTGTGAAGTTAGCTATTTCCTGTGTGAGTTTAGCTATTTCCTGTGTGAGTTTAGATATTTCCTGTGTGGAGGGAGCTATTTCCTGTGTCGAGGGAGCTATTCCCTGTGTGGAGGTTAGCTATATCCTGTGTGAGTTTAGCTATTTCCTGTGTGGAGATTAGGTATTTCCTGTGTGGAGGGAGCTATTTCCTGTGCGGAGGGAGCTATTTCCTGTGTGAGGTTAGGTATTTCCTGTGTGGAGGGAGCTATTTCCTGTGTGAGTTTAGCTATTTCCTGTGTGGAGGTTAGCTATTTCCTGTGTGGAGGTTAGGTATTTCCTGTGTGGCGGGAGCTATTTCCTGTGTGAGGTTAGCTATTTCCTGTGTGAGTTTAGCTATTTCCTGTGTGGAGGGAGCTATTTCCTGTGTGAGGTTAGCTATTTCCTGTGTGGAGTTTAGCTATTTCCTGTGTGGAGGGATCTATTTCCTGTGTGAGGTTAGCTATTTCCTGTGTGGAGGGAGCTGTTTCCTGTGTGAGGTTAGCTATTTCCTGTGTGGAGGGAGCTATTTCCTGTGCGGAGGGAGATATTTCCTGTGTGAAGGTTAGCTATTTCCTGTGCGGAGGGAGCTATTTCCTGTGTGGAGGGAGCTATTTCCTGTGTGAAGGTTAGCTACTTCCTGTGTGGAGGTTAGGTATTTCCTGTGTGGAGGTTAGGTATTTCCTATGTGGAGGGCGCTATTTCCTGGGTGAAGGGAGCTATTTCCTGTGTGGAGGTTAGCTATTTCCTGTGTGGAGGTTAGGTATTTCCTGTGTGGAGGTTAGGTATTTCCTGTGTGGAGGGAGCTATTTCCTGTGTGAGTTTAGCTATTTCCTGTGTGGAGGGAGCTATTTCCTGTGTCAGTTTAGCTATTTCCTGTGTGAGGTTAGCTATTTCCTGTGTGGAGGGAGCTACTTCCTGTGTGAGTTTAGCTATTTCCTGTGTGGAGGTTAGGTATTTCATGTGTGGAGGGAGCTATTTCCTGTGTGAGGTTAGCTATTTCCTGTGTGAGGTTAGCTATTTCCTGTGTGGAGGGAGCTATTTCCTGTGTGGAGGGAGCTATTTTCTATGTGAGTTTAGCTATTTCCTGTGTGAAGTTAGCTATTTCCTGTGTGGAGGGAGCTATTTCCTGTGTGGAGGGAGCTATTTCCTGTGTGGAGGGAGCTATTTCCTGTGTGAGTTTAGCTATTTCCTGTGTGGAGGTTAGGTATTTCCTGTGTGGAGGGAGCTATTTCCTGTGTGAGTTTAGCTATTTCCTGTGTGGAGGGAGCTATTTCCTGTGTGGAGGGAGCTATTTCCTGTGTGAGTTAGCTATTTCCTGTGTGGAGGGAACTATTTCCTGTGTGGAGGGAGCTATTTCCTGTGTGAGCTTAGCTATTTCCTGTGCAGAGGGAGCTATTTCCTGTGTGAGGTTAGCTATTTCCTGTGTGGAGGGAGCTATTTCCTGTGTGAGGTTAGCTATTTCCTGTGTGGAGGTTAGGTATTTCCTGTGTGGAGGTTAGGTATTTCCTGTGTGGAGGGAGCTATTTCCTGTGTGAGGTTAGCTATTTCCTGTGTGAGTTTAGCTATTTCCTGTGTGGAGGGAGCTATTTCCTGTGTGAGGTTAGCTATTTCCTGTGTGGAGTTTAGCTATTTCCTGTGTGGAGGGAGCTATTTCCTGTGTGAGGTTAGCTATTTCCTGTGTGGAGGGAGCTATTTCCTGTGTGAGGTTAGCTATTTCCTGTGTGCAGTTTAGCTATTTCCTGTGTGGAGGGAGCTATTTCCTGTGTGAGGTTAGCTATTTCCTGTGTGGAGGGAGCTATTTCCTGTGCGGAGGGAGGTATTTCCTGTGTGAGGTTAGCTATTTCCTGTGCGGAGGGAGCTATTTCCTGTGTGGAGGGAGCTATTTCCTGTGTGAGTTAGCTATTTCCTGTGTGGAGAGAACTATTTCCTGTGTGGAGGGAGCTATTTCCTGTGTGAGGTTAGCTATTTCCTGTGTGGAGGGAGCTATTTCCTGTGTGAGGTTAGCTATTTCCTGTGTGAGATTAGCTATTTCCTATGTGGAGGGAGCTATTTCCTGTGCGGAGGGAGCTATTTCCTGTGTGGAGTTTAGCTATTTCCCGTGTGGAGGTTAGGTATTTCCTGAGTGGAGGTTAGGTATTTCCTGTGTGGAGGGAGCTATTTCCTGTGTGGAGGGAGCTATTCCCATGAGCTTAGCTATTTCCTGTGTGGAGGGAGCTATTTCCTGTGTGGAGGGAGCTATCTCCTGTGTGGAGTTTAGCTATTTCCTGTGTGGAGGTTAGCTATTTCCTGTGTGGAGGTTAGCTATTTCCTGTGTGGAGGTTAGCTATTTCCCGTGTGGAGGGAGCTATTTCCTGTGTGGAGGGAGCTATTTCCTGTGTGGAGGGAGCTATTTCTTGTGTGATTTTAGCTATTTCCTGTGTGGAGTGAGCTATTTCCTGTGTGAGTTTAGCTATTTCCTGTGTGGAGTGAGCTATTTCCTGTGTGGAGTTTAGCTATTTCCTGTGGGGAGGGAGCTATTTCCTGTGTGAGGTTAGCTATTTCCTTTGCGGAGGGAGCTATTTCCTATGTGGAAGGAGCTATTTCCTGTGTGGAGGGAGCTTTTTCCTGTGTGGAGGGAGCTATTTCCTGTGTGGAAGGAGCTATTTCCTGTGTGGAAGGAGCTATTTCCTGTGTGAGGTTAGCTATTTCCTGTGTGAGTTTAGCTATTTCCTGTGTGAGGTTAGCTATTTCCTGTGTGGAGTTTAGCTATTTCCTGTGTCAGTTTAGCTATTTCCTGTGTGGAGGGAGCTATTTCCTGGGTGGAGGGAGCTATTTCCTGTGTAGAGGTTAGCTATTTCCTGTGTGAGTTTAGCTATTTCCTGTGTGGAGGGAGCTATTTCCTGTGTGAGGTTAGCTATTTCCTGTGTGAGTTTAGCTATTTCCTGTGTGGATGTTAGCTATTTCCTGTGTGAGTTTAGCTATTTCCTGTGTGGAGGGAGCTCTTTCCTGTGTGAGGTTAGGTATTTCCTGTGTGGAGGGAGCTATTTCCTGTGTGAGTTTAGCTATTTCCTGTGTGGTGGGAGCTATTTCCTGTCTGAGTTTAGCTATTTCCTGTGTGGAGGTTAGGTATTTCCTGTGTGAAGGTTATGTATTTCCTGTGTGGAGGGAGCTATTTCCTGTGTGGAGGGAACTATTTCCTGTGTGAGGTTAGCTATTTCCTGTGTGAGTTTAGCTACTTCCTGTGTGAGGTTAGCTGTTTCCTGTGTGAGTTTAGCTATTTCCTGTGTGGAGGGAGCTATTTCCTGTGTGAGTTTAGCTATTTCCTGTGTGAGTTTAGCTATTTCCTGTGTGAGGTTAGCTATTTCCTGTGTGGAGGGAGCTATTTCCTGTGTGAGATTAGCTTTTCCTGTGTGAGTTTAGCTATTTCCTGTGTGAGGTTAGCTATTTCCTGTGTGAGTTTAGCTATTTCCTGTGTGAGTTTAGATATTTCCTGTGTGGAGGGTGCTATTTCCTGTGTCGAGGGAGCTATTCCCTGTGTGGAGGTTAGCTATATCCTGTGTGAGTTTAGCTATTTCCTGTGTGGAGATTAGGTATTTCCTGTGTGGAGGGAGCTATTTCCTGTGCGGAGGGAGCTATTTCCTGTGTGAGGTTAGGTATTTCCTGTGTGGAGGGAGCTATTTCCTGTGTGAGTTTAGCTATTTCCTGTGTGGAGGTTAGCTATTTCCTGTGTGGAGGTTAGGTATTTCCTGTGTGGCGGGAGCTATTTCCTGTGTGAGGTTAGCTATTTCCTGTGTGAGTTTAGCTATTTCCTGTGTGGAGGGAGCTATTTCCTGTGTGAGGTTAGCTATTTCCTGTGTGGAGTTTAGCTATTTCCTGTGTGGAGGGAGCTATTTCCTGTGTGAGGTTAGCTATTTCCTGTGTGGAGGGAGCTGTTTCCTGTGTGAGGTTAGCTATTTCCTGTGTGGAGGGAGCTATTTCCTGTGCGGAGGGAGATATTTCCTGTGTGAAGGTTAGCTATTTCCTGTGCGGAGGGAGCTATTTCCTGTGTGGAGGGAGCTATTTCCTGTGTGAAGGTTAGCTACTTCCTATGTGGAGGTTAGGCATTTCCTGTGTGGAGGTTAGGTATTTCCTATGTGGAGGGAGCTATTTCCTGGGTGGAGGGAGCTATTTCCTGTGTGGAGGTTAGCTATTTCCTGTGTGGAGGTTAAGTATTTCCTGTGTGGAGGTTAGGTATTTCCTGTGTGGAGGGAGCTCTTTCCTGTGTGAGGTTAGGTATTTCCTGTGTGGAGGGAGCTATTTCCTGTGTGAGTTTAGCTATTTCCTGTGTGGTGGGAGCTATTTCCTGTCTGAGTTTAGCTATTTCCTCTGTGGAGGTTAGGTATTTCCTGTGTGAAGGTTATGTATTTCCTGTGTGGAGGGAGCTATTTCCTGTGTGGAGGTAACTATTTCCTGTGTGAGGTTAGCTATTTCCTGTGTGAGTTTAGCTACTTCCTGTGTGAGGTTAGCTGTTTCCTGTGTGAGTTTAGCTATTTCCTGTGTGGAGGGAGCTATTTCCTGTGTGAGTTTAGCTATTTCCTGTGTGAGTTTAGCTATTTCCTGTGTGAGGTTAGCTATTTCCTGTGTGGAGGGAGCTATTTCCTGTGTGAGATTAGCTTTTCCTGTGTGAGTTTAGCTATTTCCTGTGTGAGGTTAGCTATTTCCTGTGTGAGTTTAGCTATTTCCTGTGTGAGTTTAGATATTTCCTGTGTGGAGGGAGCTATTTCCTGTGTCGAGGGAGCTATTCCCTGTGTGGAGGTTAGCTATATCCTGTGTGAGTTTAGCTATTTCCTGTGTGGAGATTAGGTATTTCCTGTGTGGAGGGAGCTATTTCCTGTGCGGAGGGAGCTATTTCCTGTGTGAGGTTAGGTATTTCCTGTGTGGAGGGAGCTATTTCCTGTGTGAGTTTAGCTATTTCCTGTGTGGAGGTTAGCTATTTCCTGTGTGGAGGTTAGGTATTTCCTGTGTGGCGGGAGCTATTTCCTGTGTGAGGTTAGCTATTTCCTGTGTGAGTTTAGCTATTTCCTGTGTGGAGGGAGCTATTTCCTGTGTGAGGTTAGCTATTTCCTGTGTGGAGTTTAGCTATTTCCTGTGTGGAGGGAGCTATTTCCTGTGTGAGGTTAGCTATTTCCTGTGTGGAGGGAGCTGTTTCCTGTGTGAGGTTAGCTATTTCCTGTGTGGAGGGAGCTATTTCCTGTGCGGAGGGAGATATTTCCTGTGTGAAGGTTAGCTATTTCCTGTGCGGAGGGAGCTATTTCCTGTGTGGAGGGAGCTATTTCCTGTGTGAAGGTTAGCTACTTCCTATGTGGAGGTTAGGCATTTCCTGTGTGGAGGTTAGGTATTTCCTATGTGGAGGGAGCTATTTCCTGGGTGGAGGGAGCTATTTCCTGTGTGGAGGTTAGCTATTTCCTGTGTGGAGGTTAAGTATTTCCTGTGTGGAGGTTAGGTATTTCCTGTGTGGAGGGAGCTATTTCCTGTGTGAGTTTAGCTATTTCCTGTGTGGAGGGAGCTATTTCCTGTGTCAGTTTAGCTATTTCCTGTGTGAGGTTAGCTATTTCCTGTGTGGAGGGAGCTACTTCCTGTGTGAGTTTAGCTATTTCCTGTGTGGAGGTTAGGTATTTCATGTGTGGAGGGAGCTATTTCCTGTGTGAGGTTAGCTATTTCCTGTGTGAGGTTAGCTATTTCCTGTGTGGAGGGAGCTATTTCCTGTGTGGAGGGAGCTATTTCCTGTGTGGAGGGAGCTATTTCCTGTGTGAGTTTAGCTATTTCCTGTGTGGAGGTTAGGTATTTCCTGTGTGGAGGGAGCTATTTCCTGTGTGAGTTTAGCTATTTCCTGTGTGGAGGGAGCTATTTCCTGTGTGGAGTATAGCTATTTCCTGTGGGGAGGGAGCTATTTCCTGTGTGAGGTTAGCTATTTCCTGTGTGGAGGGAGCTATTTCCTGTGTGAGGTTAGCTATTTCCTGTGTGGAGGGAGCTATTTCCTGTGTGAGGTTAGCTATTTCCTGTGTGAGGTTAGCTATTTCCTGTGTGAGGTTAGCTATTTCCTGTGTGGAGGGAGCTATTTCCTGTGTGTAGGGAGCTATTTCCTGTGTGGAGGGAGCTATTTCTTGTGTGAGTTTAGCTATTTCCTGTGTGGAGGTTAGGTATTTCCTGTGTGGAGGGAGCTATTTCCTGTGTGAGTTTAGCTATTTCCTGTGTGGAGGGAGCTATTTCCTGTGTGGAGTTTAGCTATTTCCTGTGGGGAGGGAGCTATTTCCTGTGTGAGGTTAGCTATTTCCTGTGTGGAGGGAGCTATTTCCTGTGTGAGGTTAGCTATTTCCTATGTGGAGGGAGCTATTTCCTGTGTGGAGGGAGCTATTTCCTGTGTGAGGTTAGCTATTTCCTGTGGGGAGGGAGCTATTTCCTGTGTGAGGTTAGCTATTTCCTGTGTGGAGGGAGCTATTTCCTGTGTGGAGGGAGCTATTTCCTGTGTGAGGTTAGCTATTTCCTGTGGGAAGGGAGCTATTTCCTGTGTGAGGTTAGCTATTTCCTGTGTGGAGAGAGCTATTTCCTGTGTGGAGGGAGCTATTTCCTGTGTGAGGTTAGCTATTTCCTGTGTGAGTTTAGCTATTTGCTGTGTGGAGGGAGCTATTTCCTGTCTGAGTTTAGCTATTTCCTGTGTGGAGGTTAGGTATTTCCTGCGTGGAGGTTAGGTATTTCCTGTGTGGAGGGAGATATTTCCTGTGTGAGGTTAGCTATTTCCTGTGTGAGTTTAGCTATTTCCTGTGTGGAGGGAGCTATTTCCTGTGTGAGGTTAGCTATTTCCTGTGTGGAGGGAGCTATTTCCTGTGTGGAGGGAGCTGTTTCCTGTGTGAGGTTAGCTATTTCCTGTGTGGAGGGAGCTATTTCCTGTGCGGAGGGAGCTATTTCCTGTGTGAGGTTAGCTATTTCCTGTGTGGAGGGAGCTATTTCCTGTGTGGAGGGAGTTATTTCCTGTGTGAGTTAGCTATTTCCTGTGTGGAGGGAACTATTTCCTGTGTGGAGGGAGCTATTTCCTGTGTGAGCTTAGCTATTTCCTGTGCAGAGGGAGCTATTTCCTGTGTGAGGTTAGCTATTTCCTGTGTGGAGGGAGCTATTTCCTGTGTGAGGTTAGCTATTTCCTGTGTGGAGGTTAGGTATTTCCTGTGTGGAGGTTAGGTATTTCCTGTGTGGAGGGAGCTATTTCCTGTGTGAGGTTAGCTATTTCCTGTGTGAGTTTAGCTATTTCCTGTGTGGAGGGAGCTATTTCCTGTGTGAGGTTAGCTATTTCCTGTGTGGAGTTTAGCTATTTCCTGTGTGGAGGGAGCTATTTCCTGTGTGAGGTTAGCTATTTCCTGTGTGGAGGGAGCTATTTCCTGTGTGAGGTTAGCTATTTCCTGTGTGCAGTTTAGCTATTTCCTGTGTGGAGGGAGCTATTTCCTGTGTGAGGTTAGCTATTTCCTATGTGGAGGGAGCTATTTCCTGTGCGGAGGGAGCTATTTCCTTTGTGAGGTTAGCTATTTCCTGTGCGGAGGGAGCTATTTCCTGTGTGGAGGGAGCTATTTCCTGTGTGAGTTAGCTATTTCCTGTGTGGAGAGAACTATTTCCTGTGTGGAGGGAGCTATTTCCTGTGTGAGGTTAGCTATTTCCTGTGTGGAGGGAGCTATTTCCTGTGTGAGGTTAGCTATTTCCTGTGTGAGATTAGCTATTTCCTATGTGGAGGGAGCTATTTCCTGTGCGGAGGGAGCTATTTCCTGTGTGGAGTTTAGCTATTTCCCGTGTGGAGGTTAGGTATTTCCTGAGTGGAGGTTAGGTATTTCCTGTGTGGAGGGAGCTATTTCCTGTGTGGAGGGAGCTATTCCCATGAGCTTAGCTATTTCCTGTGTGGAGGGAGCTATTTCCTGTGTGGAGGGAGCTATCTCCTGTGTGGAGTTTAGCTATTTCCTGTGTGGAGTTTAGCTATTTCCTGTGTGGAGGTTAGCTATTTCCTGTGTGGAGGTTAGCTATTTCCTGTGTGGAGGGAGCTATTTCCTGTGTGGAGGGAGCTATTTCCTGTGTGGAGGGAGCTATTTCCTGTGTGATTTTAGCTATTTCCTGTGTGGAGGGAGCTATTTCCTGTGTGGAGTTTAGCTATTTCCTGTGGAGAGGGAGCTATTTCCTGTGTGAGGTTAGCTATTTCCTTTGCGGAGGGAGCTATTTCCTATGTGGAAGGAGCTATTTCCTGTGTGGAGGGAGCTTTTTCCTGTGTGGAGGGAGCTATTTCCTGTGTGGAAGGAGCTATTTCCTGTGTGAGGTTAGCTATTTCCTGTGTGAGTTTAGCTATTTCCTGTGTGAGGTTAGCTATTTCCTGTGTGGAGTTTAGCTATTTCCTGTGTCAGTTTTGCTATTTCCTGTGTGGAGGGAGCTATTTCCTGGGTGGAGGGAGCTATTTCCTGTGTAGAGGTTAGCTATTTCCTGTGTGAGTTTAGCTATTTCCTGTGTGGAGGGAGCTATTTCCTGTGTGAGGTTAGCTATTTCCTGTGTGAGTTTAGCTATTTCCTGTGTGGATGTTAGCTATTTCCTGTGTGAGTTTAGCTATTTCCTGTGTGGAGGGAGCTCTTTCCTGTGTGAGGTTAGGTATTTCCTGTGTGGAGGGAGCTATTTCCTGTGTGAGTTTAGCTATTTCCTGTGTGGTGGGAGCTATTTCCTGTCTGAGTTTAGCTATTTCCTGTGTGGAGGTTAGGTATTTCCTGTGTGAAGGTTATGTATTTCCTGTGTGGAGGGAGCTATTTCCTGTGTGAGTTTAGCTATTTCCTGTGTGAGTTTAGCTATTTCCTGTGTGGAGGGAGCTATTTCCTGTGTGAGGTTAGCTATTTCCTGTGTGGAGGTTAGGTATTTCCTGTGTGGAGGGAGCTATTTCCTGTGTGGAGGGAGCTATTTCCTGTGTGAGGTTAGCTATTTCCTGTGTGGAGGTTAGGTATTTCCTGTGTGGAGGGAGCTATTTCCTGTGTGGAGGGAGCTATTCCCATGAGCTTAGCTATTTCCTGTGTGGAGGGAGCTATTTCCTGTGTGGAGGGAGCTATCTCCTGTGTGGAGTTTAGCTATTTCCTGTGTGGAGTTTAGCTATTTCCTGTGTGGAGGTTAGCTATTTCCTGTGTGGAGGGAGCTATTTCCTGTGTGGAGGGAGCTATTTCCTGTGTGATTTTAGCTATTTCCTGTGTGGAGTGAGCTATTTCCTGCGTGAGTTTAGCTATTTCCTGTGTGGAGGGAGCTATTTCCTGTGTGGAGTTTAGCTATTTCCTGTGGGGAGGGAGCTATTTCCTGTGTGAGGTTAGCTATTTCCTTTGCGGAGGGAGCTATTTCCTATATGGAAGGAGCTATTTCCTGTGTGGAGGGAGCTTTTTCCTGTGTGGAGGGAGCTATTTCCTGTGTGGAAGGAGCTATTTCCTGTGTGAGGTTAGCTATTTCCTGTGTGAGTTTAGCTATTTCCTGTGTGAGGTTAGCTATTTCCTGTGTGGAGTTTAGCTATTTCCTGTGTCAGTTTAGCTATTTCCTGTGTGGAGGGAGCTATTTCCTGGGTGGAGGGAGCTATTTCCTGTGTAGAGGTTAGCTATTTCCTGTGTGAGTTTAGCTATTTCCTGTGTGGAGGGAGCTATTTCCTGTGTGAGGTTAGCTATTTCCTGTGTGAGTTTAGCTATTTCCTGTGTGAGTTTAGCTATTTCCTGTGTGGAGAGAACTATTTCCTGTGTGGAGGGAGCTATTTCCTGTGTGAGGTTAGCTATTTCCTGTGTGGAGGGAGCTATTTCCTGTGTGAGGTTAGCTATTTCCTGTGTGAGATTAGCTATTTCCTATGTGGAGGGAGCTATTTCCTGTGCGGAGGGAGCTATTTCCTGTGTGGAGTTTAGCTATTTCCCGTGTGGAGGTTAGGTATTTCCTGAGTGGAGGTTAGGTATTTCCTGTGTGGAGGGAGCTATTTCCTGTGTGGAGGGAGCTATTCCCATGAGCTTAGCTATTTCCTGTGTGGAGGGAGCTATTTCCTGTGTGGAGGGAGCTATCTCCTGTGTGGAGTTTAGCTATTTCCTGTGTGGAGGTTAGCTATTTCCTGTGTGGAGGTTAGCTATTTCCTGTGTGGAGGTTAGCTATTTCCCGTGTGGAGGGAGCTATTTCCTGTGTGGAGGGAGCTATTTCCTGTGTGGAGAGAGCTATTTCCTGTGTGGAGGGAGCTATTTCCTGTGTGGAGGGAGCTATTTCCTGTGTGATTTTAGCTATTTCCTGTGTGGAGGGAGCTATTTCCTGTGTGGAGTTTAGCTATTTCCTGTGGAGAGGGAGCTATTTCCTGTGTGAGGTTAGCTATTTCCTTTGCGGAGGGAGCTATTTCCTATGTGGAAGGAGCTATTTCCTGTGTGGAGGGAGCTTTTTCCTGTGTGGAGGGAGCTATTTCCTGTGTGGAAGGAGCTATTTCCTGTGTGAGGTTAGCTATTTCCTGTGTGAGTTTAGCTATTTCCTGTGTGAGGTTAGCTATTTCCTGTGTGGAGTTTAGCTATTTCCTGTGTCAGTTTTGCTATTTCCTGTGTGGAGGGAGCTATTTCCTGGGTGGAGGGAGCTATTTCCTGTGTAGAGGTTAGCTATTTCCTGTGTGAGTTTAGCTATTTCCTGTGTGGAGGGAGCTATTTCCTGTGTGAGGTTAGCTATTTCCTGTGTGAGTTTAGCTATTTCCTGTGTGGATGTTAGCTATTTCCTGTGTGAGTTTAGCTATTTCCTGTGTGGAGGGAGCTCTTTCCTGTGTGAGGTTAGGTATTTCCTGTGTGGAGGGAGCTATTTCCTGTGTGAGTTTAGCTATTTCCTGTGTGGTGGGAGCTATTTCCTGTCTGAGTTTAGCTATTTCCTGTGTGGAGGTTAGGTATTTCCTGTGTGAAGGTTATGTATTTCCTGTGTGGAGGGAGCTATTTCCTGTGTGAGTTTAGCTATTTCCTGTGTGAGTTTAGCTATTTCCTGTGTGGAGGGAGCTATTTCCTGTGTGAGGTTAGCTATTTCCTGTGTGTAGGTTAGGTATTTCCTGTGTGGAGGGAGCTATTTCCTGTGTGGAGGGAGCTATTTCCTGTGTGAGGTTAGCTATTTCCTGTGTGGAGGTTAGGTATTTCCTGTGTGGAGGGAGCTATTTCCTGTGTGGAGGGAGCTATTCCCATGAGCTTAGCTATTTCCTGTGTGGAGGGAGCTATTTCCTGTGTGGAGGGAGCTATCTCCTGTGTGGAGTTTAGCTATTTCCTGTGTGGAGGTTAGCTATTTCCTGTGTGGAGGGAGCTATTTCCTGTGTGGAGGGAGCTATTTCCTGTGTGATTTTAGCTATTTCCTGTGTGGAGTGAGCTATTTCCTGCGTGAGTTTAGCTATTTCCTGTGTGGAGGGAGCTATTTCCTGTGTGGAGTTTAGCTATTTCCTGTGGGGAGGGAGCTATTTCCTGTGTGAGGTTAGCTATTTCCTTTGCGGAGGGAGCTATTTCCTATATGGAAGGAGCTATTTCCTGTGTGGAGGGAGCTTTTTCCTGTGTGGAGGGAGCTATTTCCTGTGTGGAAGGAGCTATTTCCTGTGTGAGGTTAGCTATTTCCTGTGTGAGTTTAGCTATTTCCTGTGTGAGGTTAGCTATTTCCTGTGTGGAGTTTAGCTATTTCCTGTGTCAGTTTAGCTATTTCCTGTGTGGAGGGAGCTATTTCCTGGGTGGAGGGAGCTATTTCCTGTGTAGAGGTTAGCTATTTCCTGTGTGAGTTTAGCTATTTCCTGTGTGGAGGGAGCTATTTCCTGTGTGAGGTTAGCTATTTCCTGTGTGAGTTTAGCTATTTCCTGTGTGGATGTTAGCTATTTCCTGTGTGAGTTTAGCTATTTCCTGTGTGGAGGGAGCTCTTTCCTGTGTGAGGTTAGGTATTTCCTGTGTGGAGGGAGCTATTTCCTGTGTGAGTTTAGCTATTTCCTGTGTGGAGGGAGCTATTTCCTGTCTGAGTTTAGCTATTTCCTGTGGGGAGGTTAGGTATTTCCTGTGTGAAGGTTATGTATTTCCTGTGTGGAGGGAGCTATTTCCTGTGTGAGGTTAGCTATTTCCTGTGTGAGTTTAGCTATTTCCTGTGTGGAGGGAGCTATTTCCTGTGTGAGGTTAGCTATTTCCTGTGTGGAGGTTAGGTATTTCCTGTGTGGAGGGAGCTATTTCCTGTGTGGAGGGAGCTATTTCCTGTGTGAGGTTAGCTATTTCCTGTGTGGAGGTTAGGTATTTCCTGTGTGGAGGGAGATATTTCCTGAGTGGAGGGAGCTGTTTCCTGTGTGAGGTTAGCTATTTCCTGTGTGGAGGGAGCTATTTCCTGTGCGGAGGGAGCTATTTCCTGTGTGAGGTTAGTTATTTCCTGTGCGGAGGGAGCTATTTCCTGTGTGGAGGGAGCTATTTCCTGTGTGAGTTAGCTATTTCCTGTGTGGAGGGAACTATTTCCTGTGTGGAGGGAGCTATTTCCTGTGTGAGCTTAGCTATTTCCTGTGCAGAGGGAGCTATTTCCTGTGCGGAGGGAGCTATTTCCTGTGTGGAGGGAGTTATTTACTGTGTGAGTTAGCTATTTCCTGTGTGGAGGGAACTATTTCCTGTGTGGAGGGAGCTATTTCCTGTGTGAGCTTAGCTATTTCCTGTGCAGAGGGAGCTATTTCCTGTGTGGAGGGAGCTACTTCCTGTGTGAGGTTAGCTATTTCCTGTGTGAGGTTAGCTATTTCCTGTGTGAAGGTTAGCTATTTCCTGTGCGGAGGGAGCTATTTCCTGTGTGGAGGGAGCTATTTCCTGTGTGAAGGTTAGCTACTTCCTATGTGGAGGTTAGGTATTTCCTGTGTGGAGGTTAGGTATTTCCTATGTGGAGGGAGCTATTTCCTGGGTGGAGGGAGCTATTTCCTGTGTGGAGGTTAGCTATTTCCTGTGTGGAGGTTAGGTATTTCCTGTGTGGAGGTTAGGTATTTCCTGTGTGGAGGGAGCTATTTCCTGTGTGAGTTTAGCTATTTCCTGTGTGGAGGGAGCTATTTCCTGTGTCAGTTTAGCTATTTCCTGTGTGAGGTTAGCTATTTCCTGTGTGGAGGGAGCTACTTCCTGTGTGAGTTTAGCTATTTCCTGTGTGGAGGTTAGGTATTTCATGTGTGGAGGGAGCTATTTCCTGTGTGAGGTTAGCTATTTCCTGTGTGAGGTTAGCTATTTCCTGTGTGGAGGGAGCTATTTCCTGTGGGGAGGGAGCTATTTTCTATGTGAGTTTAGCTATTTCCTGTGTGAGGTTAGCTATTTCCTGTGTGGAGGGAGCTATTTCCTGTGTGGAGGGAGCTATTTCCTGTGTGAGTTTAGCTATTTCCTGTGTGGAGGTTAGGTATTTCCTGTGTGGAGGGAGCTATTTCCTGTGTGAGTTTAGCTATTTCCTGTGTGGAGGGAGCTATTTCCTGTGTGGAGTTTAGCTATTTCCTGTGGGGAGGGAGCTATTTCCTGTGTGAGGTTAGCTATTTCCTGTGTGGAGGGAGCTATTTCCTGTGTGAGGTTGGCTATTTCCTGTGTGGAGGGAGCTATTTCCTGTGTGAGGTTAGCTATTTCCTGTGTGAGGTTAGCTATTTCCTGTGTGAGGTTAGCTATTTCCTGTGTGGAGGGAGCTATTTCCTGTGTGGAGGGAGCTATTTCCTGTGTGGAGGGAGCTATTTCCTGTGTGAGTTTAGCTATTTCCTGTGTGGAGGTTAGGTATTTCCTGTGTGGAGGGAGCTATTTCCTGTGTGAGTTTAGCTATTTCCTGTGTGGAGGGAGCTATTTCCTGTGTGGAGTTTAGCTATTTCCTGTGGGGAGGGAGCTATTTCCTGTGTGAGGTTAGCTATTTCCTGTGTGGAGGGAGCTATTTCCTGTGTGAGGTTAGCTATTTCCTATGTGGAGGGAGCTATTTCCTGTGTGGAGGGAGCTATTTCCTGTGTGAGGTTAGCTATTTCCTGTGGGGAGGGAGCTATTTCCTGTGTGAGGTTAGCTATTTCCTGTGTGGAGGGAGCTATTTCCTGTGTGGAGGGAGCTATTTCCTGTGTGAGGTTAGCTATTTCCTGTGGGGAGGGAGCTATTTCCTGTGTGAGGTTAGCTATTTCCTGTGTGGAGAGAGCTATTTCCTGTGTGGAGGGAGCTATTTCCTGTGTGAGGTTAGCTATTTCCTGTGTGAGGTTAGCTATTTCCTGTGTATAGGGCGCTGCTTCTTGTTGTGATGTGATGCATATGTTACCTAAAGGGCTGTACCTCAAAATTCGGCCCATCCACTATGAGACAGGATGTGATGTGTAATCCCATGATTGACAGGATACAGCAGGAGTCCTACAGGTCAGACGTGTCCACCTAGGCTTCCAGTTAACATTATCAGTGCACATACTTATCTTCAAACAAAGAACCCACATTATTGTTTTACCAATCCTTTGTATGATTGGTACGCAGCATTTTCTCTACGAAAGGAGCTATTGCCTGTTTGGAGGGAGCTACCTCATGTATAGGGTGAGCTGCAAACACCCTCTCACCAGAGGGACCTGACGTGTGCCTTGTCCTCTGATCATTCAATGGTTTTTCACAGCTTCAGAATATCAGGGGATAAACTGCCCCCCCACCCCCCCACCCCATCGGGGACAAGCTGCCATTTTACGTGGGTGGGGCCAATTAAGGCCTGCCCAGCGTGACGTCTGTCAGGAAGCGCTGTGCGCTCTCTGTGCGGGTGGGGAGGGGAGATTCCCTCAGCCGGGAGTGCACATGCGCACGACAGAGCTCACTCATCTCCCTGAGGCTCAGCGCTGCCTCAGGGCGATCGGCTCACCATTTAAGGCAAACGTTAAAAAAAATTTCCCTGACATGCGACACTGTCCCATGAGTTGGGGCGTGTCCATCACTTTTACTGAAACCTTTATTAAATATTTTAAAAACCCTCATGAGACCTCGCCCCGCCCGTGGATGAGGTTTGATGCTTTTTTCTGAAGCCCGCCAGAGCTCCCGGCCTGCCCGATAACCCTAAGGATGGACAGGCAGCCCTGTCAATTACCTAAATTGGTTTATCAATGGCCTCAATTGGCCATTGACAGGTCAGTGGGCTCACCACTGATTCGGCTGCGCCCACTGTCGACCTGAAATGGAACTGACGCGGGGCCCTGACCCCCCTCCCCCCCCCACCCCCAGCTCGCCGACCGGAATACCCTCTCTCAGGTGTCTAGTCCTACCTTACTGATTGCTGGCTTTGGTGTCAGTAAGAGTCTCAGGCAGGTCCATGCACCGTGCACATGCCTCTCAGTCTGTCCTCACTAGGGTAACGCTTTGGGGATAAAATCAAAATACCGCGGATGCTGGAAACCTGAAACAAGAACATAAAATAGCTGGAAAAACTCAGCAGGTCTGGCAGCATCTGTGGAGAGAAAGACAGAGTTAACGTTTCGAGTCCGTGTGACTCTTCTTCAGAGCTCTTCACCTGAGGAAGAGTCACGTGGACTTGAAACGTTAACTCTGGCTTCCTCTCCACAGATGCTGCCAGACCTGCTGAGTTTGTCCAGCTATTTTTGTTTTTGCTAATGCCCTGGGGACATGGGTTCAAATCCCACCCCCGGCAGCTGGTGGAATTTGAATTCAATTAATACATCTGGAATATAAAGCTAGTCTCAGTAACGGTGACCCTGAAACTATCATCAGTCGCTGGGAAAACCCCATCTGGTTCACTAATGTCCTTTTGGGAAGGAAATCTGTTGTCTTTACCTGGTCTGGCCTACATGTGACTGTAACTCCAGACCCACAGCAATGTGTCTTAACTGCCCTCTGTGAGAGTTGACAGCTCAATACATGTCTGAGACTGCCACACACTGACTTCCCCTTACCTACATACAGAGGTCCATTAAAGTTCAGTTGACGCATCATTCCTGGGGACTTCCCAGTTTTCGCTCCATAATCGTCGACTGTTAGCTTTCCCGACTGTCCATCCCTGAAACAGAGTGATATTGAAGCACACACAGAGATAGCTTTATGAAGAGTAAATAGTGTTTGACTCATTTGCTAGAGTTCTTTGAAGGTGTGACAAGCAGAGTGGATAATGTAGATGTAGTATATCTAGACTTCCAGAAGGCTTTTGATAAGGTGCCACGCAAAAGATTAATACGCAAGATAAGATCACATGGAGTTGGGGTAATATGTTAGCTTGGATAGAGGATTGGCTAACTAACAAAAAACAGAGAGTCAGGATAAATGGGTCTTTTTCTAGATGGCAAGCTGTAACTGGTCGAGTGCCACAGGGTTCGGTCCTTGGGCCCCAACTATTTACATTCTATATTAATGACTTGGATTCAGGGATAGAAGGTACTATAGCTAAATTTGCAGGTGACACCAAAATAGATGGGAAATTAAGTTGCAATGAAGAAATAAAAAATTTACAAATGGATATGGACAGGTAGGTGAATGGGCCAAAATTTGGCAGATGGAGTTTAACGTGGATAAGTGTGAGGTTATCCATTTTGGTCAGAAGAAGAAAAGGGTGATTTATTATTTAAATGGAGAGAAACTTCAGAATGCTTCAGTGCAGAGGGATTTGGGTGTCCTCGTGCATGAATCACTGAAAGCTAGTATGCAGGTACAGCAGGTAATAAGGAAGGCAAATGGAATTTTGGCATTTATTGCTAAAGGAATAGAGTATAAAAATAGGGAAGTGTTGTTGCAACTGTACAAGGCATTGGTGAGACCGCACCTGGAGTACTGTGCACAGTTTTGGTCCCCTTACTTGAGGAAGGATGTAGTTGCATTGGAGTCGGTTCAGAGGAGGTTCACTAGATTGATTCTAGAGATGTGGGGCTTGTCTTATGAGGAAAGATTGAGCAGTTTAGGCCTATACTTGCTAGAGTTTAGAAGGATGAGAGGAGATCTAACTGAGGTATATAAGATGCTAAAGGGGATAGACAAAGTAGTCTTGGAGTGAATGTTTCCCCTTGTGGGTCATTCTAGAACAAGAGGCCATAGTTTTAGGCTAAGGGGTGGTAGATTTAAATCAGAGGTGAGGAATTACTTTTCTCAAAGGGTGGTGAATCTGTGGAATTCATACCTCAGAGTGCAGTGGATGCCGGGACGCTGAATAAATTTAAGGAGATAGACAGATTGTTAATTAGTAATGGGTTGAAAGATTAAGGGGAGAGGGTGGGAAACTGGAGCTGAGGCCGAAATGAGATCAGCCATGATCGTAATGAATGGCGGGGCAGGCTCGAGGGGCTGAATTGCCCACTCCTGCTCCTAGTTCTGATGTTATCCAGAAACACAAACAGTTAGAAATGTGTATGCAAAGAGGGGTAAAAGCCCTCAGCGGGGAGGTTGATGGGGCAGGCACATGGTCACTTTGACAGGAGATTTGCATATTTATCTGAGCATTAATTCTGCCAATCTCTAATGGTGGCTGACAAAGCTGAGGAAATTCCCAGGAATAAACACAAACATAAACACCTGGAAACAATCACTTCTAAATATACATGGCCATACCTGTACACCTTTATGTACACAGGGATATCTTTACACAAACGCTGGTGCAGAATCAAATGCGCCTTTAACACAAGGGAGGGGTGTGGAGGGTTTTTTAAAAATTTGTCCACAGGATATGGTTGTCCACAGGATATGGTTGTCCACAGGATATGGTTGTCCACAGGATATGGTTGTCCACAGGATATGGTTGCCACTGGCTGGGTAAGGGCTTTGCGCTTGTTCAAAAGAGTACAGATAATAGAAAGGGTTGTGGAGCTGAAGGAGGTTACAGAGATAGGGAGGGGAGTGGAGCTGGAGGAGGTTACAGAGATAGGGAGGGGAGTGGAGCTGGAGGAGGTTACAGAGGTTGGGAGGGGAGTGGAGCTGGAGGAGGTTAGAGAGATAGGGAGGGGAGTGGAGCTGGAGGAGGTTACAGAGATAGGGAGGGGAGTGGAGCTGGAGGAGGTTACAGAGATAGGGAGGGGTGTAGGGGCTGGAGGAGGTATCAGAGATAGGGAGGGGAGTGGAGCTGGAGGAGGTAACAGAGATAGGGAGGGGAGTGGAGCTGGAGGAGGTTACAGAGATAGGGAGGGGAGTGGAGCTGCAGGAGGTTACAGAGGTAGGGAGGGGAGTGGAGCTGGAGGAGGTTAGAGAGATAGGGAGGGGAGTGGAGCTGGGGGAGGTTACAGAGATAGGGAGGGGAGTGGAGCTGCAGGAGGTTACAGAGGTAGGGTGGGGTGTAGGGAGCTGGAGGAAGTTAGAAAGATAGGGAGGGGAGTGGAGCTGGAGGAGGTTACAGAGATAGGGAGGGGAGTGGAGCTGGGGGAGGTTACAGAGATAGGGAGGGGAGTGGAGTTGGAGGAGGTTACAGAGATAGGGAGGGAAGTGGAACTGGAGGAGGTTACAGAGATAGGGAGGGGAGTGGAGCTGGAGGAGGTTACAGAGATAGGGAGGGGAGTGGAGCTGGAGGAGGTTACAGAGATAGGGAGGGGAGTGGAGCTGGAGGAGGTTACAGAGATAGGGAGGGGAGTGGAGCTGGAGGAGCTTAGAGAGATAGGGAGTGGAGTGGAGCTGGAGGAGGTTACAGAGATAGGGAGGGGAGTGGAGCTGGAGGAGGTATCAGAGATAGGGAGGGGAGTGGAGCTGGAGGAGGTTACAGAGATAGGGAGGGGAGTGGAGCTGGAGGAGGTTACAGAGATAGGGAGGGGAGTGGAGCTGGAGGAGGTTACAGAGATAGGGAGGGGAGTGGAGCTGGAGGAGGTTAGAGAGATAGGGAGGGGAGTGGAGCTGGGGGAGGTTACAGAGATAGGGAGGGGAGTGGAGCTGGGAGAGGTTACAGAGATAGGGAGGGGAGTGGAGTTGGAGGAGGTTACAGAGATAGGGAGGGGAGTGGAGTTGGAGGAGGTTACAGAGATAGGGAGGGGAGTGGAGCTGGGGGAGGTTACAGAGATAGGGAGGGGAGTGGAGCTGGGGGAGGTTACAGAGATAGGGAGGGGAGTGGAGCTGGAGGAGGTTACAGAGATAGGGAGGGGAGTGGAGCTGGAGGAGGTTACAGAGATAGGGAGGGGAGTGGAGCTGGAGGAGGTTACAGAGGTAGGGAGGGGAGTGGAGCTGGAGGAGGTTACAGAGATAGGGAGGGGAGTGGAGCTGGAGGAGGTTACAGAGATAGGGAGGGGAGTGGAGCTGGAGGAGGTTACAGAGATAGGGAGGGGAGTGGAGCTGGAGGAGGTTACAGAGATAGGGAGGGGAGTGGAGCTGGAGGAGGTTACAGAGATAGGGAGGGGAGTGGAGCTGGAGGAGGTTACAGAGATAGGGAGGGGAGTGGAGCTGGAGGAGGTAACAGAGATAGGGAGGGGAGTGGAGCTGGAGGAGGTTACAGAGATAGGGAGGGGAGTGGAGCTGGAGGAGGTTACAGAGATAGGGAGGGGAGTGGACCTGGTGGAGGTAACAGAGATAGGGGAGTGGAGCTGGAGGAGGTAACAGAGATAGGGAGGGGAGTGGAGCTGGAGGAGGTATCAGAGATAGGGAGGGGAGTGGAGCTGGAGGAGGTTACCGAGATAGGGAGGGGAGTGGAGCTGGAGGAGGTTACAGAGATAGGGAGGGGAGTGGAGCTGGAGGAGGTTACAGAGATAGGGAGGGGAGTGGAGCTGGAGGAGGTAACAGAGATAGGGAGGGGAGTGGAGCTGGAGGAGCTTAGAGAGATAGGGAGGGGAGTGGAGCTGGAGGAGGTAACAGAGATAGGGAGTGGAGTGGAGCTGGAGGAGGTTACAGAGATAGGGAGGGGTGAAGCCATGGAGGGATTTATAAACCAGATGAGAATTTTATGATGAAGCTGGACTGGGAACAAATTTCGATCGGCAAGGACGGGGTTGGTGGCTGAATGGGAGTTGTTGCGAGACTCAGGGCAGAAAGTGGGAGTCCAGCCAGGAGTGCACTGGTGCCAGAGTGAACCAACAATTATTGAGCAGGTCTAGCAACATCTGTGGAGAGAGAAAAAGAGTTAACGTTACGAGAGCAATATGACTGAAGGAGGGTCATACGGACTCGAAACGTTAACTCTGCTTCTATCTCCACCGATCCTGCCAGACCTGTTGAGATTTTCCAGCGTTTTCTGTTGGGTAGTACTGAACTTAAGTGTGGCTGAGAAAAGAGACATGTCGAAGCTTTTTGTCTTGCACTCATCAGGACACTTCGCGAGAATACCAATATAATGGGGAAGGCAACAATTTTTATACTGGACGTGGAGGGATTGCTGATTGGTTGGCAAGTGGCATTGCCACGGAGAATGCACCACTGATGGTGACTGACAGTTAACTGCCAAGCATTGTTTGAAAGTTAAACCAGCCAACTTGACCCTGATTGGTCAAGGCATTCCCCTGAGGAATGAGTCAGCAAATGGCTGTCACTTTTTTTGTTTAGCTGAGACAGGTGTCATTTTTTTTTTTAAGTCATTCGTGGGATGTGGGCGTCGCTGGCTAGGCCAGCATTTATTGCCCATCCCTAATTGCGCTTGCTCAGAGGGCATTTTTAAGAGTCAACCACGTTGCTGTGGGTCTGGAGTCACGTGTAGGCCAGACCAGGTGAGGACGGCAGATTTCCTTCCCCAAAGGGGCATTAGTGACCCAGATGGGTTTTTACGACAATCGACGATGGTTTCATGGGCCTGGATTTTCCCTATGGTGGGTGGGGAGCAGGGGTGGAGCTGACGGCCGCCGGCGATCGGCTGAGGCGCCGCCATTTTATGCGGGCGGGCCAATGACGCGTGGCCGTTAGCGTTCAGCGCTACTTGTGCGGGCGGGGGGGGAGGGGAGAGGGGGGAGGAGAGAGAGTCAGGGCCTGGGCTCTGTCGCGCATGAGAAAGCTCAGCAATCTCCGGGAGATTGAACAGTCATTAAAAAAACTTCAATAAATAATGTAAAAATTTATTCAAACATGTTCCCCTCATGTGACTGCGACACACGAGTTGGGACTTGTTTGTAAAAGTGGGGAAATTTACTTAATTGTTTTATAAAAGCTTCAGGAAGCCTCATCCCGCCCGTGGATGAGGTTTCCTGAAAAACGGCAAGGCGGCTTGGGGTTTTCGCCTGCCCCTTAAGGTTGGGCAGGCAGCATTCATAAATGCTTTAATTATATTCTTAATGGTCCCTAGAGCATTGCCCTGGGTCTCTGCGTTACCAGTCCACTGACAGTACCACTATGCCACTGCCTGCTCTGAGTGTGTATAGGTTCTTTCTGTCCGCAAAGTACAGGGCCATGTGTGTTAATATGTAACTTCCAGTACACGCAAACGCATCACTCTGCAAATTGGCTGTCAGTGTAATGTTTAGCACACTCAGGATTATTCAGCAAATGCTGTCCCGTCGTGGAATTATATCTCATGTCGGACACTGTACTTGAGTTTTGCAAGTACGGGTCTGTACCTTGCCCTTTGTGACCAGCGGAAGGGACTTGCTGTTTGGTACAATCCGCCAGTCTTTGAGACGTATGGCCTAGCATTACACTGGCACTGAAATCCATACACCACGTTACTCATTTGTGTGACAGGCAGAACGTCTCTTTGGCTTGGTGGCAGCATCCTGTTAGTGGTCAATACCACTCGTGCTGTTGCTGCATAGTAGCAGCGTGAAACAGCCAGCTTCACATCTTGCTCAATTTTTTGTGATACCTGCCCTGTTGGGGTAATCTGGGACACAGTGGGCACTTTTCGGGATCGAAAGTGACGGCCTTAGGCCCGTTCATGAGTTTGTGATCAGGTGAGGGTAGCCATTGTCCTGCTACTTCCTACATAGGTCAACAACAAAAGGCACATACACATGCAACAAAGGGACTCACCGAACTGCCTTCACCCGATGCCACCGGTCATCATGAAATGATCCATTCACCATGATGTCAACAGTGCCACTGCCAAGGTTATAACTGGAACAATACAGAGAGCAATATAAACACCCGGGTAAATACAGGGACAATACAGAGAGCGATATAAACACCCAGGTAAATACAGGGACAATATAGAGAGTGATATAAACACCCGGGTAAATACAGGGACAATATAGAGAGTGATATAAACACCCAGGTAAATACAGGGACAATACAGAGAGTGATATAAACACCCGGGTAAATACAGGGACAATACAGAGAGCGATATAAACACCCAGGTAAATACAGGGACAATATAGAGAGTGATATAAACACCCGGGTAAATACAGGGACAATACAGAGAGCGATATAAACACCCAGGTAAATACAGGGACAATATAGAGAGTGATATAAACACCCGGGTAAATACAGGGACAATATAGAGAGTGATATAAACACCCGGGTAAATACAGGGACAATATAGAGAGTGATATAAACACCCAAGTAAATACAGGGACAATACAGAGAGTGATATAAACACCCGGGTAAATACAGGGACAATACAGAGAGCGATATAAACACCCAGGTAAATACAGGGACAATATAGAGAGTGATATAAACACCCGGGTAAATACAGGGACAATATAGAGAGTGATATAAACACCCGGGTAAATACAGGGACAATACAGAGAGTGATATAAACACCCAGGTAAATACAGGGACAATACAGAGAGCGATATAAACACCCAGGTAAACACAGGGACAATATAGAGAGTGATATAAACACCCGGGTAAATACAGGGACAATATAGAGAGTGATATAAACACCCGGGTAAATACAGGGACAATACAGAGAGTGATATAAACACCCAGGTAAATACAGGGACAATACAGAGAGCGATATAAACACCCAGGTAAATACAGGGACAATATAGAGAGTGATATAAACACCCGGGTAAATACAGGGACAATACAGAGAGCGATATAAACACCCAGGTAAATACAGGGACAATATAGAGAGTGATATAAACACCCGGGTAAATACAGGGACAATATAGAGAGTGATATAAACACCCGGGTAAATACAGGGACAATATAGAGAGTGATATAAACACCCAAGTAAATACAGGGACAATACAGAGAGTGATATAAACACCCGGGTAAATACAGGGACAATACAGAGAGCGATATAAACACCCAGGTAAATACAGGGACAATATAGAGAGTGATATAAACACCCGGGTAAATACAGGGACAATATAGAGAGTGATATAAACACCCGGGTAAATACAGGGACAATACAGAGAGTGATATAAACACCCAGGTAAATACAGGGACAATACAGAGAGCGATATAAACACCCAGGTAAATACAGGGACAATATAGAGAGTGATATAAACACCCGGGTAAATACAGGGACAATATAGAGAGTGATATAAACACCCAGGTAAATACAGGGACAATACAGAGAGTGAAATAAACACCCAGGTAAATACAGGGACAATACAGAGAGTGAAATAAACACCCGGGTAAATACAGGAACAATATAGAGAGTGATATAAACACCCGGGTAAATACAGGGACAATATAGAGAGTGATATAAAGACCCGGGAAATTACAGGGACAATACAGAGAGTGAAATAAACACCCGGGTAAATACAGGGACAATACAGAGAGTGATATAAACACCCAGGTAAATACAGGGACAATACAGAGAGCAATATAAATACCCGGGTAAATATAAGAACAATACAGAGAGTGATATAAACACCCGGGTAAATACAGGAACAAAATAGAGAGTGATATAAACACCCGGGTAAATACAGGGACAATACAGAGAGCGATATAAACACCCGGGTAAATACAAGAACAATACAGAGAGCGATATAAACACCCAGGTAAATACAGGAACGTAATACAGAGTGATAGAAACACTGGGTAAATACAGAGACAATATAGAGAGTGATATAAACACCCAGGTAAATACCGGAACAATACAGACAGCGATATAAACACCCGGGTAAATACAGGGACAATACAGAGAGCAGTATAAACACCCGGATAAATACAGGAACAATACAGAGAGAAATATAAACACCCAGGTAAATACAGGAATAATAGAGTGTGATATAAACACCCGGGTAAACACAGGGACAATACATAGAGCGATATAAACACCCTGGTAAATACAGGAACAATACAGAGAGCGATATAAACACCCAGGTAAACACAGGGACAATATAGAGAGTGATATAAACACCCGGGTAAATACAGGGACAATATAGAGTGATATAAACACCCGGGAAAATACAGGGACAATACAGAGAGTGAAATAAACACCCGGGTAAATACAGGGACAATACAGAGAGTGATATAAACACCCAGGTAAATACAGGGACAATACAGAGAGTGATATAAACACCCGGGTAAATACAGGGACAATACAGAGAGCGATATAAACACCCAGGTAAATACAGGGACAATATAGAGAGTGATATAAACACCCGGGTAAATACAGGGACAATATAGAGAGTGATATAAACACCCGGGTAAATACAGGGACAATATAGAGAGTGATATAAACACCCAAGTAAATACAGGGACAATACAGAGAGTGATATAAACACCCGGGTAAATACAGGGACAATACAGAGAGCGATATAAACACCCAGGTAAATACAGGGACAATATAGAGAGTGATATAAACACCCGGGTAAATACAGGGACAATATAGAGAGTGATATAAACACCCGGGTAAATACAGGGACAATACAGAGAGTGATATAAACACCCAGGTAAATACAGGGACAATACAGAGAGCGATATAAACACCCAGGTAAATACAGGGACAATATAGAGAGTGATATAAACACCCAGGTAAATACAGGGACAATATAGAGAGTGATATAAACACCCAGGTAAATACAGGGACAATACAGAGAGTGAAATAAACACCCAGGTAAATACAGGGACAATACAGAGAGTGAAATAAACACCCGGGTAAATACAGGAACAATATAGAGAGTGATATAAACACCCGGGTAAATACAGGGACAATATAGAGAGTGATATAAAGACCCGGGAAATTACAGGGACAATACAGAGAGTGAAATAAACACCCGGGTAAATACAGGGACAATACAGAGAGTGATATAAACACCCAGGTAAATACAGGGACAATACAGAGAGCAATATAAATACCCGGGTAAATATAAGAACAATACAGAGAGTGATATAAACACCCGGGTAAATACAGGAACAAAATAGAGAGTGATATAAACACCCGGGTAAATACAGGGACAATACAGAGAGCGATATAAACACCCGGGTAAATACAAGAACAATACAGAGAGCGATATAAACACCCAGGTAAATACAGGAACGTAATACAGAGTGATAGAAACACTGGGTAAATACAGAGACAATATAGAGAGTGATATAAACACCCAGGTAAATACCGGAACAATACAGACAGCGATATAAACACCCGGGTAAATACAGGGACAATACAGAGAGCAGTATAAACACCCGGATAAATACAGGAACAATACAGAGAGAAATATAAACACCCAGGTAAATACAGGAATAATAGAGTGTGATATAAACACCCGGGTAAACACAGGGACAATACATAGAGCGATATAAACACCCTGGTAAATACAGGAACAATACAGAGAGCGATATAAACACCCAGGTAAACACAGGGACAATATAGAGAGTGATATAAACACCCGGGTAAATACAGGGACAATATAGAGTGATATAAAGACCCGGGAAAATACAGGGACAATACAGAGAGTGAAATAAACACCCGGGTAAATACAGGGACAATACAGAGAGTGATATAAACACCCAGGTAAATACAGGGACAATACAGAGAGTGATATAAACACCCAGGTAAATACAGGGACAATACAGAGAGTGAAATAAACACCCAGGTAAATACAGGGACAATACAGAGAGCAATATAAATACCCGGGTAAATATAAGAACAATACAGAGAGTGATATAAACACCCGGGTAAATACAGGAACAAAATAGAGAGTGATATAAACACCCGGGTAAATACAGGGACAATACAGAGAGCGATATAAACACCCGGGTAAATACAAGAACAATACAGAGAGCGATATAAACACCCAGGTAAATACAGGAACGTAATACAGAGTGATAGAAACACTGGGTAAATACAGAGACAATATAGAGAGTGATATAAACACCCAGGTAAATACCGGAACAATACAGACAGCGATATAAACACCCGGGTAAATACAGGGACAATACAGAGAGCAGTATAAACACCCGGATAAATACAGGAACAATACAGAGAGAAATATAAACACCCAGGTAAATACAGGAATAATAGAGTGTGATATAAACACCCGGGTAAACACAGGGACAATACATAGAGCGATATAAACACCCTGGTAAATACAGGAACAATACAGAGAGCGATATAAACACCCAGGTAAACACAGGGACAATATAGAGAGTGATATAAACACCCGGGTAAATACAGGGACAATATAGAGTGATATAAAGACCCGGGAAAATACAGGGACAATACAGAGAGTGAAATAAACACCCGGGTAAATACAGGGACAATACAGAGAGTGATATAAACACCCAGGTAAATACAGGGACAATACAGAGAGTGATATAAACACCCAGGTAAATACAGGGACAATACAGAGAGTGAAATAAACACCCAGGTAAATACAGGGACAATACAGAGAGTGAAATAAACACCCGGGTAAATACAGGAACAATATAGAGAGTGATATAAACACCCGGGTAAATACAGGGACAATATAGAGAGTGATATAAAGACCCGGGAAATTACAGGGACAATACAGAGAGTGAAATAAACACCCGGGTAAATACAGGGACAATACAGAGAGTGATATAAACACCCAGGTAAATACAGGGACAATACAGAGAGCAATATAAATACCCGGGTAAATATAAGAACAATACAGAGAGTGATATAAACACCCGGGTAAATACAGGAACAAAATAGAGAGTGATATAAACACCCGGGTAAATACAGGGACAATACAGAGAGCGATATAAACACCCGGGTAAATACAAGAACAATACAGAGAGCGATATAAACACCCAGGTAAATACAGGAACGTAATACAGAGTGATAGAAACACTGGGTAAATACAGAGACAATATAGAGAGTGATATAAACACCCAGGTAAATACCGGAACAATACAGACAGCAATATAAACACCCGGGTAAATACAGGGACAATACAGAGAGCAGTATAAACACCCGGATAAATACAGGAACAATACAGAGAGAAATATAAACACCCAGGTAAATACAGGAATAATAGAGTGTGATATAAACACCCGGGTAAACACAGGGACAATACATAGAGCGATATAAACACCCTGGTAAATACAGGAACAATACAGAGAGCGATATAAACACCCAGGTAAACACAGGGACAATATAGAGAGTGATATAAACACCCGGGTAAATACAGGGACAATATAGAGTGATATAAAGACCCGGGAAAATACAGGGACAATACAGAGAGTGAAATAAACACCCGGGTAAATACAGGGACAATACAGAGAGTGATATAAACACCCAGGTAAATACAGGGACAATACAGAGAGTGATATAAACACCCGGGTAAGTATAGGAACAGTACAGAGTGTGATATAAACACCGGGGTAAATACAGGAACAAAATAGAGAGCGATATAAACACCCGGGTAAATACAGGAACAAAATAGAGAGCGATATAAACACCCGGGTAAATAAGGGACAATACAGAGAGCAATATAAATACCTGGGTAAATATAAGAACAATACAGAGAGTGATATAAACACCCGGGTAAATACAGGAACAAAATAGAGAGCGATATAAACACCCAGGTAAATACAGGGACAATACAGAGAGCGATATAAACACCCAGGTAAATACAGGGACAATACAGAGAGCGATATAAACACCCGGGTAAATACAGGGACAATACAGAGAGCGATATAAACACCCAGGTAAATACAGGGACAATACAGAGAGCGATATAAACACCCGGGTAAATACAGGAACATAATAGAGAGCGATATAAACACCCAGGTAAATACAGGAACGTAATACAGAGTGATAGAAACACCGGGTAAACACTGAGGCAATATAGAGAGTGATATAAACACCCAGGTAAGTACAGGAACCTAATAGAGAGCAATATAAACACCCAGGTAAATACCGGAACAATACAGACAGCGATATAAACACCCGGGTAAATACAGGATCAATACAGACAGCGATATAAACACCCGGGTAAATACAGGGACAATACAGAGAGCAGTATAAACACCCGGATAAATACAGGAACAATACAGAGAGAAATATAAACACCCGGGTAAATAGAGGAACAATATAGAGAGTGATATAAAGACCCGGGTAAATACTGGGACAATATAGAGAGTGATATAAACACCCGGGTAAATACAGGGACAATACAGGGAGTGATATAAACACCCGGGAAAATACAGGGACAATACAGAGAGTGATATAAACACCCGGGTAAATACAGGGACAATACAGAGAGCGAAATAAACACCCGGGTAAATACAGGGTCAGTATAGGTACCTGTATAAAGACCTCCGTATGTATGTATGTTATGCCCTGGGCTTAATATAATTTTATTTTTGTCATCCTCTCGTGAACTCATTGCTGATATTGTTAACAATGTTCGGAGCAGATCTCTCCTGACCGGACTACATGATTACTCTTCATTGTGTGAGCACAGTCAGTGAGTATCAAGCAGACTCTTTGACTGCCGTGGGAATCATCACCTTTCCCCCCTCCTCTCCAGATCCACCTCCTCTCCATGGGGGCACTAGGCCGCTAGCTGGAGCTGACTTATTCCTCTCAGCCAGAGTTGCTAACTCTGACCCTAACCACTGTCGAGATCTCGCATTGGGTCACTCAGCCCAGACTGCAGGTGGAAACAGGGACCATCATGGTTTATGTTACCCAGTACCACAGTGCTCTAACTGAAAGTAGCGTGGGGAATACTCCAGCTGCTAAGTCCTATGCTCCTATCAAACTGAGCAAACGAGCCAGGGGTCATTGAACTGGATTTGAGGAATTCCCTTCCCAACCTCTGTTCTGCAGTCCCTTAAATTCCCAGTATTTGGGCGGTTGATTCACTGCGGGCGTTCAATAAGGAGCCAGAGTTGTCCATCGCCGAGATCACTGTGTACTGGAGGTAGCTGGGACGTTGAATATGAGAGTCATGGCCACTGTGGTTCACTGGAACCCGGAGGGCGAAGAGAGATTTTCCAACTTGTTTCCTCTTTGAATTGGCCTTGATTTTTTTTTTTCCGGGGAATTTGGTGCAGGTGAAATTGAACATTAGGGAATGTGACTGTTAATTACACCCTGGCTGTTTGGGATATGCTGAAAGGAGAGGTTAGTCTTTTCCTGTCCCTTCATGTGTTTATAAAACCAGTGAACACTTTACCACCTGTGGCTGCATTGAGCAACAGCCCATATTCACTTGTAAAATATCCTTGACGGTGTCAGCCACAGCTCCAACCACACACCAAGGCCCAGGCTCCAACCACACACCAAGGCCCAGGCTCCAACCACACACCAAGGCCCAGGCTCCAACCACACACCAAGGCCCAGGCTCCAACCACACACCAAGGCCCAGGCTCCAACCACACACCAAGGCCCAGGCTCCAACCACACACCAAGGCCCAGGCTCCAACCTCACACCAAGGCCCAGGCTCCAACCACACACCAAGACCCAAGCTCCAACCACACACCAAGGCCCAGGCTCCAACCACACACCAAGGCCCAGGCTCCAACCACACACCAAGGCCCAGGCTCCAACCTCACACCAAGGCCCAGGCTCCAACCACACACCAAGGCCCAGGCTCCAACCTCACACCAAGGCCCAGGCTCAAGCCACACACCAAGGCCCAGGCTCAAATCACACACCCAAGGCCCAGGCTCCAACCACACACCAAGGCCCAGGCTCCAACCACACACCAAGGCCCAGGCTCTAACCACACACCAAGGCCCAGGCTCCAACCACACACCAAGGTCCAGGCTCCAACCACACACCAAGGCCCAGGCTCCAACCACACCAAGGCCCAGGCTCCAACCTCACACCAAGGCCCAGGCTCCAACCACACACCAAGGCCCAGGCTCCAACCACACACCAAGGCCCAGGCTCCAACCACACACCAAAGCCCAGGCTCCAACCACACACCAAGGCCCAGGCTCCAACCTCACACCAAGGCCCAGGCTGCAAACACACACCCAAGGCCCAGGCTCCAACCTCACACCAAGGCCCAGGCTCCAACCACACACCAAGGCCCAGGCTCCAACCACACACCAAGGCCCAGGCTCTAACCACACACCAAGTCCCAGGCTCCAACCACACACCAAAGCCCAGGCTCCAACCACACACCAAGGCCCAGGCTCCAACCTCACACCAAGGCCCAGGCTGCAAACACACACCCAAGGTCCAGGCTCCAACCTCACACCAAGGCCCAGGCTGCAAACACACACCAAGGCCCAGATACTAACCTGAACACCAAGGCGCCATCCTGGAGACCGAGTGAGATGAAGTCACTGTTAAGCCTCATTGTACTGTCTCCTCTCCATAGCAACAACCCATCATCAACTGTTGTCTTAAACCTCATGAAGATGTTGGACCTGGTTCCTGAGACTCTGGTCGGCAGATAACAGAAAAGGAACAGACCTCAGTTCAAAACCGACCTGGAACCATTCACTCAACCATTGGGCCATCACCAATCAAGCAAAACAAATAGAAACAAGGGGGGAGAATTTTCTGCCCGTTGGGTTGGGGGATGGGGGTTGTGTGGGGGCGGGGGCGAGGGCAAGGGGGGGGGGGGTGCAGCTGATCGGTGCCCCCTATTGGCCGGGCGCTGCCATTTTACGTGGGCAGGCCAGTTAAGCCCCGCCCAACTGGACAAGCGCCCGGAAGTGTCGAGCGGTCCCTGTGTTGCCTGAGTCGGGGAGTCTGTGCCTCAGGGAGAGTACTTTCACTTATTGTTAGGGGAGACACAGGAAGAATTTATTGAAAGGGAACGAATTGCTTAAAACCTCCAGGCAGCCAGCAGCGCTACCAACAGTTAAAGGTTACCAGATGAACCTTGCACCGCCTTAGAGCCTGCAAACAACAGAAAGGCCTTGGAGCGGGACTGCGGTCAGAGGATAGCAACAACATGGATTCTTCAGGAGCTAAGGGAAGGATAGATGGCCCCGGACCTAGATAGGGGGAGAAGTCTCTGCCGGCATGAAGGAGCACGTATGATGTAACCGAAATGCTGACAAGATAGGGGTTTGAACATTGTTCTTGTATGTGATCAGTAAGCGTATAAAATAAGCTTGTAGTTTAGCAGAGCCTTGAGGTGGTCCTCTCCTTGCAACCGCTCGAATAAACCATCGTGACCTGCACCTGAGACTCCTGCGGCCCGTTTGTCAAAAGTGACCACAGCAGTCATAAAACACGGATTAAAGGTGAACAAAGGTTTTAAGGACCTGTCCCCTCATGGTGAAACTGTCACGGGAGCTGGGGATTAAAACAAATTCAAACACTTTTAAAAACCTTCGTGAAACCTCACCCCGCCCCGTGGAGGAGGTTTCATGATAAAGGCGACGAAGGCCGCCTGGGCTCTTAGCCTGCCCCACCCCCACCCCCGCCTCCACCCCCGCCCCCGCCCCCAACCCCCCAACCCCACCCCCACCCCCGCCAACCTTAAGGCTGGACGGTGCAGCTCAGCTCATTGCTTCATTGCCTTTTTCAACGGCCTCAATAGGGCCAATTCGGCTGCGTGCCCGCCAAGCTGAACATCTAAACGATGCGCGGTGAAGTGGGGACGCACGCCCGACATCACCCCGCCTCACTTTACCCCTCGGTGAGCGGGCCCCACCACCGCCCCCCCCCCCCCCCCCCCCCCGCCCCCGACTCGCCGAGCCGAAGACTCTGCCCAAGGTCATCGCTGCAAAAAAAAAAAAGATTTTTTTTTTGTCGAAGCTTTTCATTTTGCACTCATCAGAACAATTTGCAAGGAAAACACCAATCCAATGGCTGGGGAAACATCATTTTTTTTTTATACTGTATGAGAACAGAGTGCTGTTTGGTCGGCCATGGATAAGGCATGAGTTGATGCTGACTGACAGTTAACTGCCGAGCGTTGTTTGAAATTTAAACCAGGCAGTTTGACTCTAATTGGTCAAGATGTTGCCCTGGGGAATGGACCAGTGAATGGCTGTCACTTATTCTGTTTTGTTTAGCTGGAGCAGGTGCAATGTGTGTACATGTTCTTCCCGTCTGCAAGGAACAGGGTCCTGTGTGTTAATATCTTCCAGTACACACACAGATGTGCCACATTGCAAGCTTGGCAGACAATCCTAAACTGGTTTTAGCACATTGAGGATCATTCAGCGAATATTGTCCAATCGCGGAATCAGGTCTAGTGTTGAGCACCCTCCAGACCCCCGCTTGGAGAACTGTGCTCAGTTCTGGACACCAGACCTTAGGAAGGGTGTTAAGGCCTTAGAGTGGGTGCAGAGGAGATTTAACATAATGGTGTCAGGGATGAGGGGCTTCAACGATATGGAGAGACTGGAGATGGTGGGGTTGTTTTCCTGAGAGCGGAGAAGGTTAAGCGGAGATTTGATTGAGGTGCTCAAAATCATAAGGGGTTACTTTTATTTTTTCATGGTACATTTGGCGTCACTGGCTGGGCCAGCATTTATTTGCCCTTCCCTAATTGCCCCTGAGAAGGTGGTGGTGAGCTGCCTTCTTGAACCGTTGCAGTCCCTGTGGTGTAGGTGCACATGGGCCCAGAAAGGGGGCAGATAGGGGGAAACTGTTTCTGCTGGTAGGAAGGTCAAAACACAAAATGATGATCAGGAAACAGATTCAGTGACAACTTTCAAAAGGAAATTCGATAAATAATTGAAAATAAAATATTTACAGGGTTTGGGGAACATCAGAACATAGGAGTAGAAGTAGCCCACTCGGCCCATCGAGTCTGCTCCGCCATTCAATGAGATCATGGCTGATCTGATAATCCTCAACTCCACTTTCCTGCCTTTACCCCATGACCCTTGATTCCCTTACTGATTAAAAATCTGTCTATCTCAGCCTTGAATATAATTAACGACCCAGCCTCTACAGCCCTCTGCGGTAAAGAATTCCACAGATTCACTACCCTCTAAGAGAAGAAATTCCTCCTCATCTCTGTCTTAAATGAGTGACCCCTTACTCTGAGATTATGCCCTCTGGTCCTAGACTCTCCCACAAGGGGAAACAGCCTCTCAGCATCTACCCTGTCAAGCCCCCTAAGAATCTTATATGTTTCAATAAGGTCGCCTCTCATTCTTCTAAACTCCAATGAGTACAGGCCCAACCTACTCAACCTCTCCTCATAAGAAAATCCCTCCATACCCGGGATCAACCTAGTGAACCTTCTCTGGACTGCCTCTAATGCCTGTATATTTTTCCTTAGATAAGGGGACCAAAACTGTTCACAGTGTTCTAGGTGTGGTCTAACTAGTGCCTGGTATAGTTTTAGCAAGATTTCCCTATTTTTATACTCCATTCCTTTTGAAATAAAGACCAACATTCCATTTGCCTTCCCTATTACCTGCTGAACTTGTTTGTTAGCTTTTTGTGATTCATGCACGAGGGACTCCCAAATCCCTCTGTGCTGCAGCTTTCTGCAGTCTTTCAATCTCCTGATGAATACCATGCCCCATATTAGCACCTACTGTTTGGTGGCCTGTAAACAACTCCAAACCGATGTGTGCTGCTCTTTGCTGTTTCTTAGCTCCGCCCAAACAGATTCCACATGTTGTTCTCGCGACCTGAGAGCCTCCCACTGCCCCCCACCACCACCCCCCCCCCACCCCACCCCACACCACCACCCCACCCCCCCCCCAACCCAGTGACAAGATAGGTTACACAGCACCAGCAAAACACCCTGTGAGGATATTGGTCCCGGTCCTGTGGAGATGTAATCCATCCGGCTTGTACAGGTCTCAATGCCTCCGAAATCTGATGCCCTCCCTCCCTCCTTCGCTAAGTCTCCAGCCATGGGTTCAATCCCTCAATCCTCATCAGCATGTGGCACTGAGCTTACCGCTCTGAGGTCCTGCTTCTTAATTTCCTTCCTAACTCCCTAAAATGTGCTTTCAGGACCTCATCCCTCTCCTTATCTATGTCATTGGTCCCAACGTGGACCACGACCTCTGGCTGTTCACCCTCCCCCAGAAGAATGTCCTGCAAGCCGTTCTGTGACATCCTTGACCCTGGCATCAGGGAGGCAACATACCATCCTGGAGTCAGGTTTACTGCCACAGAGATACCTGTCTGATTCCCCTGACGGTGGAATCCCCTATTACTATTGCTGTGCCATACAAATATATGAACATACAAATATACGAAAATAGGAACAGAAGTAGGCCATTCAGCGCTGCTCTGACATTCAATAAGATCATGGTTGATCTGTTCCTGTTTCGATTTCCACATCCCCATCTACCCCCGATAGCCTTTGATTCCTTTGCCTAACAAGAATCTATCTACCTCCACCTTAAAGATATACAATAACCCCACCACCACCACCTCCTGAGACAGAGAGTTCCAAGTCACACAACCTCTGAGAGAAAAACATTCTCCTCATCTCTGTCCTAAAAGGGCGACTCCTAATTTTAAAACAGTGGCCCCTAGTTCTGGACTCACCCACAAGAGGAAACAGCCTTTTAATGTTCACCTTGTCAAGGCCGTTCAGGATCTCGGATACTTCAATCAAATCACCCCTCACTCTTCTAAACTCCAGTGGAAACAAGCCCAGTCTGTCCAACCTTTCCTCATAAGACAACCCACTCATTCCAGGGGCAGGGTTTTCCTATCAGCGAGCAGGGGCGGGGCCCGCTCGCCAACGCGTAGAATGACGCCCGGTGATGTCAGGCGGAACTCCCGATGTCACCGCGCCCCATTTAAATGTTCCAGTAGGCGGGGGCTCAGCGAAATCAGCTGTGCGCCCGCCGACCTGTCAATGGCCAATTGAAGCCATTGACAGAGTCAATTAAACTAATTAATAGACCGGCCCGTCCAACCTTAAGGCTGTCGGACAGGCCAGGAGCCCTGGCGGGAATTAGAAAAAGCATCAAACCCTCATCCACGGGCGGGATGAGGTTTCATGGAGGTTTTTAAAATTATGGGACATGTCCCAACTCATGTGACAGTGTCGCATGAGGTGACGTGTCAGGGAAATTTTATTATTCTATTGTTAGCTTTTTTACATTTAGAGCCAATCTCCCTGAGGCTGCACTTAGCCTCAGGGAGATGAGTGCGCTCTTTAGTGCGCATGTGCGAAGGAGTGCACTCTCGATTTTGGGATCCCCCCCCCCATCCGCACAGGGAGCGCACAGCCCCCAATCGGGGGCGCTGATCAAAAGCACACCCGCACACCATCAACTCCACCCCCCCACCCCCCCAAACAGGGGGAAAGTCCTGCCCCAGGTATTAATCTAGTAAACCCCCTCTGAACTGCCTCCAATGCATTTACATCCTTCCTTAAATAAGGAGACCAAAACTGCACTCTGTATTCGAGGTGCAGTCTCACCAATGCCCTGTATAACTGAAGCGTAACATCCCTACTTTTATAACAAAAACAGAATTACCTGGAAAAACTCAGCAGGTCTGGCAGCATCGGCGGAGAAGAAAAGAGTTGACGTTTCGAGTCCTCATGACCCTTCGACAGAACTTTTTATCCCTACTTTTATGTCCAATTCCTCTCGTAATAAAGGATAGCATTCCATTAGCCTTCTTAATTACTTGCTGTACCTGCATACTAACTTTTTGTGACTCATGTACTAGAACACCTAGATCCCTCTGCACCTCGGAATTCTGCAGCCGTTCTCTGCTTAAGTAATACTCTGCTTTTTTATTTTTCATGGCAGAGTGAATAACTTCACATTTTGCCACATTCCATCTGCCAGATCTTTGCCCACTCACTCCACCTATCTATATTTGTCTGCAACCTCTTTATGTCCTCTTCACAACATACTTTCCTACCTATCTTGGTGTCATCTGCAAATTTAGCTCCCATGCCTTCACTCCCCTCATCTAAGTCATTGATGTAAATTGTAAATTGTTGAGGCCCCAGCACAGGCCCCTGTGGGACTCCATTCGTCACATCCTGTTAATCCAGAAAAGACCCATTTATGCCCTCCTGAGGCACCTTTGGTGCCACAGACTTGGCTGTTGCTGCACTCCTTTGAGGAGCCATTGCCCTCACCAGTATCCAAAATGGAAATCCGATTAGCAAGTAAGATCGACTTGGGGGACTCCTGCGCTACCTGCCTGGTTCCCTTAGACTGCCTGGTGGTCACCCATTCCTTCCCTGCCGGTATGCTCCTAACCTGTGGTGTGACCACCCCCCTAAACGTGTTATCCACATAGTTTTCTGCCTCACGGATGCACCACAGTGACTCCAGCCCCCGTTTGAGTTCCAAAACACGGAGCTCAAGCTTCTGCAGTCGGTGACACTTCCTATGGGTGTGTTTGTCTGGGAGACATGGTGCGTCAATGACTTCCCACATACCACAGGATGTACATTCCACTGGGCCAAGCTGACCTGCTACACTGTAACTTTAAAAACTATTAATTGCAATTAGAGTAAGTGGAATAACTTACCAGTTACTCACCAATCAGCTTCTTACCCTGTACCAAAGTAACAGCCAGCTACTAGAGGCTGAAAAAAGGTAGAAAGAGAAAGGAGCACTTCCCTCCCCAAACTCCCTCACTCACCAAACTCCCTCACTCACCAAACTCTCATTTTACACTCAGTGCAGACAAAGCAGCATTGAGGAAGGCTTGTTTATAATTCTCTCTGAAAAACAACTGATTCAAGCTCCTGAAAACCAGCTGAAGCTTCTAATTAACTAGCTGCAGCTGCTCTCAGGGAGCTTGCAATGCCCCTGTTTTAAAAAAGCCAGGGCGTGAATAAAGCTTTCAAAGAGTCAGACAACATGGGTCAAATAGTTTCCTTCCGTAAGGAAATAAATTCTATACAAACCATCCCAACCCCTTAGATTCTCTGGAATGGGGCTGGAATCCATGATGTTCTGACTTGAAGGTGAAAGTGCTACCCATTGATTCATGGTTGGTATGTAACATGAGGGGTCACAGATGTTTTAGAGATGTGGGCTGTGACACTTACCGCTTAAGAAAGTTTGGATGGTCGTAGGTGAGGTAACTGCGGCCAATGAACTGCGGGATTTCAATGGCTTCTGTTATAGCTGAAATCACAGGAAGAAGCTCAGAGTGACTATCTGCAATTCCCACACAAGCCCACAGAGGGCAGCTTAGGCTCTCACCAGGAGCCTGAACCCTGGAGAGTCGAACCCTCATTTTGCTGTCTCTCCCTGTCCCTACCCTCCTCTCCTGGACCAATCTGAATCAGTGACACTCTCGTACCTCGCCCGGGAGCAGCGCATTGACTCTAGCTGAACACTGGTCGGTGTAAAGCTCCCCGTCTCCCCCATCCTCCTCCTCTGCCCTTCACCCCCTCACCCTCTCCCTCCCACGCCACACCTACGCCCCTCCCAAAGCGGCCCAACTCCCTCAGCCTCCAACCCCTCCCCCACCCTCACCCTCTCCGACAGGCAGGCTCCGAGGGTTAAAGTGTGATGATAAGTTGAACAAACTTGGTTTCCAGGCCTTGAGTTCAGGATGTCGGGGGACGATCTGATCAAGGTGTTTAAGATACTTAGGACAGTTAGTAGGGCAGGTCGAGAGAAACTATTCCCTCTGGTGGAGTGTAAAGGGTTGGGTGTGGGGGGGGGGGGGGGGGGGGGGGGGGGGGGGTCGGCAGTGGGGAGGAGGGTGCTGGGGGGAATCCGGAATAAGGGGAAAACACCTTAAAATGAGAGCCAGGCTGTTCAGGGGGTGATGTCAGGCAGCACTTCTTCACACAGAGGGGAGACGAAATCTGGAACTCCCCTCCCCACCACCCCCCACCCCAAATAAACTGTGGATGCCATGGGTCAATTGAGAATTTCAAACCTGATACTAGTTTTAGGAATTTAGGGTTACAGAACCAAGGTGGACAAATAGAGTTCAGCTACAGAGGAGACACAGCCTGAGTAAATGGCAGAACAGGCTCGAAGTGCTGAATGGCCTCCTCCTGTATTTATATTCCTACCAGTGAATTTGAATCATGCTCCTAACTTACTTCTGCCTCAGTAATGGAAGCCCAGTTACCCATAATGCTTAGCTAAGGTGAACATGCTCTATTACTGGCAATGAGCTGAGCGCAGGGTAGCACTCCCTCTAGGGGTTGGCTACAACACTTCCACGTGGTGCCTGAGTGACAAAAAGGTGTCAGAAGATCAAGAGCAGAGGAACTCGAGGGGGCAAATTCAAAATCATTGAAAAATGTCGGGGCTGGTTTCTAAGATGGTTAAGAAAACACATGCGGACATACGAAATGGGAGCAGAAGTGGACCATTCAGCCCCTCGGGCCTGCTCCATCACTCAATGAGATCATTGCTGGACCTGTTTGTGTTCCGAGTTCCACGTTGCTGTCTAACCCCGGTGACCTTTGATTCCCTTGCCTGACAAGAACCTATCTACCTCTGCCTCAGAAATATTCTAGGGACCCCGCCCTCCACCCACCTTCTGAGGCAGAGAGTTCCAAAGTGGCATGGGATCCTTTGCTCTATAAATAGGGGTCAGTGAATACAAAAAACTAGGAAGCCAAACTAAACTAAGGCCTCAGATGGTGTAGTGTGTCCAATTCTGGGAACCAGAACGGGTACTGGGGGATGGGGGACTCGGTTATGTGGAGAGACAGAAGCTGGGTTTGTTCACCTTGACCTGAAACACGAACTCTGTTCCTCTCCACAGATACTGCCTGACCCATTTCCAGTATCTCCTGTTTTGATGTAGGAGGGTTCAGAAGAACAAAGACTGGTTGGTTGGGTGACCGTCACTGAGAGTCACACGTTGTGGTACACAGGCAGCATCGTTCTCATCCCTGTTTTAAGCACACCAGCTAGGATGCTAATGGGGGCCCTGGGCTTTGGTATATTGACTGGAGGGTTTCCCATGGACAAACACTACCATGAGGTTCCAGCAAAAGGACGCCAGGCTGGATCCTGGAGTTACTTACTGTTCAGACAATAATTTCCACACTCTGCAGTCCGGTATGATGTAAAAGAAAGAAAACACAAGACAGATTGTTAGCAGTGAAGAGTTCACGTCACACAAGTTAAGCCTTTTGAGGGTTGTGAGCAGCAACGAGGGAGATCAGATCGAGAATCGCAGAATGGTTACAGCACTGGAGGCCATTCAGCCTGTCATGTCTGTGCTGGCCCTCCGAAGGCGCAATTGGCCTACGCCACTCTCCTGCCTTCTCCCCATAACCCTGCACATTCCTCCTCTCCAGACAACAGCCTGATTCCCTTTTGAATGCCTCGACTGACTTGCCTCCCCCACACTCTCAGGCAGGGCACTCCAGATCCTAACCACTCGCTGTCTGAAAAAAGATTTTCCTCATGTCACTTTTGCTTCTTTTTGCTAATCACTGTAACTCTGCGCCCTCTCGTTCTCCATCCTTCCACCAGTGGGAACAGTTCCTCCCCTATCTACTCTGTCCAGGCCCCTCATGATTTTGAATGTCTCTATCAAGCCTCCTCTCGGGGAAACATTTTGACAAAAGCAGAATTGAGCAGCAGGATCAGGGTGTTGAAGCGAAGAGCATTAATGCGGTTCAGTGACAATTCAATGTGTTTCTGGAGACAGACAGGATTGAGGGTTATGAAGTGTAAGCAGTTTGCACTAACACATTAATATCTCCTGTTTCAACACTTTATAACTCTGCATCACCACTTCAACGCCTTCTGCTTAGTTCCTATAACTTAATAAAACTCTGGTTAGGCCGCAGCCAGAGTCTTGTGTCCAGATCTGGTCACCACACTTTAGGGAGGATGTCAGGGTCCTTGAGAGGGTCTGGAGGAGATTTGCCAGAATGGTTCTGAGGTTGGGGTTTAGTCACAAGGTTAGGTTGGAGGATCTCAGTTTGTTCTCCTTGAAGCAAAGGGGGATTGAGGGGAGATTTGACAGAGGTGTACCAGATTATGACAGGTATGGATAAGGTAGACATAGAAAATCTGTCCCATTAACTGATGGGAGAAGGGACTAGATTTAGGGTTTTGGGCAAGAGATCTAAGGGGTAAATGAGGAAGAAGCTTTCTTTACACGGCGAGGGGTGATGACCTGGGACTCGCTGCCCGACAAGGGCGGTGGAAGTGGAGACAACGAATGTTTTCAAAGGAAATTGGATCTTAGGTCCTTTTGGCATTTGAGGGAAATAGACTTGCAGAGCACTGGGGGTAGGGCAGGACAATGAAACTGACTGAATAGCTCCACAGAGAGCCAGCACGAACTTGATGGGCTAAATGGCCTCCTTCTGTGCTGTAAGGGCTTCGCCTTTGTCATGTAACATCCCTTGTTCGGACTGAGCTGAAGACTAACACTTTAATATCTCCGGTTGAAGCAGGGTGGGGTGGGGGTTTTGAGACAGATTGGCCACCTCCAGACTGTGTGGTGGAAAAGACTGGGACGGGAGGTTGGGGGGGGTGGGGGGGGGGGGGGTGCGGCGGCTGCTGAATGGCCTCCCCCCGTACCTCTATTCACCTCAGCAACATTTTCCCTGACGATTTCCTACCTTTCTGACATCGCAGCCCATCAAAGCCCAGCGGGCAATCGCACTCGAAGGCATCGTGACGAGGGTGGCAATTGCCCTCCGTTGACACAGGGGTTGTCGACACATGGGTGGGCTGCATTCTCCACGTTCACGCTCGTGCTGAAGTCCTGCTGGAGCTGGATGGTCCGGGTCGTTCAGGATTATCTGGCAGAGGGACAATGGGACACAGGCTTTCAGCACGGGAACCTCTGGGACTGGACGATGGAAAAGGGGGAAAATGGAGACTCCCCCCCCGGGGTGGGGGGGTTGGGGGGGGGGGGGGGGGGGGGGTGTGTGGGGGAGGTTTGGTGGGGGGGGTACTTGGGAATCGTACCAAGTCTCTGGAGGGGGAGAACTCTCCTGAGGGGCCTTAGCAGCAGAGGGCCGAGGCTGGGTCAGGGGTCGGCAGAGGTCGGAGGTGGGAGTGGACAGTCTTAGCGACGGGAAAGATGTGGGGTCAGAGTGTCAGCCCGGGGTCAGGTATGACATCGAGGTTGTAAGCAGTCTGTTTCAAACTCAGGGGCAGGGATGGAGTCGGTAAGTAGGGGAATGGAGTTTGGGGTGGGAGCTGAAAACAATGGCCTCAGTCTCCCTAATATTCGACTGGAGCAAATTTTTGCTAATCCAGTACTGGACATTGGAAATTAGAGAGTGGAGGGATCGAGGAGATGATGGTCAGGTGGTGCTCAATGTACTCTGCGTATACACACACACACGCACAC
>JANJGN010000004.1:192600888-192673388 GCA_026770705.1 Isurus oxyrinchus
AGGGACTCCTTCCCTCCCCTCAGTGAGGGACTCCTTCCCTCCCTCAGTGAGGGACTCTTCCCTCCCTCAGTGAGGGACTCCTTCCCTCCCTCAGTGAGGGACTCCTTCCCCTCCCTCAGTGAGGGGACTCCTTCCCTCCCGCAGTGAGGGACTCCTTCCCTCCCGCAGTGAGTGAATCCTTCCCCTCCCGCAGTGAGTGAATCCTTCCTCCCGCAGTGAGTGACTCCTTCCCTCCCGCAGTGAGCGAATCCTTCCCTCCCGCAGTGAGGGACTCCTTCCCTCCCGCAGTGAGGGACTCCTTCCCTCCCTCAGTGAGGGACTCCTTCCCTGCCTCAGTGAGGGACTCATTCCCTGCCTCTGTGAGGGACTCATTTCCTCCCTCAGTGAGGGACTCATTCCCTCCCTCAGTGAGGGACTCATTCCCTCCCCTCAGTGAGGGACTCATTCCCTCCCTCAGAGAGGGACTCATTCCCTCCCTCAGTGAGGGGATTCATTCCCTCCCTCAGTGAGGGACTCATTCCCTCCCTCAGTTACAGACTCATTCCCTCCCTCAATGAGGGATTCATTCCCTGCCTCAGTGAGGGACTCATTCCCTCCCTCAGTGAGGGACTCATTCCCTCCCTCAGTGAGGGACTCATTCCCCTCCCTCAGTGAGGGACTCATTCCCTCCCTCAGTGAGGGACTCATTCCCTCCCTCAGGTGAGGGGACTCATTCCCTCCCTCAGTGAGGGACTCATTCCCTCCCTCAGTGAGGGACTCATTCCCTCCCTCAGTGAGGGACTCATTCCCTCCCTCAGTGAGGGACTCATTCCCCTCCCTCAGTGAGGGATTCATTCCCTCCCTCAGTGAGGGACTCATTCCCTCCCTCAGTGAGGGACTCCTTCCCTCCCTCAGTGAGGGACTCATTCCCTCCCTCAGTGAGGGACTCATTCCCTCCCTCAGTGAGGGACTCTCTCCCTCCCTCAGTGAGGGACTCCTTCCCTCCCTCAGTGAGGGACTCCTTCCCTCCCCTCAGTGAGGGACTCCTTCCCCTCCGCAGTGAGGGACTCCTTCCCTCCCGCAGTGAGGGACTCCTTCCCTCCCGCAGTGAGTGAATCCTTCCCTCCCGCAGTGAGTGAATCCTTCCCTCCCGCAGTGAGTGACTCCTTCCCTCCCGCAGTGAGTGAATCCTTCCCTCCCGCAGTGAGGGACCTCCTTCCCTCCCGCAGTGAGGGACTCCTTCCCTCCCTCAGTGAGGGGACTCCCTTCCCTGCCTCAGTGAGGGACTCATTCCTGCCTCAGTGAGGGACTCATTCCCTCCCTCAGTGAGGGACTCATTCCCTCCCTCAGTGAGGGACTCATTCCCTCCCTCAGAGAGGGACTCATTCCCCTCCCTCAGTGAGGGATTCATTCCCTCCCTCAGTGAGGGACTCATCTCCCTCCCTCAGTTACGGACTCATTCCCTCCCTCAATAAGGGATTCATTCCCTGCCTCAGTGAGGGACTCATTCCCTCCCTCAGTGAGGGACTCATTCCCTCCCTCAGTGAGGGATTCATTCCCTCCCTCAGTGAGGGGACTCATTCCCTCCCGCAGTGAGGGACTCCTTCCCTCCCGCAGTGAGGGACTCCTTCCCTCCCTCAGTGAGGGACTCCTTCCCTCCCTCAGTGAGGGACTCCTTCCCTCCCTCAGTGAGGGACTCCTTCCCTCCCTCAGTGAGGAGGACTCCTTCCCTCCCTCAGTGAGGGACTCCTTCCCTCCCGCAGTGAGGGACTCCTTCCCTCCCGCAGTGAGTGAATCCTTCCCTCCCGCAGTGAGTGAATCCTTCCCTCCCGCAGTGAGCGACTCCTTCCCTCCCGCAGTGAGCGAATCCTTCCCTCCCGCAGTGAGGGACTCCTTCCCTCCCGCAGTGAGGGACTCCCTTCCCTCCCTCAGTGAGGGACTCCTTCCCTGCCTCAGTGAGGGACTCATTCCCTGCCTCAGTGAGGGACTCATTTCCTCCCTCAGTGAGGGACTCATTCCCTCCCTCAGTGAGGGACTCATTCCCTCCCTCAGTGAGGGACTCATTCCCTCCCTCAGAGAGGGACTCATTCCCCTCCCTCAGTGAGGGATTCATTCCCTCCCTCAGTGAGGGACTCATTCCCTCCCTCAGTTACAGACTCATTCCCCTCCCTCAATGAGGGATTCATTCCCTGCCTCAGTGAGGGACTCATTCCCTCCCTCAGTGAGGGACCTCATTCCCTCCCTCAGTGAGGGACTCATTCCCTCCCTCAGTGAGGGACTCATTCCCTCCCTCAGTGAGGGGACTCATTCCCTCCCTCAGTGAGGGACTCATTCCCTCCCTCAGTGAGGGACTCATTCCCTCCCTCAGTGAGGGACTCATTCCCTCCCTCAGTGAGGGACTCATTCCCTCCCTCAGTGAGGGACTCATTCCCTCCCTCAGTGAGGGATTCATTCCCTCCCTCAGTGAGGGACTCATTCCCTCCCTCAGTGAGGGACTCCTTCCCTCCCTCAGTGAGGGACTCATTCCCTCCCTCAGTGAGGGACTCATTCCCTCCCTCAGTGAGGGACTCCTTCCCTCCCTCAGTGAGGGACTCCTTCCCTCCCTCAGTGAGGGACTCCTTCCCTCCCTCAGTGAGGGACTCCTTCCCTCCCGCAGTGAGGGACTCCTTCCCTCCCGCAGTGAGGGACTCCTTCCCTCCCGCAGTGAGTGAATCCTTCCCTCCCGCAGTGAGTGAATCCTTCCCTCCCGCAGTGAGTGACTCCTTCCCTCCCGCAGTGAGTGAATCCTTCCCTCCCGCAGTGAGGGACTCCTTCCCTCCCGCAGTGAGGGACTCCTTCCCTCCCTCAGTGAGGGACTCCTTCCCTGCCTCAGTGAGGGACTCATTCCCTGCCTCAGTGAGGGACTCATTCCCTCCCTCAGTGAGGGACTCATTCCCTCCCTCAGTGAGGGACTCATTCCCTCCCTCAGAGAGGGACTCATTCCCTCCCTCAGTGAGGGATTCATTCCCTCCCTCAGTGAGGGACTCATTCCCTCCCTCAGTTACGGACTCATTCCCTCCCTCAATAAGGGATTCATTCCCTGCCTCAGTGAGGGACTCATTCCCTCCCTCAGTGAGGGACTCATTCCCTCCCTCAGTGAGGGATTCATTCCCTCCCTCAGTGAGGGACTCATTCCCTCCCTCAGTGAGGGACTCATTCCCTGCCTCAGTGAGGGACTCATTCCCTCCCTCAGTGAGGGACTCATTCCCTCCCTCAGTGAGGGACTCATTCCCTCCCTCAGTGAGGGACTCATTCCCTCCCTCAGTGAGGGACTCATTCCCTCCCTCAGTGAGGGACTCATTCCCTCCCTCAGTGAGGGACTCATTCCCTCCCTCAGTGAGGGACTCATTCCCTCCCTCAGTGAGGGACTCATTCCCTCCCTCAGTGAGGGACTCCTTCCCTCCCTCAGTGAGGGACTCCTTCCCTCCCTCAGTGAGGGACTCCTTCCCTCCCGCAGTGAGGGACTCCTTCCCTCCCGCAGTGAGGGACTCCTTCCCTCCCGCAGTGAGGGACTCCTTCCCTCCCGCAGTGAGGGACTCCTTCCCTCCCTCAGTGAGGGACTCCTTCCCTGCCTCAGTGAGGGACTCATTCCCTGCCTCAGTGAGGGACTCATTTCCTCCCTCAGTGAGGGACTCATTCCCTCCCTCAGTGAGGGACTCATTCCCTCCCTCAGTGAGGGACTCATTCCCTCCCTCAGAGAGGGACTCATTCCCTCCCTCAGTGAGGGATTCATTCCCTCCCTCAGTGAGGGACTCATTCCCTCCCTCAGTTACAGACTCATTCCCGCCCTCAATAAGGGATTCATTCCCTGCCTCAGTGAGGGACTCATTCCCTCCCTCAGTGAGGGACTCATTCCCTCCCTCAGTGAGGGACTCATTCCCTCCCTCAGTGAGGGACTCATTCCCTCCCTCAGTGAGGGACTCATTCCCTCCCTCAGTGAGGGACTCATTCCCTCCCTCAGTGAGGGACTCATTCCCTCCCTCAGTGAGGGACTCATTCCCTCCCTCAGTGAGGGACTCATTCCCTCCCTCAGTGAGGGACTCCTTCCCTCCCTCAGTGAGGGACTCATTCCCTCCCTCAGTGAGGGATTCATTCCCTCCCTCAGTGAGGGACTCCTTCCCTCCCTCAGTGAGGGACTCCTTCCCTCCCTCAGTGAGGGACTCCTTCCCTCCCTCAGTGAGGGACTCCTTCCCTCCCGCAGTGAGGGACTCCTTCCCTCCCGCAGTGAGTGAATCCTTCCCTCCCGCAGTGAGTGAATCCTTCCCTCCCGCAGTGAGTGACTCCTTCCCTCCCGCAGTGAGTGAATCCTTCCCTCCCGCAGTGAGGGACTCCTTCCCTCCCTCAGTGAGGGACTCCTTCCCTGCCTCAGTGAGGGACTCATTCCCTGCCTCAGTGAGGGACTCATTTCCTCCCTCAGTGAGGGACTCATTCCCTCCCTCAGTGAGGGACTCATTCCCTCCCTCAGTGAGGGACTCATTCCCTCCCTCAGAGAGGGACTCATTCCCTCCCTCAGTGAGGGATTCATTCCCTCCCTCAGTGAGGGACTCATTCCCTCCCTCAGTTACGGACTCATTCCCTCCCTCAATAAGGGATTCATTCCCTGCCTCAGTGAGGGACTCATTCCCTCCCTCAGTGAGGGACTCATTCCCTCCCTCAGTGAGGGACTCATTCCTTCCCTCAGTGAGGGACTCATTCCCTCCCTCAGTGAGGGACTCATTCCCTCCCTCAGTGAGGGACTCATTCCCTCCCTCAGTGAGGGACTCATTCCCTCCCTCAGTGAGGGACTCATTCCCTCCCTCAGTGAGGGACTCATTCCCTCCCGCAGTGAGGGACTCCTTCCCTCCCGCAGTGAGGGACTCCTTCCCTCCCGCAGTGAGGGACTCCTTCCCTCCCTCAGTGAGGGACTCCTTCCCTCCCTCAGTGAGGGACTCCTTCCCTCCCTCAGTGAGGGACTCCTTCCCTCCCTCAGTGAGGGACTCCTTCCCTCCCTCAGTGAGGGACTCCTTCCCTCCCTCAGTGAGGGACTCCTTCCCTCCCTCAGTGAGGGACTCCTTCCCTCCCGCAGTGAGGGACTCCTTCCCTCCCGCAGTGAGGGACTCCTTCCCTCCCGCAGTGAGTGAATCCTTCCCTCCCGCAGTGAGTGAATCCTTCCCTCCCGCAGTGAGTGACTCCTTCCCTCCCGCAGTGAGTGAATCCTTCCCTCCCGCAGTGAGGGACTCCTTCCCTCCCGCAGTGAGGGACTCCTTCCCTCCCTCAGTGAGGGACTCCTTCCCTGCCTCAGTGAGGGACTCATTCCCTGCCTCAGTGAGGGACTCATTTCCTCCCTCAGTGAGGGACTCATTCCCTCCCTCAGTGAGTGACTCATTCCCTCCCTCAGAGAGGGACTCATTCCCTCCCTCAGTGAGGGATTCATTCCCTCCCTCAGTGAGGGACTCATTCCCTCCCTCAGTTACAGACTCATTCCCTCCCTCAATAAGGGATTCATTCCCTGCCTCAGTGAGGGACTCATTCCCTCCCTCAGTGAGGGACTCATTCCCTCCCTCAGTGAGGGACTCATTCCCTCCCTCAGTGAGGGACTCATTCCCTCCCTCAGTGAGGGACTCATTCCCTCCCTCAGTGAGGGACTCATTCCCTCACTCAGTGAGGGACTCATTCCCTCCCTCAGTGAGGGACTCATTCCCTCCCTCAGTGAGGGATTCATTCCCTCCCTCAGTGAGGGACTCATTCCCTCCCTCAGTGAGGGACTCCTTCCCTCCCTCAGTGAGGGACTCATTCCCTCCCTCAGTGAGGGATTCATTCCCTCCCTCAGTGAGGGACTCCTTCCCTCCCTCAGTGAGGGACTCCTTCCCTCCCTCAGTGAGGGACTCCTTCCCTCCCTCAGTGAGGGACTCCTTCCCTCCCGCAGTGAGGGACTCCTTCCCTCCCGCAGTGAGTGAATCCTTCCCTCCCGCAGTGAGTGAATCCTTCCCTCCCGCAGTGAGTGACTCCTTCCCTCCCGCAGTGAGTGAATCCTTCCGCAGTGAGGGACTCCTTCCCTCCCGCAGTGAGGGACTCCTTCCCTCCCTCAGTGAGGGACTCCTTCCCTGCCTCAGTGAGGGACTCATTCCCTGCCTCAGTGAGGGACTCATTTCCTCCCTCAGTGAGGGACTCATTCCCTCCCTCAGTGAGGGACTCATTCCCTCCCTCAGAGAGGGACTCATTCCCTCCCTCAGTGAGGGATTCATTCCCTCCCTCAGTGAGGGACTCATTCCCTCCCTCAGTTACGGACTCATTCCCTCCCTCAATAAGGGATTCATTCCCTGCCTCAGTGAGGGACTCATTCCCTCCCTCAGTGAGGGACTCATTCCCTCCCTCAGTGAGGGACTCATTCCCTCCCTCAGTGAGGGACTCATTCCTTCCCTCAGTGAGGGACTCATTCCCTCCCTCAGTGAGGGACTCATTTCCTCCCTCAGTGAGGGACTCATTCCCTCCCTCAGTGAGGGACTCATTCCCTCCCTCAGTGAGGGACTCATTCCCTCCCTCAGTGAGGGACTCATTCCCTCCCGCAGTGAGGGACTCCTTCCCTCCCTCAGTGAGGGACTCCTTCCCTCCCGCAGTGAGGGACTCCTTCCCTCCCTCAGTGAGGGACTCCTTCCCTCCCTCAGTGAGGGACTCCTTCCTTCCCTCAGTGAGGGACTCCTTCCCTCCCGCAGTGAGGGACTCCTTCCCTCCCGCAGTGAGGGACTCCTTCCCTCCCGCAGTGAGTGAATCCTTCCCTCCCGCAGTGAGTGAATCCTTCCCTCCCGCAGTGAGTGACTCCTTCCCTCCCGCAGTGAGTGAATCCTTCCCTCCCGCAGTGAGGGACTCCTTCCCTCCCGCAGTGAGGGACTCCTTCCCTCCCTCAGTGAGGGACTCCTTCCCTGCCTCAGTGAGGGACTCATTCCCTGCCTCAGTGAGGGACTCATTTCCTCCCTCAGTGAGGGACTCATTCCCTCCCTCAGTGAGGGACTCATTCCCTCCCTCAGTGAGGGACTCATTCCCTCCCTCAGAGAGGGACTCATTCCCTCCCTCAGTGAGGGACTCATTCCCTCCCTCAGTGAGGGATTCATTCCCTCCCTCAGTGAGGGACTCATTCCCTCCCTCAGTTACGGACTCATTCCCTCCCTCAATAAGGGATTCATTCCCTGCCTCAGTGAGGGACTCATTCCCTCCCTCAGTGAGGGACTCATTCCCTCCCTCAGTGAGGGATTCATTCCCTCCCTCAGTGAGGGACTCATTCCCTCCCTCAGTGAGGGACTCATTCCCTCCCTCAGTGAGGGACTCATTCCCTCCCTCAGTGAGGGACTCATTCCCTCCCTCAGTGAGGGACTCATTCCCTCCCTCAGTGAGGGATTCATTCCCTCCCTCAGTGAGGGACTCATTCCCTCCCTCAGTGAGGGACTCCTTCCCTCCCTCAGTGAGGGACTCATTCCCTCCCTCAGTGAGGGATTCATTCCCTCCCTCAGTGAGGGACTCATTCCCTCCCTCAGTGAGGGACTCATTCCCTCCCTCAGTGAGTGACTCATTCCCTCCCTCAGTGAGGGACTCCTTCCCTCCCTCAGTGAGGGATTCCTTCCCTCCCTCAGTGAGGGACTCATTCCCTCCCTCAGTGAGGGATTCATTCCCTCCCTCAGTGAGGGACTCCTTCCCTCCCTCAGTGAGGGACTCATTCCCTCCCGCAGTGAGGGACTCATTCCCTCCCGCAGTGAGGGACTCATTCCCTCCCTCAGTGAGGGACTCATTCCCTCCCTCAGTGAGGGACTCATTCCCTCCCGCAGTGAGGGACTCATTCCCTCCCGCAGTGAGGGACTCCTTCCCTCCCTCAGTGAGGGACTCATTCCCTCCCTCAGTGAGGGACTCATTCCCTCCCTCAGTGAGGGACTCATTCCCTCCCTCAGTGAGGGACTCATTCCCTCCCTCAGTGAGGGACTCCTTCCCTCCCGCAGTGAGGGACTCCTTCCCTCCCTCAGTGAGGGACTCATTCCCTCCCGCAGTGAGGGACTCATTCCCTCCCTCAGTGAGGGACTCATTCCCTCCCTCAGTGAGGGACTCATTCCTTCCCTCAGTGAGGGACTCATTCCCTCCCTCAGTGAGGGACTCATTCCCTCCCTCAGTGAGGGACTCCTTCCCTCCCTCAGTAAGACCTGGCAACAAATGGTTTTCTCTTCCCAGTTAGTGACCTTTTTGATTACAAATACTGTCTCGTTTGCTCGTTTGCTTAAAATAAGGTCAAAAAGTAATGTCTTAGGGGATCACAACTGATAATTGCTGTTTGTTTAGACTAGTATCGAATAAGTAGAAATTCAGCAGTTTGTAATCACCCTTATGCAGTGGTTGTTTCATGGAACTGGGTACAGATGGAAAGCGGGGGTGGGAGGGGGTGTGTGTTGCTGAAGCAAGCAGAGCTAGGAGGTGATTGACCAAATTTACTGTCGGGATCTTCCTGCGTTCGGGAAGATTGCTGGGAAGTGAAAATGAGCCAATCATGGACTGTTGCTATCGGAGAAACGAGCCAATCAGCAAGTGCGTGTTTGGGATGATCAAAGCGTTTGATGGGATACACAAACACACACACACACACACACACACACAGAAATTATTTCCTCTGGTTGGGGAATCCAGAAGAAGGGGGCAGAATCTTAAACTGAGAGCCAGGCTGTTCCGGGGTGATGTCAAGGGGCATTTTTACACACAAAGGGGAGAGAAAATCTGGAACTTTCTCCCCCTGAAATCTGTCGAGGCTGAGGGTCAATTGGGGCTTTCTGTTGAGATTGACTGATTTCTGTTGGGTTAGACTATCCACTAATCTGAAGCAAGGGCAGATTAATGGAGTTGAGGTGCTGATCAGACCATCTAACTGGATGATGCTATAGGCCCAAGGGGCCTCCTATTGTCCAGATGACTCTTAAAACCCAAACCCAGTGTCACCTCACCATTAGTTGTCTACTCTCTCCAAGCTCAGTGGCATATAGCAACGTTCATCACCACAGGCTCCTGAATAAAGCTGAATATATCACCTCGAGCCGAATAGATACAGATACAGACCCAGCTGAATAGATCTAAAGGGGAGGCGGTGCAATAGTGGTATTGTGGTATTGTGACTGACTGGTATTCCAGAGACCCAGAGTAGTGCCCTGGGGACATGGGTTCGAATCCCACCACGGCAGACAGTAAAAATCTGGAATTAAAAGTCTAACGATGACCATGAAACCATTGTCAATTGTTGTAAAAACCCATCTGGTTCACTAATGTCCTTTAGGGAAGGAAATCTGCTGTCCTTACCCGGTCTGGCTATACGTGACATCAGACCACAGCAATGTGATCGACTCTTAAATGCCCCATGAACAAGGGCAATTAGGGATGGGCAATAAATGCTGGCCTAACCTGCGACGCCCACATCCCATAAACAATTTTTAAAAAAATAGACCCATCTGACTAGATATGTGTCTGAAAGCAAAGAACTGCTGGAAATCCAAAACAAAAACAGAAACAGAAATACCTGGAAAAACTCAGCAGCTCTGGCAGCATCGGCGGAGAAGAGCACAGTTGACGTTTCGAGTCCTCATGACCCTTCAACAGAACGAAGTAAAAATAGGAAAGGGGTGCAATATAAGCTGGTTTAAGGGAGGGGGGTGTTGTAGGGACAAGGAGCCAGTGATAGTTGGAGATAACCAAAAGGTGTCACAGACAAAAGAACAAAGAGGTGTTGAAGGTGGTGATATTATCTAAGGAATGTGCTAATTAAGAGTGGAGAGCAGGACAGACAAGGTACAGGTAGCTCTAGTGGGGGTGGGGTGAAATAAACCATGGGTGGAATACATTTAAAAATAATGGAAATAGGTGGGAAAAAAAATCTATATAAATTATAGGAAAAAACAAAAGGTAGGGGGAAGAAACAGAAAGGGGTGGGGATGGAGGAGAGAGTTCATGATCTAAAATTGTTGAACTCAATATTCAGTCCGGAAGGCTGTAAAGTGCCTAGTCGGAAGATGAGGTGTTGTCCTCCAGTTTGCGTTGGGCTTCACTGGAACAATGCAGCAGGCCAAGGACAGACATGTGGGCAAGAGAGCAGGGTGGAGTGTTAAAATGGCAAGCGACAGGGAGGTCTGGGTAATGCTTGCGGACAGACCGCAGGTGTTCTGCAAAGCGGTCGCCCAGTCTGCGTTTGGTCTCTCCAATGTAGAGGAAACCGCATTGGGAGAAACGAATGCAGTAGACTAAGTTGGGGGAAATGCAAGTGAAATGCTGCTTCACTTGAAAGGAGTGTTTGGGCCCTTGGACAGTGAGGAGAGAGGAAGTAAAGGAGCAGGTGTTGCACCTTCTGAGATTGCATGGGAAGGTGCCGTGGGAGGGGGTTGAGGTGTAGGGGGTGATGGGGGAGTGGATCAGGGTGTCCCGGAGGGAACGATCCCTACGAAATGCCACCAGGGGAGTGGGGGGGGGGGTGGGTTGTTTGAAGGGAAGATGTGTTTGGTGGTGGCATCATGCTGGAGTTGATGGAAATGGTGGAGGATGATCCTTTGAATGCGGAGGCTGATGGGGTGAAAAGTGAGGACAAGGGGGACCCTATCATGTTTCTGGGAGGGAGAGGAAGGCGTGAGGGTGGATGCGCGGGAGATGGGCCGGACACGGTTGAGGGCCCTGTCAACAACCGTGGGTGGAAAACCCGGTTAAGGAAGAATGAAGACATGTCAGAGGAACTGTTTTTTGAAGGTAGCATCATCGGAACAGATGCGACGGAGGCGAAGGAACTGAGAGAATGGGATGGAGTCCTTACAGGAAGCGGGGTGTGAGGAGCTGCAATCGAGGTAGCTATGGGGGTCGGTGGGCTTGTAATGGATATTGTTGGACAGTCTATCACCAGAGATTGAGACAGAGGGGTCAAGGAAGGGAAGGGAAGTGTCAGAGATGGACCATGTGAAAACAATGGAGGGGTGGAGATTGGAAGCAAAATTAATAAATTTTTTCCTGTCCCGACGTAATAATGAAGCAGCACCGAAGTAATCATTGATGTACCAGAGAAAGAGTTGTGGAAGGAAGCCGGAGTAGGACTGGAACAAGGAATGTTCCACATACCCCATAAAGAGACAGGTATAGCTGGGGCCCATGCGGGTACCCATAGCCACACCTTTTATTTGGAGGAAGTGAGAGGAGTTGAAGGAGAAATTGTTCAGTGTGAGAACAAGTTCAGCCAGACGGAGGAGAGTAGTGGTGGATGGGGATTGTTCGGGCCTCTGTTCGAGGAAGAAGCTAAGGGCCCTCAGACCATCCTGGTGGGGGATGGAGGTGTAGAGGGATTGGACGTCCATGGTGAAGAGGAGGCGGTTGGAGCCAGGGAACTGGAAATTGTTGATGTGATGTAAGGTGTCAGAGGAATCACGGATGTAGGTGGGAAGGGACTGGACAAGGGGAGAGAGAAGGGAGTCAAGAGAGCAAGAAATGAGTACCAATGGGGCAGGAACAGGCTGACACGATCGGTCTGCTGGAACAGTCCTGTTTGTGGATTTTGGGTAGGAGGTAGAAGTGGGCCATCCGAGGTTGGGCGACTATCAGGTTGGAAGCTGTGGGAGGAAGATCCCCAGAGGACATGAGGTCAGTGACAGTCCTGGAAACAATGGCTTGATGTTCAGTGGTGGATCATGGTCCAGGGAGAGGTAGGAGGAAGTGTCTGCGAGTTGACGCTCAGCCTCCGCGAGGTAGAGGTCAGTGCGCCAGACAACAACAGCACCACCCTTGTCAGCGGGTTTGATGACAATGTCAGGGTTGGACCTGAGAGAATGGAGTGCAGTAAGTTCAGAGAGAGACAGGTTAGAATGGGTGAGAGGAGCAGAGAAATTGAGACGACTAATGTCGCGCCGACAGTTCTCAATGAAAAGATCAAGAGAAGGTAAGAATCCAGAGGGAGGGGTCCAGGTGGAGGGAGAATATTGGAGGTGGGTAAAAGGATCCGTTGAACAGGGAGAGGACTCCTGCCCAAAGAAGTGAGCACGGAGACGAAGACGGCGGAAGATATGTGTCCAGATGGATGTAAAGTACCAATTGGCTAAGCCACTGTGTCGAGGGATAATTGAAACTGTCCTACAAGAGGCCTTTGCAAGTTATCCCAACTGGATATAGAAGCTTGTTTTAGTGTTTTTAATTCATTCACAGGATGTGGGTGTCATGGGCAAGGCCAGTACTAGTGCCTATTCCTAGTTGTGCTGGATAGGGTGGTCAGCTACCCTCTTGAACACAGCTGAGTGGTCTGCTGGGCCAGTTCAGAAGCTGGCTAAGAGTCAACCTGGAGTCACATATAGGCCAGAAAGAGAAAGGGCAGCAGGCTGCCTTCACCAAGAACATTAGGGCAATCGGGTTAACCTGATTAATTTTATTTAAACTCCCTCAGCTGCCATGGTGAGATTTGACTTCATGTCTCTTGATCATTAATCCACTAACACAGCCACTGTGCCACCATTCCCCTGGAGTGTGTATATGCTCAGCCATTACGTGTCACTACCGCAACATCTGATATTGTTTATTAAACCTGCCACAAACATTATTCATTGAGAAATTCTTACTCCACCAATCAGATTCCTCAGTGTTGCTGAGGGGGGTCCAAATGGAGGTTATTTCAGAATCCCGTCCTCCTCTCTCAGTTGTCCCTCGGCGAGGGGCACATTCCCTCCCTCGGCGAGGGGCACATTCCCTCCCTCGGCGAGGGGCACATTCCCTCCCTCGGCGAGGGGCACATTCCCTCCCTCGGCGAGGGGCACATTCCCTCCCTCGGCGAGGGGCACATTCCCTCCCTCATAGAGGGGCACATTCCCTCCCTTGTGGAGGGGCATATTCCCTCCCTTGGCGAGGGGCACATTCCCTCCCTCGTAGAGGGACACATTCCCTCCCTTGTGGAGGGGCATATTCCCTCCCTCGTAGAGGGACACATTCCCTCCCTTGTGGAGGGACACATTCCCTCCCTTGTGGAGGGGCATATTCCCTCCCTCGTAGAGGGACACATTCCCTCCCTCGTAGAGGGACACATTCCCTCCCTTGTGGAGGGGCACATTCCCTCCCTCGTAGAGGGACACATTCCCTCCCTCGTAGAGGGACACATTCCCTCCCTCGTAGAGGGACACATTCCCTCCCTTGTGGAGGGGCACATTCCCTCCCTTGGCGAGGGACTCATTCCCTCCCTCGGTATGGGGCGCATTCCCTCCCTCGGCGAGGGGCGCATTCCCTCCCTCGGTATGGAACTCATTCCCTCCCTCGGCGAGGGACACATTCCCTCCCTCGGCGAGGGGCACATTCCCTCCCTCGGCGAGGGGCACATTCCCTCCCTCGGCGAGGGGCACATTCCCTCCCTCGGCGAGGGGCACATTCCCTCCCTCGGCGAGGGGCACATTCCGTCCCTCGGCGAAGTGCACATTCCCTCCCTCGGCGAGGGGCACATTCCCTCCCTCGGCGAGGGGCACATTCCCTCCCTCGGCGAGGGGCACATTCCCTCCCTCGGCGAGGGGCACATTCCCTCCCTCCGTCAGGATTATGGAATTATCTCTTCTCCTCATTCTTCCTGAATCAAAGGTTTTGGGCCTCACCAACCTCTTTGCAACCTCATTGCATTGAACTCAAGAGTCATCACTTTATCTCCTGCTCTTATTAACTCAGTCCTATGATCAGCAGCCTCTGACCAGCTTCCCTCCCTCTGACTCCATCAGCCTGGGTCGGGCTGGCTGCTGCATTTCAGAAATAATAGAAGGGTCATTGCATTGTGGAAGCTTTTTATGGATACTGGGAAAAGCTAAGCTTACAATTACTATTTCAAAATATTATAATTATTTAACATTATTTAGATGACTAACTTCTGCAAATGAGTTAACAGAGAAGCTTGAAGCTGTGTTCACAGTTTTGTGCTAATATTAGACTGGTTAAAGGCCTGGCAACAAATGGTTTTCTCTTCCCAGTTAGTGACCTTTTTGATTACAAATACTGTCTCGTTTGCTTGTTTGCTTAAAATAAGGTCAAAAGGTAATGTCTTAGTGGATCACAACTGATAATTGCTGTTTGTTTAGAATAGCATCGAATAAATAGAAATTCAGCAGTTTGTAATCACTCTTATGCAATGGTTGTTCCATGGAACCGGGTACAGATGGGGGAGGGGGTGTGTGTTTCTGAAGCAAGCAGATCTAGGGGGTGATTGACCAAATTTACTGTCAGGATCTTCCTGCGCTCGGGAGGGTTGCTAGGAAGTGAAAATGAGCCAATCACGGACTGGTGCTATCGGAGAAATGAGCCAATCAGCAAGTGCGTACATGGCGAGGCGGGAAGCAGAGGCCTATCTAAGCTCGGTGTTCGTTAAGATCGAGGCTGTGGCCCGGCCGGACAGGGGGGGCGGACAGTCTGGTCAGCTATCCGAACGGAGAATGGAGAACGGAACGGACAAGGACAGATCGACCACCCATAGGGCACTACAGCACAGAAAACAGGCCATTCAGCCCTCCTAGTCTGTGCTGAAATATTTTCCGCTAGTCCCATTGACCCGCACCTAGTCCATAACCCTCCAGACCTCTCCCATCCATGTATCTATCCAATTTATTCTTAAAATTTAAGAGTGAGCCCGCATTTACCATGTCAGATGGTAGCTCGTTCCACACTCTCACCACTCTCCGAGTGAAGAAGTTCCCCCTAATGTTCCCCCTAAACCTTTCCCCTTTCACCCTAAAGCCATGTCCTCTCGTGTTTATCTCTCCTAATCTAAGTGGAAAGAGCCTACTCGCATTTATTCTGTCTATACCCCTCATAATATTGTAAACTTCTGTCAAATCTCCCCTCATCCTTCAACGCTCAAAGGAATAAAGTCCTAACCTGTTTAAGCTTTCCCTGTAACTCAATCCCTTAAGACCCGGCAACATCCTAGTAAATCTTCTCTGCACTCTCTCAATCTTACTGATATCCTACCTGTAGTTAGACAACCAGAACTGCACACAATACTCCAAAGTTGGCCTCACCAATGTCTTATACAACCTCACCATAACATCCCAACTCCTATACTCAATACTTTGATTTATGAATACAACCCTGTATTGAGTATAGGAGTTGGGATGTTATGGTGAGATTGTATAAGACATTGGTGAGGCCAACTTTGGAGTATTGTGTGCAGTTCTGGTCTAGCAGGTCACTCCGCTGTGGTCAAGAGGGTGGCTGACCACCCTCTCCAGGATCTTCAGGAGTTGATATACAGGGAAAGATTAAACAGCTTGGGACTTTATTGACAGAGTAAATGTGAGTAGGCTCTTTCCACTTAGATTAGGAGAGATAAACACAAGAGGACATGGCTTTAGGGTGAAAGGGGAAAGGTTTAGGGGGAACATTAGGGGGAACTTCTTCACTCGGAGAGTGGTGAGAGTGTGGAACGAGCTACCATCTGACGTGGTAAATGCAGGCTCACTCTTAAGTTTTAAGAATAAATTGGATAGATACATGGATGGGAGAGGTCTGGAGTGTTATGGACTGGGTGCAGGTCAGTGGGACTAGCGGAATAATATTTCAGCACAGACTAGAAGGGCCGAAAGGCCTGTTTTCTGTGCTGTAGTGTTCTATGGTTCTATTTCAGGAGCTGGCTAAGAGTCAACCTGGAGTCACATATAGGCCAGAAAGAGAAAGGGCAGCAGGCTGCCTTCACCAAGAACATTAGGGCAATCGGGTAGTTACCTGATTAATTTTATTTAAACTCCCTCAGCTGCCATGGTGGGATTTGAACTCCTGTCTCTTGATCATTAATCCACTAACACAGCCACTGTGCCACCATTCCCCTGGAGTGTGTATATGCTCAGCCATTACGTGTCACTACCGCAACATCTGATATTGTTTATTAAACCTGCCACAAACATTATTCATTAAGAAATTCTTATTCCACCAATCAGATTCCTCAGTGTTGCTGAGGGGGATCCAAATGGAGGTTATTTCAGAATCTCGTCCTCCTCCCCCAGTTGAATAGTGATAGCTGGAACTCACCTCCGCCATCCCCTCCACAGGCTGTTGGTCGTCTACCTGCAGGATGCCGTTCTTGGCCGTACGAGACACCTTCACCTCGTGCCAATGGTTCAAGGCAATAGGCTCCTTACTCCTGCAAAATGAAATAGTCCAATCAGCCAGGCAGGAAGTGCATGGGAGAAGGACTGTGGGCCATCACATGATCATTATCAGATGTGTACCATCGTGAAATAGACTAGGAGACACACCAGGTATTAAGAGGAAAGGTGGGTGGATGGGCTTGGGTTATATAGGGAGAAGGTAGGGATGAGGGAAACTGTGATAAGGTGGCATTGAGAGATACACAGAGAGGGTGGGATCGAGGGATACGTGGTGAAAGTGGAATTGAGGGATATGGAGAGAAGGTGGGATCGAGGGATCTGGGAAAGAGTTGGGATTGGAGAATACAGGAAGAAAGTGGGATGAGGGATACGAGGAGAAGGTAGTATTGAGGGTTATGAGGCGAAGGTGGAATTGAGGGATACAGGGAAAAGGTAGGTTTGAGGCATATGGGGGGAAGGTGGGATTGAGGGTTACGGGGTGAAGGTAGGATTGGGGGATATGGGAAGAAGATAGGATCGAGGGGTGATTTGATTGAAGTACACAAGATCCTGACAAGATCCTTGACAAGGTGGACATTGAAAGTATACTTCCTCTTGTGGGTGAGTCCAGAACTAGGGGGCACTGTTTTAAAATTAGGGGTTGCCCTTTTAGGACAGAGATGGGGAGAAATCTTTTCTCTCAGAAGGTTGTGTATCTTTGGAACTCTGCTTCAGAAGGCGGTGGAATCAGGTCATTGAATATTTTTAAGGCGGAGGTAGATAGATTCTTGGTAGGTAAGGGAATCAAAGGTTATCGGGGTTAGATGGGAATGTGGAAATCGAAACACAAGGAGATCAGCCATGGTCTTGTTGAATGGTGGACCAGGCTCGAGGGGCTGAATGGCCTACTCCTGTTCCTCTTTCATATGTTCATAGATCTTAAGAAGGTGGGATTGAAGGATATGGGGGGAGAGTGGGAATGAGGGAGGGGGGGGGAATGTGGGATTGAAGGACAGGGCGAAAAGGTGGAATTGAAGTACAGAGGGACGGGGTGGGATTCAGGGATACGGGGAGAAGGAGGGATTGAGGGTTATGAGGAGAAACTGGGCAGAGACATGGTCAAGAGGTGATTGAGGTTTTAATTTGGACCTGGACCGGGAATGTCAGTAAGGCTATTTGAGCATGGTAGGCATCACAATTGAGCCCAAATTTCTCCCTTCGTCAAACCCTGGCCTTTTCCTGGCACTGATTACTAATGAGCCCCGGCTGACCATGTTCTTCCCTACCCCTGGGAGTATTGTTGTGCTAACTGGCGTCCCCATTTGGATTAGTAAAGGGCAGATATAGAAGATGGGATTTTGGTGCGCAATATGTTCTTTTATTCATTCATGGAGTGTGAGCTTCACTGGCTGGGCCAGCATTTATTGCCCATCCCTAATTGCCCTTGAGAAGGTGGTGGTGAGCTGCCTTCTTGAGCCGCTGCAGTCCATGTGGTGTAGGTACACCCACAGTGCTGTTAGGGAGGGAGTTCCAGGATTTTGACCCAGTGACAGTGGAGGAACGGCGATATATTTCCAAGTCAGGATGGTGAGTGACTTGGAGGGGAACTTCCAGGTGGTGGTGTTCCCATCTATCTGCTGCCCTTGTCCTTCTAGGTGGTAGCGGTCGTGGGTTTGGAAGGTGCTGTCTAAGGAGCCTTGGTGAATTCCTGCAGTGTATCTTGTAGATGGTACACACTGCTGCTACTGTGTGTCAGTGGTGGAGGGAGTGAATGTTTGTGGATGTGGTGCCAATCAAGTGGGCTGGATGGTGTCAAGCTCCTTACATGTTGTTGGAACTGCACTCATCCAGTGTAACGAATGTTACTTGCCACTTGTCAGCCCAAGCCTGGATATTATCCAGGTCTTGCTGCATTTGGACATGGACTGTTCCAATATCTGAGGAGTCACGAATGATACTGAACATTGTGCAATCATCAGCGAAATTCCCACCTCTGACCATACGATGGAAGGAAGATCATTAATGAAGCAGCTGAAGATGGTTGGGTTGAGGACACTACCCTGAGGAACTCCTGCAGTGATGTCCTGGAGCTGAGATGACTGACCTCCAACAACCACAACCATCTTCCTTTGTGACTCCAACCAGCGGAGAGTTTTCCCCCTGATTCCCATTAACTCCAGTTTTGCTAGGGCTCCTTGATGCCACACTCCATCAAAGGCTGCCTTGATGTCAAGGGCAGTCACTCACATCTCACCTCAGGAGTTCAGCTCTTTTGTCCATGTTTGAACCAAGGCTGTAATGAGGTCAGGAGCTGAGTGACCCTGGCGGAACCCAAACTGGGCATCAGTGAGCAGGTTATTGCTAAGTAAGTGCCGCTTGTTAGGTTAGGTTGGAGAATCTCAGTTTGTTCTCCTTGAAGCAAAGGGGGATTGAGGGGAGATTTGATAGAGGTGGACCAGATTATGACAGGTTTAGATGAGGTGGACAAAGAAAAACTGTACCCATTGGCTGATTGTACAAGGGTTGGGGGGCACACAGATTTAAGGTTTTGGGCAAGAGTTGCAGGGGGATGTGAGGAGGAATGTTTTACACAGCGAGTGGTGATGACCTGGGACTCGCTGCTCATGAAGGCGATGGAAGCAGAGACGATGAATGATTTCAAAAGGAAACTGGACGGGGGCAATTGAGAGAAATAAACTTGCAGAGCTACCGGGATAGAGCGGGGCAATGGATTGCTCCACAGAGAGCCAGCATGGACTCAGTGGGCTGAATGGCCTCCTGTTTCTTAATGACTGTATGACTCTATGGCAGGTTGGTCAGGTTTTAATCGAATCCTCAGTCTCTGTTCCAACACCCACCTGAACCTGTCAACCTGAAACGTTAACTCTCTACCTCTCCCTGCAGATGCTGCCCGACCTGTTGAGTATTTCCAGTATTTTCTGTCTGTAACCACCTGTTGACACCCCATACTTCCTTCCCACGCCTATGTAACAACCCATCCTATACTGCACTAGCAACAGCAACTCCAGGTAGGGTGAATCTTAACAGAATTATAGAATGGTTACAGCAGGAGGCCATTTGGCCCATCGTAGTCTGTGCCAGCTGTCTGTGAGCATCCCAGCGAGTCCCGCTCCCCTGTCATCTCCACGTAGCCCTGCAATCCTTTTCTTCACATAATTCTGAGAGCCAGGATCGAATCTGCCTCCATCACTCTCTCGGGCAGCCATAATCCAACCGATTATGGTGCAACGGGCTTAAGGGGCTGAATGGACTCCACCTGTTCCCAAGAGGAATCAGTAGCTGGATGACATTAGCAGACTTTGGGGGCTATCTGATTAACCCTTTCCTTACAAGGGGTGGGCAGGCGAGACAGCCTTAAAAAAGCAAAGGAAGAGGCTTACATTTAAGTAGCGACTCAGCACGTCCCAGAATGCTTTACAGCCAATGAAGCACTTTGGCAGTGTAGTCACTGCTGTCATGTGGGAAACACAGCAGCCAATTTGCACATAGCAAGATCCCACAAACAGCAACATAATAACGACCAGATGAACTGGTTTTTTTTGTGATGTTGGTTGGTTCAGGGATAAATATTGAACAAGACACTGGGAGAACACCTCTGCTCTTCTTTGAATCTGTGCTGTGAAACCTTTTACATCCACCCAAGAAGGCAGGTGGTGCCTTGGCTGAGCAGCTCATTCAAAAGACGGGCACCTCTGACAGTGCAGGGCTCCCTCAGCACTGCGCTGGGAAGGTCAGCCTGGACCACGCGCTCAAGTCACTGGTGCTGGGATTTGAACTCTCGGCCTTCCCTCCCTAACAGCGCGGTGGGTGTACCTACACCAGAGGGACTGCAGCGGTTCAAGTAGGCAGCTCACCACCACCTTCTCAAGGGGCAATTAGAGATGGGCAATCAATGCTGGGCCCAGCCAGCGACACCCACGTCCTGTGAACAAATACATTTAAAAAGCCTTCTGTCTCAGAGGCAGGGACTCTCAAACATTGAGTCACAGCTTGACACTAACCATCTGATTAACACCCTGGGTAGGGAACAGGGGGCGGGGGTGGGGAGGGGGGTTGGGTGGCAGTGGGTGTGGGGGGTGGGGTTTGTGGGTAGCCCGGTGTACGTTTTAAAGTCGAACTCTGACCTGATGGTAGCGGTCCCTGAGCCGCAGTCAAATCGGAACTCCACGTGCCTGTCCACCAGGTTGAGGGAGATGAAATCCTTGCTGGATGTGTCGTAGCTATAGAGGACGACCCCACTGCTAGTCTCGGGACGAAAGGTAATCTGGAACTCCATGAAGGAGAGATAATACTGGGGTTCCATGGGCCAGGGCAGGCCAGCATAGGACATCAACGAAGCATTGAACTGTGGGACGACCAGTGTGAACTCTAGACAGAAGGAGTCATTGGAAACATAACAAAGATCGTGGGGTTGGGTCATAAATTGGGAAGTTTTTGGAACAGAAACGGTTATATATTCAGCCAGAGACATTTAGAATTAGAACTGCACGAGCTGAAAAACTTGGATCCTTTATTACCTCTTCGTAGCAAACTCCCTCTGCTGGTACATGTGTGTATGGTAGCCTCAAGTGAACAAAATGGACAATTGCAATTTTCAATACGCTACATAAATGTGCCCAAGATGGTGAAACTGACTTTGTTTGCTGAGGGACAGCAGATAGTCTTCAATTTGCAGGAATTACACACGGTACTTTCTCCTCTCAGAGATAGGCACAGATGAGGGAGGCCATAGATATCTCTAGTCAAAAGATCTTAAAGGCCCCCCCTCTTAACTCCTGCTTAACTAATTCTAGAAGCTTCGCCTCCAGGACAAACGGTGCAGAGGAGATTTACCAGAATGGTATCAGGGATGAGTGAATTCACAGAATCACGGAATTGTTACAGTGCAGAAGGAGGCCATTCAGCCCATCGTGTCTGCACTGGCTGTCTGAGCGTTTCAGCTTAGTTCCAATCTCCTGCCTTTTCCCCGTAACCCTGCACATTGTTTCTGTTTAAACAATCACCCAGCGCCCTCTCGAATGCCTCAGTCGAGCCTGTTTCCACCGGACTTCCAGGCATGGGTGTCCCAAACCCTAACTAAACGTTGTGTGATAAAGATTCTTCTTGCCTTGCGGTGGTGTGGGGAGATCTGGAGAAGCTGGGGTCGCACTCCTTAGCGCAGAGGCAGAGGGTTTAATATATGTGTTCAAAACCATGAGGGGTTTTGATAGAGTGGGGAGGGAGAAACCGGCCAAAATTTAACGCCCTCATCCCTGACGTATTTGTTGTTGGGGACGGGGTGGGGATGGGGTGGGGGTTGGGGTGGGGGGGGGTGCCGCTGGTTTGACATGTAATCGGGCCGGAGGGTGGCAGGTGGGGACCTGCTGTGTTACAGCCTCTGTCCGTGAGGGGGGTGAGGCTCATGGGCAGCTTTCCCACCACCCCACCAACTGAGGCTGCCTAGCTGCCCTTTGAAGGGCCTCACCACCCCAACTCTGGCACTAACCCAGAGGTGGGCAGGGAGTCACCATGCTGGAAGCCCAACAGCAAACCCTTACTGCCGCTGACTGTGGGCGTCTGAGGGGAGAGGGGTCCCTCAGTGCCTGATTGAGGAGCGCTGGCGCTTAGAGCCAACCCCCCACCTTGTCCATGCTGCTGACTCCCCCCACCCCTCTCCCACCCCCTCCCCCCACCCCCACCCCCACCCACCCTGACATCACCCACCTGTGCCCTGGGTCCTGGGTGACCCAGGGTCTAGGGCGGATGCACGGCCGACAGCAGCCACTACCTCCCCACTCCCGACGGGCAGGGTTTCTGCCTGTGGGGTCCATTATCCCAGGATAGGCCCACTGCTGCCCAGTTAAATGCCTGATTGGCCGTTAATATGGTGGGGCTTCCCGAAAAGAGGCCATGAGGGGCTCTCGCCGGATCTCCAGCCTGTAGGTGAGACCCCTGTCACCTACATTACATTGTGTCCACACAGGCATGTACACACTCACACACACACTCACACACACTCACACACACACTCACCTTCACACACACATACACACACACTCACACACACACTCACCTTCACACACACACTCACACACACACTCACCTTCACACACACACTCACACACACTCACACACACACTCACACACACACACACACACACACACTCACCTTCACACACACACACACACACACTCACACACACACTCACACACACACTCACACACACTCACACACACACACACTCACCTTCACACACACACACTCACACACACACTCACACACACACTCACACACACACTCACATGCACACACACACACACACACACACTCACACACACACTCACACACACACACACACTCACACACACACACACACACACACACACACACACACTCACACACACACTCACACTCACATGCACACACACACACACACTCACACACACACACACACACACACACACTCACACACACACACACACTCACACACACACTCACACCACACACACACACCTCACACCACACACTCACACCACACACTCACACACACACTCACACACACCACACACTCACACACACACACACACACTCACACCACACACTTACTCACACACACACTCACACACACACTCACACACACACTCACACACACACCACACACACACACACACACACCTTCACACACACACTCACACCACACACTCACACACACTCACACACACACTCACCTTCACACACTCACCTTCACACACACACTCACACACACTCACACTCACACACACACACACACTCATTTACACACACACATACACACACACTCACATTCATTCACACACACACACACACCACACACACACTCATTCACACACACACCACACACATACACATACACTCACACGCTCACATTCATTCACACACACAGCTTCACACACACACTCATTCACACACACACACACTAATTCACACACACTAATTCACACACATCACACACACACATTCACACACACCACACTCACACACACACACTCATTCACATACACACCTTCACACACCACACATACACACACTCACACACTCACATTCATTCACACACACACCTTCACACACACATGCACACATACCACACACACACACACACTCATTCACACACACTCACACATACACTCACACACACACTCACACACACACACTCACTTACACACACACACATACACACTCACTCACACACACCACACACACTCACACTCATTCACATACACACCTTCACACACACCACACACACACACACACACTCATTCACACACACACCTTCACACACACACTAATTCACACACACTCATTCACACACACCACACACACACACACACACACACTCATTCACACACACACCTTCACACACATTCACACACACCACACACACACTCATTCACACACACCACACACACTCATACTCATTCACACATACCACATTCACACACTCACACACCTTCACACACACCACACTCACACGCTCACACTCATTCACACCCACTCATTCACACACACCACACACACACACACACTCATTCACACACACCACACACACTCACACACACCTTCACACACATATTCACACACACTACACACACACTCATTCACACACACCACACACACACACACCTTCACACACACCACAATCACACACACACTCATTCACACACACACACACACACACTCATTCAATACACACCACACACACTCATACACTCATTCACACACACAACACACACACACTCAGAATCATTCACACACACACCTTCACACACTACACATCACACACACCTTCACACACACACACACACACACACACACAAACAGCCTCTCACTCACATACACACATTTACACACACACTCAATCACAATCTCTCTCACGGCCTCTCACATTCACTCAGTGACACACACTGATCCACACACTCAGTCACACTCCCATTCTCTCTCACAGTCAATCACACACACACACACACACAAATGTACAGGCGCACATACTCAAACACTCACAAAAACACACACTGAACAATGCCAACAATGACGTTAGCTGTGGAGAGGCAGAGTGGATGGAGAACACTTACCTTCCTCACAGTGTAAGCCTCGGAACCCCCTGGGACACAGACACAGGTAGGAATCAGCTTTGTGGGGGACACAGGCTCCACCATTGACACAGGAGACCTTGCTGCACAATTCGGTACTGCACTCTCCTAAAAAACAAACCCCAATTTTGGGGGATTAGGGAGAGGGGAGGAGGAGAGAAGGGATAAGAATGTCAAAGGTCAATGTGTAGGAGCGAGAGGCGGCTACTTCAGGGCAAATACCACAAGAGCAAGTTCTGAGTAACTCTGCAAGTAAACAGTTAGGTGGCCAAGACGGCGTGAGGGCCCAGATGGTGCAAGGAGCAGGAGGAGGGTGGAGGCACAGAAGCTTCTGGAAAAGCCAGGAACAACGGTTCATCTGAGAACCCATGGAGTAAGGGGTCAAAGCCCTGAGAGTGGGGTTGCCAACTGTGCCAGACTCATTCCTGGGGATTTAATCACATGACCGCCCCGCAGGTCACCTGATCGACCCATCGGCACACAGCCTTCCCCCACCAATTAGAAAGCAAACAGACTCTTACACATTTGGATGAATCTTGAGCTATTTTTCACTCCTATTTTGTATACTTTTATGCTGATCAGAGCCAGCAGGGAGAAAGGCATTCGATAAAGTGCCACACAAAAGGTTAAAGAGCAAGATAAGAGCTCAGGAAGTTGGGGGTAATACATTAGCATGGATAGAGGATTGGTTAACGAATAGAAAACAGAGAGTGGGCATAAACAGGGCTTTTTCACGTTGACAGGCAGTGGACAGTGGAGTGCCGCCAGGGTCAGTGCTGGGGCCTCAGCTATCTACAATCTACGAAGATGAAGAGACAGAGAGTATCTAAGTTTGCTGACGATACAAGGCTGGCTGGAAAGATAAACTGTGGCTGCAAAGAGATATAAACAGGGTAAGTGAGTGGTCAACGAGATGGCAGATGGATTATAATGTAGGGAAATGTGAAGTTATTCACTTTGGTTTAATGTTTCATTCAAAAATCAGTACCTCCAACAGTGCAGCATTCCCTCAATACTGACCCTTCGACAGTGCGACACTCCCTCAGTACTGACCCTCCGCCAGTGCGGCACTCCCTCAGCACTGACCCTCTGACAGTGCAGCACTCCCTCAATACTGACCCTTTGACAGTGCAGCACTCCCTCAATACTGACCCTTCAACAGTGCAGCACTCCCTCAATACTGACCCTTCGACAGTATAGCACTCCCTCAGTACTGACCCTTCGACAGCGCAGCACTCCCTCAGTACTGACCCTCTGACAGTGCGGCACTCCCTCAGTACTGACACTTCGACAGTGTAGCACTCCCTCAGTACTGACCCTTCGACAGCGCAGCACTCCCTCAGTACTGACCCTCTGACAGTGCGGCACTCCCTCAGTACTGACCCTCTAACAGTGCAGCACACCCTTAGTACTAACCCTTCGACAGTGCAGCACTCCCTCAATACAGACCTTCTGACAGGACAGCACTCCCTCAGTACTGACCCTCCAACAGTGCAGCACTCCCTCAGCACTGACCCTCTGACAGTGCAGCACTCCTTCAGTACTGACCCTCCGACAGTGCAGCACTCCCTCAGTGCTGACCCTCTGACAGTGCAGCACTCCCTCAGTACTGACCCTCCGCCAGTGCGGCACTCCCTCAGCACTGACCCTCTGACAGTGCAGCACTCCCTCAATACTGACCCTTCGACAGTGCAGCACTCCCTCAGTACTGACCCTCTGACAGTGCAGTACACCCTCAGTACTGACCCTTCGACAGTGCAGCACTCCCTCAATACAGACCTTCTGACAGGACAGCACTCCCTCAGTACTGACCCTCCAACAGTGTGGCACACCCTCAGTACTGACCCTCTGACAGTGCAGCACTCCCTTAGTAATGACCTCCCCGACAATGCTGCACTCCCTCTGTACTGACCCTCCGACAGTGCAGCACTCCCTCGGTAGTGACCCTCCGACAGTGCAGCACTCCCTCAGTACTGACCCTCCGACAGTGCAACACTCACTCAGTACTGACCCTCTGACAGTGCGGCACTCCCTCAGTAGTGACCCTCCAACAGTGCAGCACTCCCTCAGTACTGACCCTCTGACAGTGCAGGACTCCCTCAGTACTGACCCTCTGGCAGTGCAGCACTCCCTCAGTACTGACCCTCCGACAATGTGGCACTCCCTCAGTACTGACCCTCCGACAGTGTGGCACTCCCTCAGTACTGTACAGGGATGTCAGCCTGGATTCTTGTGCTCAAGTCCACGGAGTAAGTCTTGAACTCTTAACCGTCTGACTCAGAAGCAGGAGTGCCTACCACTGAGCCTCAGTTGGTCCATGAGGCTGGACCTTGTTAAACAAGATCTATTTCTCACAGGGGCAAATCCACAATCAAATCCCTCCCCCTAACCCTAACCCTAACCCTGCCCCACCCCCCCGGCTCCCCTGAGAAGCCACAGCATCTGCCCGAGGGGAAAATACAAGACATGTCTGTGTGCGATCGCCTGTGGGGTGAGCGGGACCCCTTCATCGTAAGCCTTGGAGTGGCCCCTGCACTTGCTTTAAAACTGAGATGTTTAACTTACAACAAAGTGAGTGGGCAACAATTTGGCAGCTGGAGTATAATGTGGGAAAATGTGAGGTTGCAGGAAGAATAAAAAAGCAGAATATCATTTAAACGGAGAGGGACTGCAGTATGCTGCGGTGCGGAGGGATCTGGGTGTCCTTGTCCATGAATCACAATAGGTTAGTATGCAGGTACAGTAAGTCATTAGGAAGGCTAATAGAGTTATTGCAAGGGGGATGGAGTATAAAAGTAGGGAAGCCTTGCTACAACTGTACAGGGCATTGGTGAGACCACACTTAAAGTACCGTGTACCCTTTGGTCTCCTTAATTAAGAAAGGATATACTTGCATTGGAGGCAGTTCAGAGAAGGTTCACTAGGCTGGTTCCTGGGGTGAGGGGGTTAGCTTATGAGGAGAGGTTGAGCAGGTTGGGCCTGTACTCATTTGAATGAGAGGTGATCTTATTGGAACAGATAAGGTTCTTGACAGGGTGGGTGCTGAGAGAGTGTTTCCCCTCGTGGGGGAATCTAGAACTAGGGGACACAGTTTCAAGATAAGGGGTCTCCCACTTAAGGAAGAGATGGGGAGGAATTCCTTCTTCCAAAGGGTCGTTAGTCTGTGGAATTCTCCCACCCAGCGAGGAGCGGAGGCTCGATCATCGAACATATTCAAGGCTGAGTTGGACAGGAATTTGATCGAGGAGGGAGTCAAGGGTTATGGGGGAGGGACAGGAAAGCGGAGTTGAGACCACAAACCAATCAGCCATGATCTTATTGAATGGCGGAGCAGGCCCGAGGGGCTGAATGGCCTCCTGCTGCTCCTATTTCAAATAATTCTTATGTTCTTTTGTATGTAAAGTTGCAGATTTGAAGAGGCCTTTCAAATTTATTCATTCATGGGATGTGGACATCACTGGCTGGGCCAGCATTTATTGCCCATCCCTAATTGCCCTTGAGAAGGTGGTGGTGAGCTGCCTTCTTGAACCGCTGCAGTCCATGTGGTGTAGATACACCCACGGTGCTGTTAGGGAGGGAGTTCCAGGGTTTTGACCCAGCGACAGTGAAGGAACGGCCGATATATTTCCAGGTCCAAGGGCTGAGTAAATTGAGGCGTTAGAGTCGATTATAAGATTCAACAGTGTAGATAGAGAGAAACTATTTCCTCTGGTAGGGAGTTGGCCAGAAAAAAGGGGCAGAAGCTTAAAATTAGAGGCAGGCCACTCGGGTGGCACCATCTCGAGGGGTCGAATCCTCTTCCTATGTTCGGGATGGTGTGTGACCTGTGGGGCGTTGGCTTCCCCAGAACCTCCCTGTGGGGGCAGGCGATGGTCTGTGAGACTGGTTAAGCCGGCTGGACTCAGACTGAGAGCTGAAGGGATCGTGCCCGCCCCCCCCCCCGCCCCCCCCCACCACAGGATAGTCACAGCTCGATTACACGTACCTACATCGGCCCCACTGACTGCTCGGCCTACCGGCCAGGGTCTCATGTTGACCTGTCTGCCGTTAATGACCAGGGACTGCACGCACCCTCGGAATCCCCGATTGGTCCCTGCCACCTTGGCCAGCCAATAGGCACTGGGCGCCCCGCCAAGGTACAGTGGCGAACGGAAGGTGATCTTGGTGTAGCGACCCTGAGCAACAGGAAAACCCGGTCAACCAAGAGTGAAACACCTCATTCTGCTGCCTCCGGTGTAACCCTTCCACCTACCCACCTCCTGCCCAATCCCTCTCATCACCCACCCTTCCTGCCCCCCCTCTCAATCCCTCCATTCCCTTCCCCTTCACTCCTCCATCTCCACCTCCCTCCTTAGTTACACTCCTCTCCCTCCCCCACCTCTCATACTTCCTCTCCTTCCTGCCCTCTGTCCCTCCCCACCTCCTTCACTCTCCCTCTACCTCTCCCTCCTGTCTCCCTCACCCTCTCACCCACAGCTCTCCTTTGTTCCCACCCCGTTCCCCCACCCCCTCTCCCCTCTCCTCCCTCCCTCCTCCACTCCTCCCTCCCTCTCCCCTCTCCTTCCTCCCTCCTCCACTCCTCCCTCCCTCTCCCCTCTCCTCCCTCCCTCCTCCACTCCTCCCTCCCTCTCCCCTCTCCTCCCTCCTCCACTCCTCCCTCCCTCTCCCCTCTCCTCCCTCCCTCCTCCACTCCTCCCTCCCTCTCCCCTCTCCTCCCTCCCTCCTCCACTCCTCCCTCCCTCTCCCCTCTCCTCCCTCCCTCCTCCACTCCTCCCTCCCTCTCCCCTCTCCTCCCTCTCTCCTCCACTCCTCCCTCCCTCTCCCCTCTCCTCCCTCCCTCCTCCTCCTCCTCCCATCCCCTCCGTTCCCTCCCAATCCCCTGTCCCTTCCCCTCCCTCCCCTCACCCTCTCCCCCCAGCGACTCCCCTCCCCCTCCTCCTGATGGGTTGGGGGGAGGTTACCTTGGATTTGCCTGTGACCGGGGTGTCATTGTCCAGCCGTAACCATCCATTGATGCCATGCCTGTAAATGGTGACTGTGTGCCAATGCCCTGCCTGTACCCTGCTCTCACTGACGAGGACAGCAGCCCCAGTGCCACAGTTAAACCTGCAAGGAAAGAAAAGAAAGAGTTGCATTTATATAGCACCTTTCAAACTCTCAATGGACAGCTAATCTAGTCACTGCACACAGCAAGATCCCACAAACAGCAATGTGCTAGTGATCAGAAATATTGGTCAGGACACCAGGGAGACCTCCCCCTGCTCTTCTTCAAAATTGTGCCCTGGAGCCTTATAACCATCTGAGAGGGCTGATTTAACACCTCATCTGAAAGACCGTGCCTCTGACAGTGCAGCACTCCCTCAGTGGTCAATCAGACCGTGGGCGAAGGGAAGTGAAAGACAGCCTTCAGGTGCTGTATGAACACAGGGCAGCTGTGTAAATGCAGGGGAGTGTGCAAACACAGTGGAGTGTGTAAACACAGGGAAGTGTGTAAACACAAGGAAGTGTGTAAACACAGGGGACTGTGTAATCACAGGAGCTCTATAAACACATGGGACTGTGTAAACAGATGGGCTTTGTAAACACACAGGAGTGTGTAAACACAGGGGACTGTGTAAACACAGGAGAGTGTGTAAACACAGGGGGATGTGTATACACAGGGGAGTGTGTAAACACAGGGGAGTGTGTAAACACAGGGGACAGTGTAAACACAGGAGCTCTGCAAGCACACAGGAGTGTGTAAACACAGGAGCACTGTAAACACACAGGACTGCATAAATGCAGAGGAGTGTGTAAACACAGGGGCTGTGTAAAAACAGGGGAGTGTGTAAACACTAGGGCTCTATAAACACACGGGACTGTGTAAACACAGGGGACCGTGTAAACACAGGAGGCCATGTAAACACATAGGGCTGTGTAAATACAGGGGCTGTGTAAACATAAGGGACTGTGTAAACACATGGAACTGTGTAAATACAGGCAGTATGTAAATGCAGGCAGCTGTGTAACACAGGGAGCTGTGTAAACACACAAGGTCCCTATAAACGCATGGGGCTGTGTAAACATATTGGTGGTGTATAAACACAGGGAGCAGTGTAAACATAAGGGGCTGTATAAATGAAGTGAAACTGTTTACATGCACAGGAACTATAAGAAGCAGAAGGCAGTGTATACACAAGGGACTGTGTAAACACAGCGACCATGTAAATGCAGGGGACTGTGTAAATGCAGGAGCTGAATAAATGCAGGAGACTGTATAATTGCAGGGGGCTGTGTAAATGCAAGGGTCTGTGTAAACACAGAAGCTATGTAAGAGCCGGAGGCTGTGTAAATGCTGGGACTGTGTGAACATAGAAGGCTGTGGAAACACATGGAACTGTGTAAACACAGGAAATTGTGTAAAGACAGGAGACTGTGTAAACACAGGGGACTATGTAAATTCAGGAGATTGTGTAAATGCTGGAGATTGTGTAAATGTAGGGGATTGTATAAATGCAGGGGACTGTGTAAATGTAGGGGATTGTATAAATGCAGGGGACTGTGTAAATGTAGGGGACTGTGTAAATGCAGGGGATTGTGTAAATGTAGGGGACTGTGTAAATGTAGGGAACTGTGTAAATGTAGGAGATTGTATAAATGCAGGGGACTGTGTAAATGCAGGGGACTGTGTAAATGTAGGAGATTGTATAAATGCAGAGGACAGTATAAATGTAGGGAACTGTGTAAATGTAGGGGACTGTGTAAATGTAGGGGGCCGTGTAAATGTAGGGGGCTGTGTAAATGTAGGGGGCTGTGTAAATGTAGGGGACTGTGTAAATGTAGGGGACTGTGTAAATGTAGGGGACTGCATAATGGCAGGGGAATGTGTAAATGCAGGAGATTGTGTAAATGCATGGGACTGTGTAAATGTAGGAGATTGTATAAATGCAGAGGACTGTATAAATGTAGGGAACTGTGTCAATGTAGGGGACTGTGTAAATGTAGGGTACTGTGTAAATGTAGGGGACTGTGTAAATGTAGGGGACTGCATAAAGGCAGGGGAATGTGTAAATGCAGGAGATTGTGTAAATGCATGGGACTGTGTAAATGCAGGGGACTGTGTAAATGTAGGAGATTGTATAAATGCAGAGGACTGTATAAATGTAGGGAACTGTGTAAATGTACGGACTGTGTAAATGTAGGGGACTGTGTGAATGTAGGGAACTGTGTAAAGGCAGGGGACTGTGTAAAGGCAGGGGACTGTGTAAAGGCAGGGGACTGTGTAAATGTAGGGGACTGTGTGAATGTAGGGAACTGTGTAAATGCAGGGGATTGTGTAAATGTTGGGGACTGTGTAAATGTAGGGGATTGTGTAAATGTAGGGGACTGTGTAAATGTAAGGGACTGTGTAAATGCGGGGGATTGCGTAAATGCAGGGGACATTGAAAATGTAGGGGATTGTGCTGTGTAAATGCAAGGGACTGTGTAAATGCAGGGGACTGTGGAAATGCAGGGGACAGTGTAAATGCAGGGGAGTGTGTAAATGTAGGGGACTGTGTAAATGTAGGAGATTGTATAAATGCAGGGGACTGTATAAATGTAGGGGACTGTGTAAATGTAGGGAACTGTGTAAATGTAGGGGACTGTATAAATGTAGGGACTGTGTAAATGTAGGAGATTGTATAAATGCAGTGGACTGTATAAATGTAGGGGACTGTGTAAAGGCAGAGGACTATGTAAATGCAGGAGATTGTGTAAATGCAAGGGACTGTGTAAATATAGGTGATTGTGTGAACGTAGGGAACTGTGTAAATGTAAGGGACTGTGAAAAGGCAGGGGACTGTGTAATTGTAGGGGACTGTGTGAATGTAGGGAACTGTGTAAATGCAGGGGTTTGTGTAACTGTAGGGGACTGTGTAAATGTAGGGGATTGTGCTGTGTAAATGCAGGGGACTGTGTAAATGCAGGGGAGTGTGTAAATGTAGGGGGCTGTGTAAATGTAGGGGATTGTATAAATGCAGGGGACTGTATAAATGTAGGGGACTGTGTAAATGTAGGGAACTGTGTAAATGTAGGGGACTGTGTAAATGTAGGGGACTGTGTAAATGCAGGGGACTGTGTAAATGTAGGGGACTGTGTAAATGTAGGGACTGTGTAAATGTAGGAGATTGTATAAATGCAGGGGACTGTATAAATGTAGGGGCCTGTGTAAATGTAGGGGACTGTGTAAATGCAGGGACTGTGTAAATGTAGGAGATTGTATAAATGCAGGGGACTGTATAAATGTAGGGCACTGTGTAAATGTAGGGGACTGTGTAAATGCAGGGGACTGTATAAATGCAGGGGACTCTGTAAATGTAGGGGACTGTGTAAATGTAGGGACTGTGTAAATGTAGGAGATTGTATAAATGCAGGGGACTGTATAAATGTAGGGGACTGTGTAAATGTAGGGGACTGTGTAAATGTAGGGGGCTGTGTAAATGTAGGGGATTGTGTAAATGTAGGGGGCTGTGTAAATGTAGCAGGCTGTGTAAATGCAGGGGATTGTGTAAATATAGGGGACTGTGTAAATGTAGGGGATTGTGTAAATGTAGGGGGCTGTGTAAATGTAGCAGGCTGTGTAAATGCAGGGGATTGTGTAAATATAGGGGACTGTGTAAATGTAGGGGTTTGTGTAAATGTAGAGGACTGTGTAAATGTAGGGGACTGTGCAAATGTAGGGGACTGTGTAAAGGCAGGAGATTATATAAATGTAGGGGACTGTGTAGATGTAGGGACTGTGTAAATGTGGGAGATTGTATAAATGCAGGGGACTGTATAAATTTAGGGGACTGTGTAAATGTAGGAGATTGTATAAATGCAGGGGACTGTATAAATGCAGGGGACTCTGTAAATGTAGGGGACTGTGTAAATGTAGGGGACTGTGTAAATGTAGGAGATTGTATAAATGCAGGGGACTGTATAAATGTAGGGGACTGTGTAAATATAGGGGACTGTGCAAATGTAGGGGACTGTGTAAATGTAGGGGGCTGTGTAAATGCAGGGGACTATGCAAATGTAGGGGACTGTGTAAATGTAGGGGACTGTGTAAATGTAGAGGATTGTGTAAATGTAGGGGGCTGTGTAAATGCAGGGGATTGTGTAAATGTAGGCGATTGTGTAAATGTAGAGGACTGTGTAAATGTAGGGGACTGTGCAAATGTAGGGGACTGTGTAAAGGCAGGAGATTATATAAATGTAGGGGACTGTGTAGATGTAGGGACTGTGCAAATGTGGGAGATTGTATAAATGCAGGGGACTGTATAAATGTAGGGGACTGTGTAAATGTAGGGGACTGTGTAAATGTAGGGACTGTGTAAATGTAGGAGATTGTATAAATGCAGGGGACTGTGTAAATATAGGGGATTTTGTGAATGTAGGGAACTGTGTAAATGTAGGGGACTGTGTAAAGGCAGGGGACTGTGTAAATGTAGGGGACTGTGTAAATGTAGGGAATTGTAAATGCAGGGGATTGTGTAACTGTAGGGGACTGTATAAATGTAGGGGATTGTGCTGTGTAAATGTAGGGGACTGCATAAATGCAGGGGAGTGTGTAAATGCAGGGGACTGTGTAAATACAGGGGATTGTGTAAATGCAGGGGATTGTATAAATGTAGGGAACTGTGTAAATGTAGGGGACTGTGTAAATGTAGGGGACTGTGTAAATGTAGGAGATTGTATAAATGCAGGGGACTGTATAAATCTAGGGGACTGTGTAAATGTAGGGGACTGTGTAAATGTAGAGGACTGTGTAAATGTAGGGGACTGTGTCGAGGCAGGATATTGTGTAAATGTAGGGGACTGTGTAAATGTAGGAGACTGTGTAAAGGCAGGAGCTGTATAAATGCCAGGGGTCTGTATAGATGGAGGGGACTGTGTAAAGGCAGGAGCTGTATAAATGCCAGGGGTCTGTGTAGATGGTGGGGACTATGTAAAGACAGGCGCTGTATAAATGCCAGGGGACTGTGTAGATGGAGGGGACTGTGTAAAGACAGGAGCTGTATAAATGCCAGGGGACTGTGTGGATGGAGGGGACTGTGTAAAGGCAGGAGCTGTATAACTGCCAGGGGTCTGTGTAGATGGAGGGGACTGTGTAAAGGCAGGAGCCGTATAAATGCCAGGGGTCTGTGTAGATGGAGTGGACTGTGTAAAGGCAGGAGCTGTATAAATGCCAGGGGTCTGTGTAGATGGAGGGGACTGTGTAAAGGCAGGAGCTGTATAGATGCAGGGGACTGTGTAGATGGAGGGGACTGTGTAAAGGCAGGAGCTGTATAAATGTAGGGGACTGTGTAAATGGAGGGGACTGTGTAAAGGCAGGATGCCAGGTGACTGTGTAGATGGAGGGGACTGTGTAAAGGCAGGAGCCGTATAAATGCCAGGGGTCTGTGGAGATTTTTTTGCTTGTATATCAGAAGGAAGAGCCTGACCTGAACTGGAGACGTCGGCGGATGATGGCGAGTGACAGGAAGTCTCCATGGCCATTCTCAGTCTCTCCGCAGTACAACAGCAAACCGTCTTCCACATCTGCCTGCAGCAGTGCGAGAAGGTGATAAATGAACGTCAGAGGAGAGGTAACGAGAGAGAGCGATCGAGAGTGGGGGAATGGGCAGAAGCAGCCTCAGGGTGGTAGTGGAACTCAACTCATTCCCCATCAGTACTTCAATCATACAGCAAAGGAGGAGGCTGTTCAGCCCATTGTACCTGTGCTGGCTCTTTGAAAGATCTAAACAATCAGTCCCACTCCCCTGCCCTTTCCCCACAGGCCGACTAATTCCCCTTTTCACGTGTTTGTCCAGTTCCCTTTGAATTTGCTTCCACCGCCCTTTCAGGCAGCACATTCCAGATCACAACAGCTCACTTCATGCCCTCCTCTGCTTTCTGGTCACTCCCCATCAACCTGCGTCTTCTGGTCGACAATCCTCCTACCAAAGCGATTCACGATTTCGAGCGCCTCAGTCTAATCCTCCTCTTCGCTTTCCCTGCTCGGAGCAGAACCACCCCAGCTCCTCGTAACAGGATCAGGTCTTAAGAAAACAACACCGACGCTGGACAGACACAGCAGGTCAGCTGAGATGACCGTCCAGTAAAGGGTGCCAGCTTTGGTCCTGGTGCTGGTACTTGCTCCTCTGCATTACAAAGCAGAGGCTTTGAGTCCCACTCTAGACAGGCCAGTCGAGGGCCTAACAGTTCTTCCACAGGGTGTGGGCTTCGCTGGCAAGGCCTGCATTTGATGCCCGTCCCTAATTACCCCCAAACTGAGCGGCTTGCTCGGCCGTTTCAAAGGGCAGGTGAGAGCCAACCACATTGCTGCGGGTCTGGAGTCACGTGTAGGCCAGACCGGGGTGAGGTCAGCAGATTTCCTTCTCCTAAAGGGGCGTTAGTGAACCCGGCGAACAATCGATGTTGGTTTCCTGATCACCTTTAGCTTTCTATTCCGGATTTATTAATTACATTTAAATTCCGTGGTGGGATTTGAACCCATGTCCCCAGAGCATTAACCTCTTGTCAATTGTAAAGACCCATCTGGGTCACTAATGCCCCTTTAGGGAAGGAAATCTGCTGTCCTTACCCGGTCTGGCCTACATGTGACTCCAGACCCACAGCAATGCGGTTGACTCTCAACTGCCCCCTGAACAAGGGCAATTAGGGATGGGCAATAAATGCTGGCCCAGCCAGTGACACCCACATCCTATGAATGAACAAAAAAAAAAGCCTTGGTCTTTGGATTGTTGGCCCTGTGACATTACCACCCACCACACCGCCATTTCCTGGAGACTCAGCTGGGTCTTTGTTGTTTGGATGGAGTGAGCCACTGGTAGCTGGAGCCCCACCTCCAAGTCAACAGCAACAACAACAGCAACTTTCCCTTATCCAGCACCTTCAAAGGGTCCCAGGCCACTTCCTAGGAATGACATGAGGCCAAAAACTTTAACGCCAAGCCACAGGCGGAATTAGGTAACGGCCAAAAGTTCAGGAGGTTTTAATAAGGTGCTGTAAATGTAACTGAAGACACGGCCACCAACAGAGGAGCCATTAAAATCTGGGATGGTCAAGAGGCCAGAGTTAGGGGAGTGCAGAGACCCCGGAGGGTCGTGGGGCTGGAGGAGATTACAGAGATAGGGAGGGGCGAGGTTGCGGAGGGATTCGAAAACAAGGAGGAGAATTTTAAAATCGAGGCAGTGCCAGGGCAGGAGTCAAGAAATACTGTAAGAATTTATTGAAAGGGAATGAATTACTTAAAATCTCCAGGCAGCCAGTGCTACAGAGCACATTAACAGCTAAAGGTTAGCAGATGAATCTTGCACAGCCTGCAAACAACAGGAAGGCCTTGGGAGTTGGACTGGAGTTAGAGGATGACAACAACATAGATTAAGTGTGCCCTTCAACAGCTAAGGGAAGGATCCAGCCTAGACAGGGTGGGAATGCTCTGCCTGGGTGAAAGATTCGGATCTGAGCAATGTTCTTGTACGTGATCAGTGATGTATAAATAAGCTGTATACTCGTAATTTGGCAGAATGCTACCTCAAGCTGCTTTGCAATTGATCGAATAATTCATCGTAACCTGTACCTGAGCCTCCGGTGGTCCGTTTGTCAAAGACACCACAACAGCACGGCCACCAATGGAGGAGAGATTAAAATCTGGGATGGTCAAGAGGCCAGAATTAGGGGAGTGCAGAGACCCCGGAGGGTTGTGGGGCTGGAGGAGATTACAGAGATAGGGAGGGGCGAGGTTGTGGAGGGAATCGGAAACAAGGAGGAGAATTTTAAAATCAAGGCATTGCCAGGGCAGGAGTCGATGTTGCTCAGTGGGGATGGGCGAACGGGACTTGGTGCAACTGAGGACCCGGACAGCAGAGTTTTGGATCACCTCAACTTTCCGGTGCACAGAATGTGGGAGGCCAGCCAGGATCGGGTTGGAATAGACAAGTCTAGAGGTAACAAAGATGTGAATGAGGGTTTCATCAGCAGATGAGCTGAGGTGGGCTGCAGTCAGGTGATGTACAGGGTGGAAATAGGCCGTCTCGGTGATGATGTGGATGTGTAGTTGGAAGCTCATATCAGGGTCAAATATGACACCATGGCTGCAAAGGGTTTGGTTCAGGATCAGACTGTTGCCAGGGAGAGGGATGGAGTTGTGGTGAGTGCAGAACACAGTTTGTGGTGGGACCAGAGACGAAATGGCAGGATTTAGTTTGCTCACCTAGTTCTGGATGTTGGAGATAAGACAGTGGGTTGATGCTTGGTGCAGACAGCCTTGGCAGTGGAGAACACTGGGCCTCACTTCAGTTATGAGGATAAAATAGAGAAGGTGAGACTGTTCTCCTTGGAGAAGAGAACGTTGAGAGGAGATTTGATGGAGGAATTCCAAATCATGAGGTGTCTGGGCAAAGTAGATAGAGAGAAACAGTTCCCACATGCGGAAGGATTGAGAATGAGAGGGCCCAGAGCTGAAGTATTGCAGAAAGAAGCAAAAGTGACATGTGGAGAAACTTTTTCACACAGCGAGTGGTTAGTGTTTGGAATGCACTGCCTGAGGGTGTAGCGGAGGCAGGGTCAAACCAGGCTTTTACGAGGGAATTGGATCATTATCTGAAGGTTACGGGCAGATGGCTGGAGAGTGGCAGTGGGTGAGTAGCTCATTCAGAGGGCCAGCACAGACTCAAGAGGCTGAATGGCCTCCTGTGCTGTAACCATGCTGTGATTTTGAATACAGGGCTGAGGTAAGACGGGGATACTCGCTGCCAATGGACGTGGGTGTCCCTCCATTGGTAAAGTGCAGCCTTAGTACGTACCCACTATGAGGTATCTACAGATAAGCAGGGGGACTCATCAGTGACTCAAAGAATCCCGTGTGTGAGATGTGACTTAGGATCAACACAACAAACAGACCCTGCATCAGAATGCTTAACGCTGCCGCTTCCCAGACACTCCTGGTCCCATTTCATTACATTTTTGCAGTTTTGCATCTTCTTCCTACACAGTTTGACTCACCTTGAACTCAACGGTTATCTGAAATTTCTGGTAGGAATTCTTGAGAGGTTCAAAGGTCAGGTAGGAGTAGCCGTAGAACTTTGGGTATTGAATGGAGATATCTGAGCGGGGAGTAGGAGTGAACACATATCAGTTATATCAAGAACACCGCACGAGGCCCAGCCAACAGACCTCACAACCTCCTTAACATTCTTTCGGGGCAAGGCCAGCATTTGTGGGCCCGGCCCTAATTGCCCTTGAACTGAGCGGCTTGCTAGGCCGAAACGGAGGGCAGTTAAGAGTCAGCCACATTGCTGTGGGTCTGGAGTCACGTGTGGGCCAGACCGGGTAAGGGGGGCAGATTTCCTTCCCTGAAGGGCATTGGTGACCCAGGTGGGTTTTTACAACAATCGATGATAGTTTTATGGTCAACATTCCAGATTTTTAAATAATGAATTTAAATTCTACCATCTGCCATGGTGGGGTTCACACCCTTGTCCCCGGGCCATTAGCCTGAGCCTTGGGATTACTAGTCCAGTGACACCGCCACTACACCGCCATCACGCTCTGTCTTACTTGTTTAACTTCCTTGTTGCTGTCATACGGTAGGACCCTAGTAAGCTTTTCAAAGATCCTTTATTGCACTTCTCTATAATCTGTTTTTCTGCTCTTGCTTTTCATTTTGATTAGACCCAGAAAGTTCTGACATTAATATGGGATATTGTTTATTTTAATTATGTATAAACTGTCTTGCGTTATGTATAACCACGACTTTATAAAGCTGGTGATGAGGGAAAGCGGCCAGCGGATTGGTCACGGACTGGGGTCTTCACGGACAGCTGAAAGGGAGGGGAAGCGGTGGGAGAGGGGGTGCGGCGGGTTCCACAGTCGGTGCTGGATGAGGTGAACGCAGACACTGTGATAAGCCTTGTTGTAAAACGAGGAAAGCAGGAGAAACGGGTGGGAAGGAGTATCTGGCGATTAAAAGAAACATAGAAACATAGAAACTAGCAGCAGGAGCAGGCTATTCAAGCCCTTCGAGCCTGCTCCGCCGTTCAATCTGATCATGGCTGATCCTCTGTCTCAACGCCATATTCCTGCTTTCTCTCCATACCCCTTGATGCCCCTAATATCCAAAAATTTATCAATTTCTTTCTTGAATATACTCGGTGACCCAGCCTCCACAGCCTTCTGTGGTAGAGAATTCCACAGGTTGACCACCCTCTGAGTGAAGAAATTTTTCCTCATCTCAGTCCTAAATGGCCTGCCCCATATCCTGAGACTGTGGCCCCTGGTTCTAGACTCCCTAACCAGGGGAAACATCCTCCCTGCATCCAGCCTGTCTAACCCTGTTAGAATATTATACACTTCAATCAGATCCCCTCTCATTCTTCTAAGCTCTAGTGAATACAGGCCCAGTCAAACCAACCTCTCTTCAAATGACAGTCCTGCCATCCCCGGTATCAGCTTAGTGAAGCTTCGCTGCGCTCCCTCTATGACAAGTATGTCCTTTCTTAGGTAGGGAGACCAAAACTGCACACAATACTCCAGGTGTGGTCTCACCAAGGCCTTGTACAACTGCAGTAAGACCTCCTTACTGCTGAATTCAAATCCTCTTGCAATGAAGGCCAACATACCATTTGCCTTCCTAATTGCTTGCTGCAGCTGCCTGTTTACTCTCAGTGACTGGTGTACAAGGACACCCAGATCCCTTTGTACATCCACATTTCCCAATACCTCACCGTTTAAATAATACTCTGTCTTTCTGTTTCTCACACCAAATTGTATAGCTTCACATTTATCCATGTTATACTGCATCTGCCATGTGTCTGCCCACACACACAACTTGTCTAAATCACCCTGAAGCCTCCTTGCATCCCCCTCACAACTCACAACCCCGCCCAGTTTTGTGTCATCAGCAAACTTGGAAATATTGCATTTGGTTCCCTCATCCAAGTCATTTATATATATCGTGAATAGCTGGGGTCCAAGCACTGATCCCTGCGGTACACTAGTCACTGCCTGCAACCCGGATAAAAACCCATTTATTCCCACTCTCTGTTGGTCTGTCAACCAATTCTCAATCCGTGACAATATATTACCCCTGATCCCATGTGCTTTAATTTTGCCCCTTATGTGGGACCTTATCAAAAGCCTTCTTGAAATCCAAATACACCACATCTACTGGTTCTTCCTTATCTACTCTAGTAGTTACATCCTCAAAAATCACCAGTAGATTAGTTAAGCATGATTTCCCTTTCATAAACCCATGCCGACTTTGTATAATCCTGTTATATGTTTTCCAAGTGTTCCGTCACTATGTCTTTTATAATAGATTCTAGCAGTTTCCCCACTATTGATGTTAGACTAACTGGTCTGTAATTCTTTGTTTTATCTCTCCCTCCTTTTTTAAATAGTGGGATTACATTTGGCACCCTCCAACCTGTAGGAACTGCTCCAGAGTCTATAGAACTTTGGAAGGTGACCACCAATGCATCCAATGTTTCCAGGGCCACTTCCTCTATGGAACAGGACAATATAGAATTCCAGCCTGACACTCCGGATGCAGGACTGAAGGAGTGCTACACTGTCAGTGACGTATCTTTCCCTTGAGACTTTAAACCGAGGCCCCATCTGCCCTTTGAAGTGGAAGTAACAGACTCTCCTGGACTGCCCGGGACCTCCCACCCAATCCAGCCCCCAGCCGGGCAGAAATCTTATCCCCAAAAGCCACCAGCCAATCAGAGGCCAGCAGCTCACCTGTGCCAACAGCGCCACAGGGAGCAGTGGCCAAACTGGTACTACGCTTGGATCTACCATCAGAATCACCACTAGATCCCCAAACAGAGGTAAGTGCAGGTGGGATGAGGGGATGGGGAGGCGCAGACAGAGGGGGGCGAGGGGGGGGGGGTGGTTTTGCTGGCAAGGGAATGAGGGATTGGAAACAAGGCCGGAGGGGGTGGTACCCATGGGACTCGCCCTGACCAATGCTGGGCCTCTTGGCACATGGGGGTCCGCAGAGCTGGGACTACCCCAGGGCTGACCACTGCCGAAAGTGACGGAGTTTGCTGAGCAGTCTGGCCACGTGGTGAACCCGCCCTTCACTGGATAAATAACACGGGTGGCAGCATCAGGCCTTTGAGCAGCCCTTAGGTTGCTACGTAAGGGCCTCAATTGGCCTCCAAGTAGAAAGGACCCCCTTCCACGGCTCCCACACGGAGCTCGGTCAGGGGGGAGGGAGTGGGTGTCGGGGTGAGGGAGGGGTGGGAGAGTGGGAAGACAGCAGGGTCCTCACCAGGTCAGGTGGTCACCCTCGCCTCTGAACTCACCTCCGAGGTTTAGGGGTATTAAGTTCCACTCACTGTATTTCAGAACCCAACAGCAACTCGGGAGGGGCAATAAATGCTGGCCCAGCCAGAGAAGTCCTCATCCTGGGAAGGGATAAAAAAAAAATCTGCTACTGTTATGAAGCATCAGTAGGTGGCAGGAGAGCTCCAGTTACCAATCACCATGAAAACAGGATAGCGAAATCCAGAAAACTCCCAAACCAAATCTTTACAGTACAGCTACAGCACGTGGTAAGTCTCAAGTAAATCTCCCTCGATACTGTCCCCATCAAACACTCCCAGGATAGCTACAGCACGTGGTTAGATACAGAGTAAAGCTCCCTCTACACTGTCCCCATCAAACACTCCCAGGACAGGTACAGCACGGGGTTAGATACAGAGTAAACCTCCCTCTACACTGTCCCCATGAAACAATATCAGGGCAGGTACAGCACAGGGTTAGATACAGAGCAACCTCTGTCTACACTGTCCCATCAAACTCTCCCAGTGCGGGTGGAGTACAGGGTTAGATACAGACTAAGTCTCCCTCTACACTGTCCCCATCAAACACTCCCAGGACAGGTACAGCACGGGGTTAGATACAGAGTAAAGCTCCCTCTACACTGTCTCCATCAAATTCACCCAGGATAGGTACAGCATAGGGTTAGATAAAGAGTAAAGCTCCCTCTACACTGTCCCCATCAAACACTCCCAGGACAGGTACAGCACAGGGTTAGTTACAAGCCATATCTCCCTGTACAATGTTCCCATCAGACACTCCCTGAGCAAGTACAGCAGTGGGTTAGATAAAGGTTAAAGCTCCCTCTACACTTTCCAATCAAGCACTCCCAGGGCAGGTACAGCGCGGGGTTAGATACAGAGTAAAGCTCCCTCTACACTGTCCCCATCAAACATGCCCAGTACTGATACAGCATGGGGTTGGATACAGAGTAAAGCTCCCTCTACACTGTCCCCATCAAATACTCCCAGGACAGGTAAAGCACAGGGTTAGATACAGAGTAAAGCTCCTTCTACACTTTCCCATCAAACACTCCCATGACAGGTACAGCACAGGGTTAGATACAGAGTAAACCTCCCTCTACACTGTCCTCATCAAACACTCCTAGGACAGGTACAGCACAGAGTCAGATACAGAGTAAAGCTCCCTCTACACTGTCCCCATCAAACACTCCCAGAACAGGTACAGCACGGGGTTAGATACAGAGTAAAGCTCCCTCTACACTGTCCCCATCAAACACTCCCAGGACAGGTACAGCACAGGGTTAGACACAGAGTAAAGCTCCCTCTACATTCTCCCCATCAAACACTCCCAGGACAGGTATAACACGGGTTAGATACAGAGTAAAGCTCCCTCTACACTGTCAACATCAAACACTCCCAGGACAGGTACAGCACGGGGTTAGATACAGAGTAAATCTCCCTCGATACTGTCACCATCAAACACTCCCAGGACAGGTACAGCACGGGGTTAGATACAGAGTAAAGCTCCCTCTACACTGTCCCCAACAAACACTCCCAGGACAGGTACAACACGGGGTTAGATACAGAGTAAAGCTCCCTCTACACTGTCCCCATCAAACAGTCCCAGGACATTTATAGCATGGGGTTAGATACAGAGTAAATCTCCCTCAATACTGTCCCCATCAAAAACTCCCAGGATAGGTACAGCACGGGGTCAGATACAGAGTAAAGCTCCCTCTACACTGTCCCCATCAAACACTCCCAGGGCAGGTACATCACGGGGTTAGATACAGAGTAAAGCTCCCTCTACACTGTCCCCATCAAACACTCCCAGGGCAGGAACAGCACAGGGTTAGATACAGAGTAAAGCTCCCTCTACACTGTCCCATTCAAACACTCCCAGGATAGGTACAGAACGGGGTTAGATACAGAGTAAAGCTCCCTCTACACTGTCCCCATCAAACACTCCCAGGACAGGTACAGCATGGGGTTAGATACAGAGTGAAGCCCCCTCTACACTGTCCCCATCAAACACTCCCAGGGCAGGTACATCACGGGGTCAGATACAGAGTAAAGCTCCCTCTACACTGTCCCCATCAAACACTCCCAGATTTAATCAAAAAAGGAAGACTTTTATTTATACATCATCTTGTTTTTATGTATTTGTGTATGGGATGTGGGCGTCGCTGGCTAGGCAAGCATTAATTGCTCCTTTGAATCATCCTTTGAATCGTGGGTGTGAGATCTGTAATGTCTGAGAGGGAGATGAAGCCCTTGGTTTAATGTGTCATCTGAAAAATGGCAGCTCTGACATTGCAGCACTCTCTTACTGCACTGGTCAGCCTGGATTCAGTGCTGAAAGTCAGTAACATGAAACCCAGGACCTCTAGACATAGGTAAGGGTGCCCACTGACAGTTCAGGAATACCAGACACTCCCTTGCCAATCCCCACACACACCCACAGAAATTATTGACATTAAGGCCAGACTAATCTCATTGAAAAGGAGCAGTGCAATTACAGCGATTGGCTCGTGGCCCTGATTTACAGCTGGTTAACAGCGATGGTGTTTGTGGAACGGATTGTTCAAACAAACATTATCAGCAAAACTGAAATCATTGTTTCATGTAAAAATGCAAGTCACCTTCTTTTCGTGTAAAGTCTCCTAAGTTGAGCAGTTTTACTTTTAAAAGAAACAAATCATTAAAAAACACTGAAGTTAAATGTTGTAAACATTCCCTGAAGCAAATTGATCTGAATCGGAACCATAGATCTATTTTTAATCCTGTCAAGTTTAAAAAGCAGCAGACTTATTGGTCAGAAGATTATCTACAATCCAACACTCGACATATTACTGAACTTTCCAATTACAACATTGCACATATTACTGCACTTTCCAATTGCAGCACTGGATGTAATACAGCATTTTTCCAATTACAACACTGCACATATTACTGCACTTTCCAATTGCAGCACTGGATGTAATACAGCATTTTGCCTATTACAACACTGAACATGTTACTGCACTTTCCAATTACAGCACTGCACATATTACTGCACTTTCCAATTACAACACTGTACATATTACTGCACTTTCCAATTACAACACTGGATGTATTAATGCACTTTCCAATTACATTACTGCACATATTACTGCACGTTTCAATTACAACACTGCACATATTACTGCGCTTTTCAATTACAACACTGGATGTATTACTGCACTTTCCAATGACAATACTGGATGTATTACTGCACTTTCCAATTACAACGCTGCATATATTACTGTGCTTTCCAATTACAAAACACTGCACTTTTTACTGCACTATCCAATTACAATATTGGACGTGTTACTGCACTTTCCAATTGCAACACTGGATGTAATACAGCATTTTTCCTATTACAACACTGGACATGTTATCGCACATTCCAAATACAACACTGGATGTATTATTGCACTTTCCAATTACAACATTGCATGTATTACTGCACTTTCCAGTTACAACACTGCACATATTACTGCACTTTCCAATTACAACACTGCACATATTACTGCACTTTCCAATTACAACATTGCATGTATTGCTGCACTTTCCAATTACAATACTGCACATATTACTGCACTTTCCAATTGGAACACTGCATGTATTACTGCACATTCCAATTACAACACTGGACGTGTTACTGCACATTTCAATTACAACACTGGACATGTGACTGTACTTCCCAATTACAACACTGGATATATTATTGCATTCTCCAATTACAACACTCGATGAATTACCGCACTTTCCAATTACAACACTGGACATGTTACTGCAATTTCCAATTACAATACTCGATGTATTACTACACTTTCCAATTGGAACACTCGACGTATTACTGCACCTTCCAAAAAGCATTTATTACTGCGCTTTCCAATTACAGCACTGGGTGTATTACTGCACTTTCCATTTACAAGTGCTTTGCACATAACCACAAATTACCACACATTCCAATTATAGATCCCTTCATAATTAGCCATAGTCCATAAGTGAATGTAGATAGCTCTACTTCAGAGAGAGGCAAGTGGTTATAACTTGAGGGACGTCACTCTGTATCTAGCATGGCTGACCAGGAATCTCTCTTGCTCTTACTGTCTGACTTGGGTATGTTGGAAGGTTTTGCAGGTTCTTGACCTCCTTAAAAGGTATGAAATTTCTAACTTTTCCCAGTTGTGATGGAAGGTCACGAGCTGAAACATTTGGGATGTTGGCGTACTGGAACCTGCCGCTTCCCACCTCCTCCCAGATTCAGCTACGAACATGGAGCAGGAGTAACACCACCCTCGGCCCCTCGAGCCTGCTCCACCCTTCAATAAGATCATGGCTGATCACATTGTAACCCCTCACCTAACCCCAACAACCTTTCACCCTCTTGTTCATCAAGAATCCATCCAGCTCTGCCTTGAAAATATTCAAAGACTCTGCTTCCACCGCCTTTTGAGGAAGAGAGAGTTCCAAAGACTCACGACCCTCTGAGAGAAAAAGTTTCTCCTCATCTCTGTCTTAAATGAGCGACCCCTTATTTTTAAACAGTGACCCCTAGTTCTAGATTCTTCCACAAGAGGAGACATCCTCTCCATATCCACCCTGTCAAGACCCCTCAGGATCTTATATGTTTCATTCAAGTTGCCTCTTACTCTTCTAAACTCCAGTGGATTCAAGCCTGGTTTGTCCAACCCTTCCTCATAAGACAACGCACCCATTCCAGGTATTAGTCTGGTAAACCTTCTCTGAACTGCTTCCAACGCATTTACATCCTTCCTTAAATAAGGTGACCAATACTGTACACAATACTCCAGGTGTGGTCTCACTAGTGCTTTGTATAACTGAAGCATAACCTCCCTATTCTTGTTTTCAATTCCCGCTCACATTAAATGTTGACATTCTATTAGCTTTCCTGATTACTTGCTGTACGAGCAGACTAAATTCTGGGCAGGAAGGCTCATGGTCGACCTCCCTTCCCTGCCACTAATTAATGACTACCTAAGGCCCTCATCCACTGGTATTAATCCAGCCAGCAGGAGGGGCTGTTGCTATGCGATGTGCATGCTGCAGGTGAAACCACACGCCCAGTTTGTCACCTCTGGGAGAGAGGGCCGGGGGTCCCCATGATCGCTTGAACAAAGGCACTCAGCGCCTGAACAAGGGACTTGACCTCAGAAAGGGTGGGGTGGGGGGGGGGGGGGGGTGTGCAGCAGCCATCGAGAGCCAGCACCCCACCCGGCCTTGCTGCTGACCCCTCTCCCCCCAATCCCCGCAATCCTGGGACTCCGGTGCCTGTCCTCCCGGCAGCAGCCACGGCCTCACCGGTGGCGCTGCTGAGCACGAGAGCTGCTGGCCTCTGATTGGGCCGGTAACTCTCGCTCGGCGAGACTTCCGGCCCCCACGCTGCGGTCTTGATTTCAGGGGAAGGCCCCGCTGCTGACCTCAGCCCTGCCCGATTGGCTTGTGTTTCAGGCAGGCCTTCCAGACTCTGCAGCTGGCAGGCAGACGAGGCCCCCCCCCACACCTCCCACCACCCCCAACTCCCCCCCGCCCCACCACCCCCATCTCCCCCCCGCCCCACCACCCCCACCTCCCCGCACCTCCCCCCCCGCCCCACCAACCCCCACCTCCCCCCCCGCCCCACCACCCCCACCTCCCCCCACCTCCCCCCCCGCCCCACCACCCCCACCTCCCTCCACAAGTGCTGGAGTGGGAACCGACCCCCCGAGTTTCCTGATTCAGAGACAAGGAGGGGTGGCCTTTCCCTCACTGTGTCACAAGACCGCCCACACCCAGTCACAGGAACGGATCACATTCACCACACTTTCCGATCACCCAGGTCATTCTCATGCTCAGACTACAGGCCGTGAGCTTACCCGGCAGCGGGCGGGGGGGGGGACAGAACTGCCGAAAGGCAGACAAAATAGCCACCGTACACTGGGGAGGAGGAACGGCTGTCGATAGTAAACCCCAACCTTGACTCAGGATCGCGCATCGATGGTCACGGGGTTGGGGGGGGGAGCTGGGAGACCCAGCTGGGAATGACTCCGCAGCCCCAGTCCCCGGAGGATTCACCCCACTGTCCATCCTCTTAGATAGTCCGAAAGGGTTCGACATGCGGGACATCGGGAAGATGGTTCCGCTGGCGGGGGAGTGGGTGGGGGGAGAGCTACTAAAAACTAGGGGCCATAAGTACAAGGCAGTCACGAGTAAATCCAGCAGGGGATTCAGGAGCAACTCCTTTGCCCCCGGGAGAGGTGAGAACGCGGAACCCGCCGGGAGAGGCGAGTGAGGCGGACACACTTCAGGGAAGCCGGATAACGGCCTGAGGGAGGAAAGGGTGGGAGATGAGGCTGACGGAGTGAGGGTTGGGAGGAGGCTCGTGTGTAAGAAAAACAGAAAATGCCAAAAAATACTCAATGGATTTGGCAGCATCTGTGGAGAAAGAGGGAAATAGACTTAATGTTCCGGGTCGATGGTTTTCATCATAGCGGCTTTTGTAATACGCTGATTGGATGAGATGAAGAAAGGTGTGAAGAGGTTAGAGCAAAGCGTAGACACTGTCTCAGACCAGTTGGGTTAAATGGCCTCTTTCTGTGCTGTAAATCCTATGTAAATATATGTAAATATTCTGTAATTCCGTATAAATCCTATATAAATTCTACAAATCCTCTGTAAATCAATGTAGGACTATGTAGACCATAAAACGACAAGACATAGAAGCAGAAATTAGGCCATTTGGCCCATCGAGTCTGCTCCGCCATTCAATCATGGCTGATAAGTCTCTCAACCCCATTCTCCCACCTTCTCCCTGTAACCTTTGATCCCCTTACCAATCAAGAACCTATCTATGTCGCTCTTAAATACACTCAATGACCTGGCCTCCACAGCCTTTTGTGGCAATGAATTCCATAGATTCACCACTCTCTGGCTAAAGAAGTTTCTCCTCATCTCTGTTCTAAAAGGTCTTCCCTTTACTCTGAGGCTGTGCCCTCAGGTCCTAGTCTCTTATGCTAATGGAAACATCTTCCCCACGTCCACTCTATCCAGGCCTTTCAGTATTCTGTAAGTTTCAATCAGATCCCCCCTCATCCTTCTAAACTCCATCGAGTATAGACCCAGAGTCCTCAAACGTTCCTCATATGTTAAGCCTTTCATTCCTGGGATCATTCTCGTGAACCTCCTCTGGACCCTCTCCAGGGCCAGAACATCCTTCCTGAGATACGGGGCCCAAAATTGCTCACAATATTCTAAATGTGGTCTGACCAGAGCCTTATAAAGCCTCAGCAGCACATCCCTGCTTTTATATTCTAGTCCTCTCGAAATAAAAGCCAACATTGCATTTACCTTCCTAACTACTGTGTCAACCTGCAAGTTAACATTAAGAGAATCCTGGACTAGGACTCCCAAGTCCCTTTGCACTCCATGTAAATTCTATGCAATTCAACGTATTCTATGTCATTTTATGGAAATCTAGGCAATTGTGCAAATTTATGCAAATCTATGTAAATTATGCAAAAGCCATGTAAATTTTATGCAAACGATATGTAAATGACGCATCCCCTCACCTCTGCGGCACCTCTCGCCGGTCTTTCCCAAGTTGCAGTGACACCTGGACCCTCCGCTCTCGTAGTCACTGGTACAGAAGCTGTCGCCCGGGCAGCTCACCTCTTCGCACGGGAGGTCCAGGACACGCCCAGCCGCCAGAGGGGGGCGAGCGGAGGGGGTGGGCCGCTGGACGGCGGGCGCCTGGACGGCAGTCGGTCTCCCCGGGGCGGCAGCGGGATCCGGTCGGTGGCGGGTCCCCATCCGGAATTTCCTGCTCCTCCCCTCGAGGACGTGGGGCGAGGGAAGCTACAAAGAGGGAGAGGGCATGAGTTTATCAGCTCGACCTCCAACGTTGGGGGGGTGGGGGGGGTGGTGGGGGGTGGGGGGGGTGGTTGGGGGGGGGGGGCGGTGGGCGGGGTGGGGGTGTGGGATGTCGGGTCATCCAAGGTGCAACCCTATTGACCCAGTTAACTCTGGTTGAGCATAATATTCCTGGAGACTTGATCACCAGGCCTCCAGCCTCCAGCTGTGCCGCTTTCCACATCGACAACGCTTCTGAAACAAATAAACCGAAATCTCCAAAAAAAAATAGAGGGGGGAAACATCACAATCGTTCGAGCGCCTGAACGATTTGTTTTTTCTCTCAGTGTTGCTCACAACAGCTTCCAGGAGTTTGGTCCTTAATTTCTGGACAACCTTCGACAGTTGGCAACCCTAACCCAGTAAGACTCTACGTCGGTAACACCACAGAGCAACAACAAAAGACCTGCGTTCGTATAGCACCTTGAACCGTGGTGAGTTGTCCCCAAGGCACTTCAACACCATCGTCATGAGAGAAAGATTTGTCACCCAACCAAATAATAGAGTTGCCAACCCTCCCCAGGATTGGCCTGGAGTCTCCAGGAATTGAAGGCCAATCTCCAGGGCACTGCTGTGTGTGCGTCCCTGGAGAAAAAAAATCATCGGGACGTTAACAAAGATTGTTTTTTTTTTGTCATTATCTTTGAACATTTCTCTTTACCAGCTATAAAAATGTTGAAAATGGCAGTGGGAGGGGGGGGGGAGTCTGTTTGGCTGACAGGTTAAGCATCACCTTATTGGGGAATGAGTCTTTTTGCTTTTCAATTGGTGTACGAAGACCGTTCGTCACAGGGATGGATGTGTTAGCTGGAGCCTGTGGGGGGGGGAGGAGAGGGAGTTGGGGGGGGGCAAGTCATGTGGTGAGACCTCCAGGATTACATTGAGTCACAGTTGGCAATCCTACCACATCAGGAGGTGTCAGATCACATGACCCCAATGCTATTCGAAGAGGTCGATGTTAAGGAGGGAAGTGGCCTAGAGATGCAGAGCGACTGAAGGAGGAAGTCCCAGAGTTTAAGGCAGTGCCTCCCAAACATTCTCCCTGGCGTGACCCCATTTTAATGCTTCAAGCTACGTGTGACCCCAGAGTGGAAATTGTGGGTGGGGCGAGGGTTAGAGAGTTGCTGAGAGGGGTGGGGGAGCTGTGAGGCTGGGGTGGGGGGGGGGGGGGGTGGTTTGGAGAGAGGGAGGTTCAAACTGCTGTGCTTCCCCTGAACAGAGTGAAGACCCACCTCTTCACAATCGGTGGCAGCAACCAGGCCTCAAGGAACAGGCGATGAAACCACACCCCCAAACAAACATTTAAAGGGGCCCCACAGCTCTGTCCGAGCCCCACAGGGCCCCCTTCCAACTGCTGCCTGAGACCTCACGACCCCAAAATCCCGGCCCATGACCCCAGTGTGGGTCGCAACCCACAGTTTGGGTTTGGGGCCTTATCTACTGAAGGCACGGTCACCAGCGTCGGAACAATTAAAATTGGGTGGCGGGGGGGGTTGCTCAAGGGACCAGAATCAGATGAACACAGCTAAATGGACGATGGTGGGGCTGGAGAAGGTTACAGAGCTGGGGGGTGGGTGGGGACGAGGAGGAATTTGAAAACAAGGAGGCGGATTTTAAAATCGAGGCATTGCTTGACCGGGAGCAAAGGTCAGCAAGCACCGAGGTGGTGGGTGGACAACACTCGGCGCAAGTTGGGATACCGGCAGCTGAGTTTACAGCGAGCTGAGTTTCAGAGACTTGCAAGCTGGGAAGTCAGCCAAGGGTGCGGGTTGTAAAGGATGAATCTGGAGGTAAAAAGATAATAAGTGTCTCAGCAACAGGTGAGCTGATCCGGGGTGGGGGGGGGTAAAATTTGGGCAGTGTTGCTGAGGTGGAAGAGTAGGCAGCATTGGTGATGGAGCAGCTATGTTGTTCAAAGCTCACTGCAGGGTCAAACAGGAGGTCAAGGCTACGCACCCACACCATCTTCCTCCAACCCTTATCCAGGCTCGGTGGGGCTGCGCGCTACCTGCTTCCATTCTTATCTATATAATCCAAACCGGAGGATCACACAGATCACCTCCAGATCTGCAAACAGCCCTGTCTCAGCCTCAGCCGGTTGCCGGAGGGAAGTGGGTGGTAGGAGAATGGAGTTTGGAGTGGAAATTGAAGACAATGGCTTCAGTCTTCCCGCTTAATTGGAGGACAAAAATTCTGCCCCTTCCTAACTGGATGTCACAGGGATGAGGAGCAGGTGTAGGCCATTCAGCCCCTCGAGCCTGTTCCACCATTCAGCTCGATCTTGGCTGATCTTCCATCTCAAGGCCATTTTCCTCATACTATCCCCATATCCACAGATATCCTTAATATCTAGAAATGTATCGATCTCTGCCTTGAATGTACTTAGTGACTGAGCCTCCACAGCCCTTCTGGAGCAGAGAATTCCCTCTGAGTGACGAAGTTCCTCCTCACCTCAGTCCTAAATGGCCTGACCTTTAACCTGAGACTGTGTCCCCCGGTTCTAGATGTGTCGGTGGGGGATTTGAGATAGGTGGTGGTGAGGTCAAGCCTGGTGTCATCAGTGTCCACGCGGGAACAAACATGCTGCCGAATGATGTCACCGAGGGGCAGCGTGTAGATGAGAAATAGGAGGGGGCCAAGGATCGATCCCTGGGGACAGCAAGGGTAATGGTGCAGGAACAGGATGAGAAGCCTTTGCAAGTCAATCTCTGGCTATGATTACATAGGTAAGAGTGGAACCAGGAGAGAGCAGTCCCACCCAGCGTTGGAGGAGGTCGGTGTGGTCAGTAATGTCCAAGGCTGCAAGCAGGTCGAGAAGTGAGAAGGTAGTGAGGGAGAGTGGGAGGGAGGAGGGGAGAGGGAGTGAAGGAATGTGAGAGGGTGCAGAAGAGGAGAGGGAGCAGGAATGTGGAAGAAGGAGGGGTGAGGGAGAGGGAATGTGAGAGTGGGAGTGAGAGGGAGTGAGGGAGTGAGAGGCTGTGGGTGAGTGGGAGGGAGAGTGGGAGTGAGAGGGAGTGAGGGAGAGTGGGAGTGAGAGGCTGTGGGTGAGTGGGAGGGAGAGTGGGAGTGAGAGGGAGTGAGGGAGAGTGGGAGTGAGAGGCTGTGGGTGAGTGGGAGGGAGAGTGGGAGAGAGAGGGAGTGAGGGAGAGTGGGAGTGAGAGGGGGTGAGGGAGAGTGGGAGTGAGAGGCTGTGGGTGAGTGGGAGGGAGAGGGAGTGAGAGGGAGTGAGGGAGAGTGGGAGTGAGAGGCTGTGGGTGAGTGGGAGGGAGAGTGGCAGAGAGAGGGAGTGAGGGAGAGTGGGAGTGAGAGGCTGTGGGTGAGTGGGAGGGAGAGTGGGAGAGAGAGGGAGTGAGGGAGAGTGGGAGTGAGAGGCTGTGGGTGAGTGGGAGGGAGAGGGAGTGAGAGGGAGTGAGGGAGAGTGGGAGTGAGAGGCTGTGGGTGAGTGGGAGGGAGAGGGAGTGAGAGGGAGTGAGGGAGAGTGGGAGTGAGAGGCTGTGCGTGAGTGGGAGGGAGAGGGAGTGAGAGGGAGTGAGGGAGAGTGGGAGTGAGAGGCTGTGGGTGAGTGGGAGGGAGAGTGGGAGTGAGAGGGAGTGAGGGAGAGTGGGAGTGAGAGGCTGTGCGTGAGTGGGAGGGAGAGGGAGTGAGAGGGAGTGAGGGAGAGTGGGAGTGAGAGGCTGTGGGTGAGTGGGAGGGAGAGTGGGAGAGAGAGGCTGTGGGTGAGTGGGAGTGAGAGTGGGAGAAAGAGGGAGTGAGGGAGAGTGGGAGTGAGAGGGGGTGAGGGAGAGTGGGAGAGAGAGGCTGTGGGTGAGTGGGAGGGAGAGGGAGTGAGAGGGAGTGAGGGAGAGTGGGAGTGAGAGGCTGTGGATGAGTGGGAGGGAGAGTAGGAGAGAGAGGGAGTGAGGGAGAGTGGGAGTGAGAGGCTGTGAGTGAGTGGGAGGGAGAGGGAGTGAGAGGAAGTGAGGGAGAGTGGGAGTGAGAGGCTGTGGGTGAGTGGGAGTGAGAGTGGGAGAAAGAGGGAGTGAGGGAGAGTGGGAGTGAGAGGGGGTGAGGGAGAGTGGGAGAGAGAGGCTGTGGGTGAGTGGGAGTGAGAGTGGGAGTGAGAGGGAGTGAGGGAGAGTGGGAGTGAGAGGGGGTGAGGGAGAGTGGGAGGGAGAGGCTGTGGGTGAGTGGGAGTGAGAGTGGGAGTGAGAGGGAGTGAGGGAGAGTGGGAGTGAGAGGGGGTGAGGGAGAGTGGGAGGGAGAGGCTGTGGGTGAGTGGGAGGGAGAGTGGGAGTGAGAGGGGGTGAGGGAGAGTGGGAGTGAGAGGATGTGGGTGAGTGGGAGGGAGAGTGGGAGTGAGAGGGAGTGAGGGAGAGTGGGAGTGAGAGGGGGTGAGGGAGAGTGGGAGTGAGAGGCTGTGGGTGAGTGGGAGGGAGAGTGGGAGTGAGAGGGAGTGAGGGAGAGTGGGAGTGAGAGGCTGTGGGTGAGTGGGAGGGAGAGTGGGAGTGAGAGGCTGTGGGTGAGTGGGAGGGAGAGTGGGAGTGAGAGGGAGTGAGGGAGAGTGGGAGTGAGAGGCTGTGCGTGAGTGGGAGGGAGAGGGAGTGAGAGGGAGTGAGGGAGAGTGGGAGTGAGAGGCTGTGGGTGAGTGGGAGGGAGAGTGGGAGTGAGAGGGAGTGAGTGAGAGTGGGAGTGAGAGGGGGTGAGGGAGAGTGGGAGAGAGAGGCTGTGGGTGAGTGGGAGTGAGAGTGGGAGTGAGAGGGAGTGAGGGAGAGTGGGAGTGAGAGGGGGTGAGGGAGAGTGGGAGGGAGAGGCTGTGGGTGAGTGGGAGGGAGAGTGGGAGTGAGAGGATGTGGGTGAGTGGGAGTGAGAGTGGGAGTGAGAGGGAGTGAGGGAGAGTGGGAGTGAGAGGGGGTGAGGGAGAGTGGGAGGGAGAGGCTGTGGGTGAGTGGGAGGGAGAGTGGGAGTGAGAGGATGTGGGTGAGTGGGAGTGAGAGGCTGTGGGTGAGTGGGAGTGAGAGTGGGAGTGAGAGGGAGTGAGGGAGAGTGGGAGTGAGAGGGGGTGAGGGAGAGTGGGAGGGAGAGGGAGTGAGAGGGAGTGGGAGTGAGAGGGGGTGAGGGAGAGTGGGAGTGAGAGGCTGTGGGTGAGTGGGAGTGAGAGTGGGAGTGAGAGGGAGTGAGGGAGAGTGGGAGTGAGAGGGGGTGAGGGAGAGTGGGAGGGAGAGGCTGTGGGTGAGTGGGAGGGAGAGTGGGAGTGAGAGGGGGTGAGGGAGAGTGGGAGTGAGAGGATGTGGGTGAGTGGGAGGGAGAGTGGGAGTGAGAGGGAGTGAGGGAGAGTGGGAGTGAGAGGGGGTGAGGGAGAGTGGGAGTGAGAGGCTGTGGGTGAGTGGGAGGGAGAATGGGAGTGAGAGGGAGTGAGGGAGAGTGGGAGTGAGAGGCTGTGGGTGAGTGGGAGGGAGAGTGGGAGTGAGAGGGAGTGAGGGAGAGTGGGAGTGAGAGGCTGTGGGTGAGTGGGAGGGAGAGTGGGAGTGAGAGGGAGTGAGGGAGAGTTGAAGTGAGAGGCTGTGGGTGAGTGGGAGGGAGAGTGGGAGTGAGAGGGAGTGAGGGAGAGTGGGAGTGAGAGGGGGTGAGGGAGAGTGGGAGGGAGAGGCTGTGGGTGAGTGGGAGTGAGAGTGGGAGAAAGAGGGAGTGAAGAATGTGAGAGGGTGCGGAAGTGTGAAGGGAGAGGGAGTAAGGGCGTGGGGAAGAGTCAGTGTGAGATAGTGAGGGAGAATTGGAGTGAGAGTGAGAGAGAGTGAAGAAGAAAAGGGAGTGAGGGAAAATTTGGGGAAGAGTGGGAGGGAGAGGGAGGTGTAGTGGGAGAGAGAGAAGGGGTGGGAGTGAGAGGCAGAGGGGGTGAGGGAGAGTGAGAGTAAGATGGTGAGGGAAAGTTGGAGGGACAGGGAGACCAGGCATAGAGGCAGACAGTGAAACGCAGGGGTAGAGGAAGGCTATCCGAGGGAAATTAACAGAATATGGAGCATTCCATGTATGAATGCTGGGGAGGTGTTGTTAATATAAGGAGAGTGTTTGCTGGTCAGTGCAGTCTGTGGCTGCCCACAATCTCTGGAAGGCCAGCTATTGTTTTCTTGGGAGTGTTAAGTGATTTGAACTGGGGGCTGTTTCCCTTCCATTGGGGTTACAGCCAGGGTTTAATTAATTTAGCAGAGAGGCCCAGGCGAGTGTTTACAGTGCCACATCCTGCCAGACCCAGCCTCCAGCTCCCAGCAGTTACTCGGCACCAAACAAGGCTGCGGCTTTCTCTGTGAGTTATCCCAAGTAACTCAGCAGATGTGTCCGAGGTCAGAGTGACAGGAAGACACACTGCGTTCTGCCCCGCCCCCTCCCCACCCCCACAAACTAACCCCCTGCCCAAAATTCCTCAGGCATTGATCCTTCCTGAGATACGCAGCTCAATGGGAATTGGGACAGGCAGCTGCCAATTAACAACCTACCGATCGTCTCCACTTATCATGGTGGGCGCAAGTGAGCTCATGGTGGGGCTGCTCGAATGCGTGGGTCTTCACAATCCTGCCTTCAGCTTCCATTGGACAAGCGTACCTTATGGGGATGGGGGTGGACGAGGGGTGGTGGTGGGCTGGCTGTGGAGAGGGGGTTTGGGGAAGTGGGGGGAGGGGCCAGCTGAACAGCTGTTGGGTTGGGAACCCAGGACGATTGGTTTTACCAAACTCGCCACCCCCATCCACCCACCCCACACCCCGTCCTTCCAAGGACACCAGCGCCCCCCCCCCCGACCCTTACCCTTGAGGGGAATGGGCCGAATGAGACTCAGCGAGGGCCCGGACACAACGGAACCTGTGCAGAATTTAACGTCCATTTCCATCTCGCTGGGGCTATGCTCCATCTGGCAAGGTTACCTTAGTGTCTTGGCATCTGATGTCAGTGCTGGGGAAGAGAACACTCCCAGATTTTCCCAAGTACAGTGGTGATGGGAATGGGGAAGTGAACTTTCCATCACCCTGACCAGGAATCATTAATTACGTTCACACAAGAAGACAAACAATGGGCCATTTAGAGGGGATACCGCAGGATTGTCAACACCTTCAGGAGAGGAAGGAGCTGGGAGTTGGAGATATTATACAAATCAGCCTGTACCATTGTCTTGAACCCCCAGTGAATCACAGATGCCCAAGAGGTCAAGGATGATCAGGTTAGACATGGTGCAAAACTCCACAGTCAGGGATCATAACATTTCCATGTCTCATGCCAGCCAACATTCAAAGTGAGGTAGACCCTTAAACCAGGGCTTTAAGGCAATCGGTGTTTTTTAAATTCATTCACAGGATGTGAGCGTCGCTGGCTAGGCCACTTTTTATTGCCCATGCCTAATTGCCCTCGAGCAGGTGGTGGTGAACTGCCTTCTTGAGCCACTGCTGGTGTACCCACAGTGCTGTTAGGGACGGAGCTCCAGGATTTTGACCCAGCGACAGTGAAGGAACGGCGATATTGTTCCAAGTCAGGATGGTGAGTGGCTTGGAAGGGATCTTCCAGGTGGTGGTGTTCCCATCTATCTGCTGCCCTTGTCCCTCCAGGTGGTAGTGGTCGTGTGTTTGGAAGGTGCTATTGATGCAGCCTTGGTGAATTCCTGCAGTACATCTTGTAGATGGTACACACACTGCTGCCACTGTGTGTCTGTGGTGGAGGGAGTGAATGTTTGTGGATGTGGTGCCAATCAAGTGGGCTTCTTTGTCCTGGATGGTGTCAAGCTTCTTGAGTGTTGTGGGAGCTGCACTCATCCAGGCAAGTGGAGAGTATTCCATCACACTCCTGACTTGTGCCTTGTAGATGGTGGACAGGCTTTGGGGAGCCAGGAGGTGAGTTACTCATCGCATGATTCCCAGCCTCTGACCTGCTTTTGGAGCCACAGTATTTATATGGCTGGTCCAGTTCAGTTTCTGGTCAATGGTAACCCCCAGGATGTTGATAGTGGGGGGATTCAGTGATGGTAATGCCATTGAACATCAAGGGGTGATGGTTGGATTCTCTCTTGTTGGGGAAAGGCATTGGCTGGCACTTGTGTGGCTTGAATGTTACTTGCCACTTATTAGTCTAAGCCTGGATATTGTCCAGGTCTTGCTGCATTTGGACATGGACTGCTTCAGTATCTGAGGAGTCACGAATGGTGCTGAACATTGTGCAACCATCAGTGAACATCCCCACTTCTGACCTTATGATGGAAGGAAGGTCATTGATGTAGCAGCTGAAGATGGTTGGGTTGAGGACACCACCCTGAGGAACTCCTGCAGTGATGTCCTGGAGCTGAGATGACTGACCTCCAATAACCACAACCATCTTCCTTAGTGTTAGGTTTGACTCCAACCAGTGGAGTTTTGTCCCTGATTCCCATTGACTCCAGTTTTGCTAGGGTTCCTTGATGCCACACAGTCAAATGCTGCCTTGATGTCAAGGGCAGTCACTCTGTCCTCACCTCGAGAGTTCAGCTCTTTTGTCCATGTTTGAACCAAGGCTGTAATGTAGTCAGGAGCTGAGTGGCCCTGTCGGAACCCAAACCAGTGAGCAGGTCATTGTTAAGCAAGTGCCACTTGATAGCACTGTTGATGACCCCTTCCATTACTTTACTGATGATCAAGAGTAGACTGATAGGATGGTAATTGGCTGGGTTGGATTTGTCCTGCTTTTTGTGTACAGGACATACCTGGGCAATTTTTCACATAGCCAGGTAGATTCCAATGTCGTAGTTGTACTGGAACAGCTTGGCTAGGGGTGCGGCAAGTTCTGGAGCACAGGTCTTCAGTACAATTGCCGGAATATTGTCAGGGCCCATTGCATTTGCAATATCCAGGGTCTTCAGGTGTTTCTTGATATCATGTGGAGTGAATCGAATTGGCTGAAGACTGGCATCTGTGATGCTGGGGACCTCCGGAGGAGGCTGAGATGAATCATCCACTCGGCACTTCTGGCTGAAGATTGTAGCAGATGCTTCACCTTAACTTCTGTACTGATGTGCTGGGCTCCCCCATCATTGAGGAGAGAGGTGTTTACTGAATCTCCTCCCCTCGGGTGTTTAATCGTCCGCCACCATTCACGGCTGGATGTAGCCGGAGTGCAGAGCTTAGATCTGACCTGTGGGCTGTGGGATCGCTTGGCTCTGTCCGAACGTGCTGGTTCCGCTATTTAACATGCATGTAGACGTGGGCCGGAATTTTACACCCTGCAGAGGGTCAATGCCCGACCTGTCCAGCTGTGAAATAGTGCGAGGTGACATCGGGCAAGTGTCCCGACATCATTGCGCACTCGCACAATGTCTCGCTCGGTGGGCCTGCACAGCTCCCGCCAACAGTTAAGTGGGGAATTAAGCCCATGAGGAGGCAGTTGAAGGCAATTTTTCGTTGCCCGTCGATTTTTATGGGTGGCAGATAGGCCAAGCGCCCCAGGCGGCCTTTATATGTTCACTCGAACCTCGATCCAGGGCGGGTTGAAATCTCCGTGGGGAAACAAAATAAAGAGATATCTGGGGGCTGGTTTTGAACGAGGTATGATTTCAGGCGCTTGATGGTGCTGCACGGACATATTTTGCAGCATGTTTTGTTGTTTTGTGTATTCCGCGGAGGTCTGGAGCTCCCTGGGGCATTCGTCTGCCTACAAGGGCGCTCAGTGGAAATTCTCACCAGCAACCCCCCCGGTGACCTCGGCGCCCGCCCTCTTCCTGCCCCCACACCCCCACCGGCAGTGCTGAGCCTTTCTCAGGGCGCGTTCCACGCCGGCTGCCTGTTAATTGGCCCGGCCAGTGTGAAATCGTGGTTGGGGGTTGGGGGTTGGGGGTGGGGTTGGGGGGAGTGCGATCCTGATCGGGGGTCCATTTCCCATCTGCTCCTGGGCCTGCCGATCGCGTGCCCCTGACGAACGAACTATTCAGGCCGCGGAGCCGTGTGTGTGTGTGTGGAGGGCAAGGGGCCAGAGCTTAGGCCACACTGTAACTCCCACTCTTCCTCTTCAGTAGAGATTTTTGGGGCTCTCCACACCATACCGCACCCCCCACCCCCCCCACCCCCCTCCACGTTTCCTCCCATCGCCGGATTCCCCGTTACCTCCTCGATGTAAACGTCAAAGTCCGAATCATCGATCGTGAATCCGACATCGTCACCGATCCCACCGTCCACGGTGTAACGGTGCCCATAACGGCCGCTGCCCAGCTCCTCCCCACCTACATGGAGCAAAGCAAGAGCTCCGTCAGTCACCGCGGCTCCAGCTGTCAGCGCCTCACCACTCCCACTCCTAAGAAACACTTCCCACTGTCAGCAACAAAGGGCTAAACCGCCAAGCAAATGAACATCTGCCCAGGTGTTAATACAGGCCAGCTACTGAGTGAGGAGAATGAAATGAGTTGACGCGGTCAATCCTGTTAATCATCCTGTGAATGAGGAAAATCAGAAGAAGAGTGAGCAGAAGTGTTGGGTAGCAAGAAACCCAAGATAGTCCAATTCACTCTGAACATTCCCTCAAACTGCCTGACTGTGCTGAAATCAGGAGTCACCCCCTCCACCCCACTCTATCTCCAGATTCTCTAAACCATGGGCCCCCTCCCCCTCCCTTTTCCAGCTTCATGGTTTCATTCATCATCTAGCCGAGACACATGGGCTTGTATCTCCTTCACTTTAGAAGATTAAAGGGCGATCTAATTGAGGCATTTCAGATGGTTTAACTATGTTATCAGGTCAATAGAGAGAAACTGTTTCCTCTGATGGGAGGGGGAGTCCAGAACAAGGGGGCAGAACCTTAAAATCAGAGCCAGGCTATTCAGGGGTAATGTCAGGAGGCTAGTCTTCACACAAAAGGGCAGGGAACACTTGGAACTCCATCCCCCCACCCCCCAAAAAGCTGCAGATGTTGGGGGTCATTTGGTGCTTTGAGATTGAGAGATGTTTTGGTTGGTAATGATGTCAAACAGGAGGCCTTGTGGGGCAGTGGGTAGTATCCTTGTTTCTGGGCCCAGGAGTTCTGGGTTCAAGTCCCACTCCAGGTACTTGATGGTTGTTGAAGGTGCGTTCCTAACATGGCCAGACAGGTCGAGTATCAACCTGAAAACCCTTCCAACACACGCCAATGGCAGGTGGTAAGAGTGGGAGAGATCCCTGGTCAGCCGTGGGATGGGAAGGATATCGGAGCCTCTACCATCAATATCCACAGCTCCAGACTCAGACGACAACATGCATTAACAGTGTGTGTTGCTACGGCAACTCAGACTCTGGGGGTGAACCATAACACGCCATTGTCAAAGGCTAAGAACCATGGCAGGTGGGTGGAGTTAAGATACAGGTCAGCCATGATTTAATTGAATGAAAAAACAGGCTAAGGAGCTGAATGGCCTCCTCCTTGTCCTATGTTCCTACCATTTCTTGACTTCTGCTAATCTTCAATTTAGTAACATTATACAACTGTACTCTAACTATAAAATCCCTCCTCCCCACACATACCTGCATCCACCATCCACTACACATTCCCACTGATACCACTCCCTTTCCTTGTTCCTCCATCTCCCCCACTACCCTCCCAACCTGTTTAGTGCACACATGTAGACCAGATTAGCCCCTCTCTACTCAGTCAGTCATTGTGCAGTGGTACTGGATCCAAATAGTGAGAAACGTTCTATGCAGTCTGGCTTAAGGACATAGGGACAGGAGGAGGCCTTAAGCCTGTTCCAACATTCAATGAGGTCATGAGTGACCTGTGTCCTAAATCCATCCACTCTCCTGGGCATTATATTCCTCAACAGCCCTGGCTAGCAAAAGTCTATGAATATTTTTTGTCCTGCAGAATTCCACACCTGTACCAGCATTTGTGTGAAGAAGTGTTGCCCACTTTCTCTTGTGATTGGCCGAACGCTGACTGTAAGGTTATATAACCTTGCTCTACACTCATCCGCCTGCAGAAATAATTTCTAAATACCCTATCAATTCCTCTCAACGTCCTAAAAAGCGCAATCAAATCACCTCTTACCCACCTATTTTGGTGGCCTAGTTTACAAGCCTGGAATCTTTCCTCAATCCAACCCTTGGAGACGGGTAACATCCTGGTGAATGTACACTGCTCTTTCCAAGGCCATTATATCCTTTCTATGGTGTGGTGTTCCAGAACTGTGCACAATGTTCCAGGAGTGGTCTAACCAGAGCTTTGTACAGCTTGAGCTAACCTTCCTGTCCATTATATTCTAGCACAATAAACATGAAGGTTAACGTCCCATTAACCCTTTCAATTCTTTTTGTGTACTTTAACAACATGTTTGATCTGTGTACATGGATTAAGTTGCATTTGGAGATACAAGATACAAGCTGTAAAAACTCTTATCACATTATTAGATATGATATACAGCACGGAAACAGGCCAGTGAGTATAAAAGTAGGGGTGGGGGGTTATGCATCAGTTGTACAGGGCATTGGCGAGACCACATTTGGAATATTGTGTACAGTATTGGTCTCCTTATTTAAGGAAAGGTGTAAATGCATTAGAAGCAGTTCAGAGAAAGTTTACCAGACTAATACCAGGAATGGGTGGGTTGTGTTATGATGAAATGTTGGACAGGTTAGGCTTGTATCTACTGGAGTTTAGAAGAGTAAGAGGTGACTTGATTGAAACTTTTAAGATCCTGAGGGGTCTTGACAAGGTGGATATGGAGAAGATGTTTCCCCTTGTGGGAGAATCTAGAACTAGGGGTCACTGTTTAAAAATAAGGGGTCGCTCATTTAGGACAGAGGTGAGGAGAATTTTTTCTCCCAGAAATATGAGAGTCTTTGGAACTCTCTTCCTCAAAAGGCAGCAGAAGCAGAGTCTTTGAACATTTTTAAGGCAGAGCTAGATAGATTCTTGATAAACAAGGGGGTGAAAGGTTATTGGGGGGTAGGCAGGAATGTGGAGCTGAGGTTACAATCAGATCAGCCACGATCTTATCGAAAGCCAGACCAGGCTCGAGGGGCCGAGTGGCCTGCTCCTGCTCCCAATTCATGTCTTCATACTCGGCCCAATCAGTCCATGTTGCTATTCACGCTTCGTTTGATCTCCTGATCTTCTACATCTAGCAGCTGAGCCCTCCGTTCCTTTCTCCCCGATATGTTTATCTAGTTTCATCTAAAATGCAGCTATAACATTCAGCTCACCACACACTGCGGTAGGGAGTTCCACAATCTCACCACTCTCTGGGTAAAGAGCTTTCTCCTGCATTCCCGACTGGATTTCTTGGTGACTATCTTATATTGATGCCCTCTAGTTCTGCTCTTCCCCACAAGAGGAAACATCCTCTCTGTATCCACTCTGTTGAAGCAGAATTTTAAAGACCTCTATTAGGTGGGGGTGCGAGCAATGGGTAGGAGGGGAAAAGAGCAACGAAAGGAAAGTTATATCCTTCTTTAAGAGTTCAGCCACACAGGAAAAGGAAAAGATTATAAAACTATTTGTAAAGCTGCTGAAAATACAGTTCACGATGTAAACAGGAAGCTGAAACAAGGGACATGTGAAACCAAGAGAGAAGAGGCGGGTGGGATGGTGGTGGTGGGGGGCGGGGGGGGGGGGGGGGGGGGGGGGTGGGGGGGGGGGGGGCGCAATGGGGCGGTGTTTAAGTATTTATTGAGACTCCCTTAAAAATGTGGAACATGACATAGTTAGGAGGGGAGGCCAGAGCTTACATAGGAACAGGAGGAGGCCATTCCGCCCCTCCAGTCTGTTCTGCCATTCAATTAGATTTATGGCTGATCTCTACCTCAACCCCATTTCACCAATCTTGTTCCAAATCCCTTCATACCCTTACCCAACTCAAATCTATTCATCTCAATTTTCAAATTGCTCAATTTCCCCCTAGCATCCACAGCTTCTAGGGGAGAGAATTCCAGATTTCCACTCCCCTTTGTTTGACAAATTGTTTCCTGGTTTCCATTGTCAGCCATGATTCAGTTGGTAGCACTCTCACCAGAGTCAGAAGGTTCCAGAATCAAGTTCCAGGGGAGATCTCCCCAGGGTCCTGGCTGTTATTTAGCCCTCAATCAACGTCATAAAAACAGATTATTTATCACATTGCTGTTTGTGGGAGCTTGCTGTGCACAAATTGGATGCTGCACTTCCTCTGTTACGACAGTGACTAAACTTCAAAAGTACTTCGATAAAAGCAAAATACTGCGGACGCTGGATATCTGAAACAAAAACAGAAAATGCTGGAAATACTCAGCAGGTCTGGCAGCATCTGTGGAGAGAGAAACAGAGTTAACGTTTCGAGTCCAAAGAAGGGTCTCCTGAAGAAGTCATATGGACTTGAAACGTTAACTCTGTTTCTCTCCCCACAGATGCTGCCAGACCTGCTGAGATTTTCCAGCATTTTCTGTTTTTGTTTCAAAAGTATTTCAATGGCTAGGAAGCACTTTGAGCTGTCCGGCAATCGTGAAAAGTGCTATACAAATGTAAGTCTTTCCTGCACCCCTGAACATCCTAGTTCTAGTCCGAACTATTCCACACTCTCCTGGCCAGCCTCCATCTTCCTTTTCTATTTATTCATTCATGGGATGTGGGCATCACTGGCTGGGCCAGCATTTATTGCCCAGCCCCAACTGCCCTTGAGAAGGTGGTGGTGAGCTGCCTTCTTGAACTGCTGCAGTCCATGTGGTGTAGATACACCCACTGTGCTGTTAGGGAGGGAGTTCCAGGATTTTGACCCAGCGACAGTGAAGGAACGGCGATATATTTCCAAGTTAGGATGGTGAGTGGCTTGGAGGGGAACTTCCAGGTGGTGGTGTTCACATCTATCTGCTGCCCTTGTCCTTCTAGATGGTAGTGGTTGTAGGTTTGGAAGGTGCTGTCAAAGGAGCCTTGGTGAATTCCTGCAGTGCATCTTGTAGATGGTACACACTGCTGCTACTGTGCGTCGGTGGTGGAGGGAGTGAATGTTTGTGGATGTGGTGCCAATCAAGCGGGGCTGCTTTGTCCTGGATGGTGTCAAACTTCTTGAGTGTTGTGGGAGCTGCACTCATCCAGTCAAGTGAGGAGTGTTCCATCACACTCCTGACTTGTGCCTTGTAGATGGTGGACAAGCTTTGGGGAGTCAGGAGGTGAGTTACTCACCACAGAATTTCCAGCCGCTGACCTGCTCTTATAGCCACAGTATTTATATGGCTAGTCCAGTTCAGTTTCTGGTCAATGGTAACCCCCAGGATGTTGATAGTGGGGATTCAGTGATGGTAATGCCATTGACCATCAAGGGGCGATGGTTAGATTCTCTCTTGTTGAAGATGGTCATTGCCTGACGCTTGTGTGGTGCAAATGTTACTTGCCACTCATCAGCCCAAGCCTGGATATTGTCCAGCTCATGCTGCATTTGGACATGGGCTGCTTCAGTACCTGAGGAGTTGTGAATAGTGCTGAACATTGTGCAATCATCAGCGAACATCCCCACTTCTCACCCTAGGATGGAAGGAAGGTCATTGATGAAGCAGTTGATGATGGTTGGGCCGAGGACACCACCCTGAGTGATGTCAGTGAGCAGGTTATTGCTGAGTAAGTGCTGCTTGATAGCACTGTCAACGACTCCTTCCATCTCTTTGCTGTTGATTGAGAGTAGACTAATAGGGTGATTATTGGCCGGGTTCGATTTGTCCTGCTTTTTGTGGTCATCCATCCTTGTCTCATCTAAAATTCTACTACCCGAATCTTAAGTCTCACCAAGTCCCATTCCCCATCAGCCCTGCTCGCTCACCTACTTGGGCTGGCAGCCCAGCAACACCTCCATTTTTAAATTCTCATCCTTGTTTTCAAATCCCTCCATACCCTGGCCCATCCCTATCTCGGTACACTCCTCGAGCCCTGCAACTCTTCAAGATCTCTGCAATCCGCTCATTCTGGGCTTTGGCACATCGCCTGATTTGAACTGCTCTGCCGTTGGTGGCTGCCTATCCCCTAATCTCTGGGGTTCCCTCTCTAAACGTCTCCGCTTCTCCACCTCACTTTCCCACATCAGAGGCTCCATAAAACTCACCTCTTTGACCTAGCTTTGGCCCACTGTCCTGAAGCTCCTTATCTGGCTCGGTGTCAAATTTTGCTTGATAATCACTCCCATGAGTCACCTTGGGGTGCTTTGTTATGTTAAAGGTGCTACGTAAATACAAGTTGTTGTTATAACGTTAAGGTTATGCCCCTTGTTCAAGATTTCCCCATTGGAAGAAATAGACTTTTCATAAGAAACCTGTTGAATCTATTTATCATTGCAAAGCCCTCGGTTAGACCACCTTTCGATCTTCCAAACTCTCGGGAGAATCAGCCTAGTCTATGTAACGTATCTTCATAATTCAACTATTCACCTGACATTGTTCTGGTGAATCCAGTCACCTACAATGTCTCACTTCAGAAAACATTGGTCTCATACCTAACGCCAGCAGAGACAGAGAAATATCTGGGAGTCATAATTGACCAGAATTGAGGCCAAAACATTGTATGTTTTCAAGAAGGAGTTGGATATAGCTCTTGGGGCGATATGGATCAAAGGACATGGGGAGAAAACGGGAGCAGGATATTGAGTTGGATGATCAGCCATGGTCATAATGAATGGCAGAGCAGGCTCGAAGGGCTGAATGGCCTACTCCTGCTCCTAGTTTCTATGTTTCTATGACCCCTGGGCAGGGATAACTGAGGAGCAATGGGGAATACACGATGAATGGTAGGACCCTGGGAAGTACCAAGGATCAGAGGGATTTTGGTGTGTATGTCCACCAGGTGGCTAAGGTAGCGGGACAGGTAGGTAAGGTGGTTAAAAAAGCATATGGGATACTTGCCTTTATTAGCCGAGGCATAGAATATAAGAACAGGGAGGTTATGCTGGAACTGTATAAAACGCTGGTTAGACCACAGCTAGAGTATTACGTGCAGTTCTGGAATCTGCATTATAGGAAGGATGTGATTGCACTAGAGAGAGTGCAGAGGAGATTTACCAGGATGTTGCCTGGGCTGGAGAGTTTTAGTTATGAGGAGAGATTGGATAGCCTGAGGTGATTTTACCTGGAGCAGAGGAGATTGAGGGGGGACATGATTGAGGTGTATAAAATTATGAGGGGCATAGATATGGTAGACAGGAAGGAACTTTTCCCCTTAGTGGAGGGATCAATATCCAGGGAGCATAGATTTAAGGTAAGGGGCAGGAGGTTTAGAGGGGATGTGAGGAAGAATTTTTTCACTCAGAGGGTGGTGGGAATCTGGAACTCACTGCCTGAAAGGGTGGTAGAGGCAGAAACCCTCATAACATTTAAGAAGTACTTGGAAGTGCACTTGCAATGCCATGGCATACAGGGCTATGGGCCTAGTGCTAGAAAATGGGATTAGAATAGTTTGGTACTTGTTTGACTGGGTCAGACTCGATGGGCCGAAGGGCCTTTTTCTGGGCTGTAGACTTCTATGACTCTAGGACTCCTTTGTGAAGACCAGAGGCATTGGAGGTACTACTAGGCTTATGGGGAAAAAAACAGGAGTCAGTGGACAGGAGATCAGTGGACTTGTTGAAGATAGTGCAGAAACTTGGGCAGCAGCAAGAGGATAGGAACAATGACCAGACAGGAATGAGGTGCGGATGCTGAGATGGGTGTGTGGAGTGATGAGAAAGAGCAGAATCAGGGGGCTCAGTGAAGATTCTGGGGGAATTGAAGAAAGGAGCTGAGAAGAGATTGTTATAGGGAGAGAGAGGAAATGTGGTGAGGCGAGTGATGAAGGTGGGACTGGCAGGGAGAAGGAGAAGAGGAAGGCCCGAGACCAGAGGCGGTGGGGAGAGACTGAAACCCAACGGGATTGGAAGAGGAATGGGTGACTGCCACGAGGAGGTGGAGAATAGTGACCAACCAGCCCTGTGACAACCAAAGTAAAATGGGAGATGCTGAAAGGAGAGAGAGAAGAAGAGGTTTAATGTTCACAAAGCGCCGGGAAAAAGTGGCCCCAAACTGGATGACTTAGCAGGCCAGAATCTCCATGAAAAGATGTTGAGCAAAGCTTTAAGCCATCACTGCAGGATGTTGCAATCTAAATAAATTGAACAACAACACTGTATTTACATTGCGTTTCCAGTGTAGGAAAATGTCCCAAGGTGTTTCACCGAGCTATAATCTAAACACGAATGCCAGTTCAAAGAAGAAGATTTTAGGAGACGTGAACAAAGGCTTAGTCAAAGAGGTCAGTTTTAAGGAGGACAGAGAGGCAGGAGAGGTTCAGGGAGAGAATTCTGCAGCTTTGGCCCAGGTAACCAAGGGCACGGCCACCAATGGTGAAGAGGTTTATTGAGGGAACTCCAAACTGAGAACATTTAGACATAGGAAATGGTCCAAAGATACAACAAATCTTTGGTTTAGATATTAACATCATATAACCCATGTTCTCAGCATAACCCTCAACTTTACTGACTCGGTTTCTTCATACCCCAAGTCCCAGCTCCTCCCCATATCCCTCCCATTCCCCTTGTCACTCATGTCTGTCCTTGTTCCAGTGAAGCCCAACGCAAACTGGAGGAACAGCACCTCATCTTCCGACTGGGCACTTTACAGCCTTCCAGACGGAATATTGAATTCAACAACTTTAGATCTTGAGCTCCCTCCTCCATCCCCAACCCCTTTCTGTTTCTTCCCCCTTCCTTTTGTTTTTTCCAATAATTTATACAGATTTTTCTTTTCCCACCTATTTCCATTATTTTTAAATCTTGTATGCCCTGTTAGCCTTTCCACCCCACCCCCACTAGAGCTGTACCTTGAGTGCCCTGCCATCCATTCTTAATTAGCACATTCGTTTAGATAATATCACCACCTTCAACACTTCTTTGTTCTATTGTCTGTGACATCTTTTGATTATCTGCTCCTATCACTGCTTGCTTGTCCCTACAACCACACCACCCCCACTTCTCTCCCCCCCCCCGCCCACCTTAAACCAGCTTATATTTCACCCCTCTTCTAACATTCAATCACTTCTGTCGAAGGGTCATGAGGACTCGAAACGTCAACTCTTTTCTTCTCCACCGATGCTGCCAGACCTGCTGAGTTTTTCCAGGTAATTCTGTTTTTGTCTTGAACATATCTAACTAGCTTTCGACCCAGACCTCTTCAATGTTCATCACTGGTAACTCATTGCTGGATTGCTGTTTGACTGACAAGATCTACATCCAAGAGCTTTTCCTGCTCCTGACATTCCTCACTCCCAACTCCCACCTGTGGACCCTTAGCTTTGAACAATTGGACTGGATAAACCTTCTCCTGCAGTGTACAACCCAATCTTGCCTGGCTTCTGTTCTTCTACTAGAATCACAGCAACGCCCAGCACTGAAGGAGGCCACTTGACCCACTGTGCCCATGCCAGTTCTTTAAAAGAGTTCTGCTTTTAGTCCGGCCCGCCCACTCTTTCCTCAGATCTCTGCAAAATTTCCTTTCCAGTATTTTTCCAATTCTTTTTTTGGAAGTTATTATTGAATCTGCTTCTACCGCAACGCATTCCAGATCATAACAACTCACCATGTCACTCATCATCTGCTGCTCCTTTTTAACTTTCTCTGTGGACTCAGCCCTTCCCCCGTATCTCTGTAATCTCCCCCAGCCTCACAACCCTCCGAGATCTCTGCACTCCTCTAATTCCTGTCTCTTGAGTATCCTCAAATTTGAGTATCGCTCCACTGTTGGTGGCTGTGCCTTCAGCTGCCTAGACCCTCAGCTCTGGATCTCTCCACCTCTCTACCACTCTCTCCTCCTTTAAAGTCACGCGTTGAAGCTTGACTTCTTTGATAAAGCCTTTTCACCTGTCTCACCTTGTGACCCAGTCTCCTTCAGATGATGATTACCTGAAGAGGAAATAATTTGCAGGGGCTGGGGGAAAAAGGTGGTAGGGTGGGACCTGTCGAGAGCTGCTCTTGCACAGAGCTAGCCTGGGCAGAATGGGCAGAATGGCCTCCTTCTATGCTGTAACCATTCTATGATTCTATAAACAAAGATTCTTGTTGTTGTCAATAAGTCCAAAGTCAGGGACTTGCTTGATACGCTATTTGCCAAATCCTGTGTGAAAGACATGGAAAATTGGATATGAATGAAAGAAACTGCTGTGAGGCTACAGGAAATGAAAGATTGGAATTAATGAGATTAAATGCTAACTAGGTAACTGTGGTTGGTAATGTGCTCAATGTTTGTTGTTTATCTCGCACTGTTCAGGACAAACTCTCGAACTGAGCAGCGGGCTGATTTCACCCACTTCCCCTGCAACAGGGGTCCTGAGGCCAATCTTACCCCAGCCCCCACCCTCTCTCTCGGTGCTGAGGCCGCTTAGCTCAGGGAGCCACCTACTGTCACCCCGCTCTGCGTAAAGAAAGGACTCGCATTTCCATAGCGCCTTTAACGACCCTGGGACGTCCTCCCAAGCGTTTAACAGCCAACGGAGTGCTTCCTGTGGTGGTGGTGGGGCTGGGTTGTCCGGCTCCCAGCGGAAGGACAGATTTTTAATCAGTAAGGGAATCAAGGGTTATGGGGAAAAGGCAGGAAAGTGGAGTCGAGGATTATCAGATCAGCCATGATCTCATTGAATGGCGGAACAGACTCGATGGGGCGAATTCTGCTCCTACATCTTATGGTCGCCTCACAGCTATGGCTGTTAAAAAAAACTGGTTTCATAAGTTGGAAAGAAATCTCTTGCGCCTGCTCCCCTCCAATGAGTGACAGGCAACTCTGTTGTGAAACAGAAATGGGTCAGCATTCTGTCGTGTCATTTTCAGGCAATGAAACTGGAAGCTTTAGTTATGACAGCTGTAGCCATTACAAATGCTTGGCTAATAATGGCTTCAGTTCAACAGGTGGTCTAGTAATCGAAGATGACTGAAACATTTAAGAGGCTGTAATAACAGAACATGCCTTTGATATGGTATCTTGTTTGTTTATAAAACCTAATAGGCACACAAAGGATTAAGTTTTATGCACTGGAGTAGTTTTTTCACTGTCAATAATTGTGTTTGAATTCAGGGTTTTAAGAATATTATAACATAAGAAATAGGAATAGGAGTAGACCGTTCAAGCCTGCTCCACCATTCAATAAGATCTTCTCGTGTTTCAATTTCCACATTCCCATCTAACCCCGTAAACCTTTGATTCCTTTTCCTAACAAGAATCTATCTACCTCTGCCTTAAAAATGTTCAATGACCCCACCTCCGCCGCCTTCTGAGGCAGAGAGTTCCAGGAGGCATGAGAGAGGAGCTGGCCAGAATTGACTGGGAGATGAGCCTAGCAGGAAAGACAGTGGAACAGCAATGGCAGGAGTTTCTGGGAGTAATTTGGGAGACACAGCAAAAATTCATCCCTAGGAAGAAGAAGCATACAAAAGGGAGCACGAGGCAACCATGGCTGACAAGGGAAGTCAGGGACAGCATAAAAGCTAAAGAGAAACCGTACAATGCGGCGAAGAGCAGTGGGAAACCAGGGGATTGGGAAGCCTACAAAGACCAACAGAGGACAACTAAAAAAGAAATAAGGAGGGAGAAGATTAAATATGAGGGTAAACTAGCCAGTAATATAAAAGAAGATTGCAAGAGTTATTTAGATATATAAAGGGTAAGAGAGAGGCAAAAGTGGACATTGGGCCGCTGGAAAATGACGCTGGAGAAGTAGTAGTGGGGAACAAAGAAATGGCGGAGGAACTGAATAGGTACTTTGTGTCAGTCTTCACGGTGGAAGACACGAGTAACATCCCCAAAGTTCAAGAGAGTTGGGGGCAGAGGTGAGAAAGGTGGCCATTACCAAGGAGAAAGTGCTAGGAAAACTGAAAGGTCTGAAGGTGGATAATCACCTGGACCAGATGGATTACACCCCAGAGTTCTGAAGGAGATAGCTGAAGAGATAGTGGATGCGTTAGTGGTGATTTTTCAGGAATCACTGGAGTCAGGGAGAGTCCCAGAGGACTGGAAAATCGCTAATGTAACCCTCCTGTTTAAGAAGGGAATGAGGCAAAAGACAGGAAATTACAGGCCGATTAGCCTGACCTCGGTCATTGGTAAGATTTTAGAGTCCATTATTAAGGATGAGATTTCAGAATACTTGGAAGTGCAGGGTAAAATCGGGCAAAGTCAGCATGGTTTCATCAAGGGGAGGTCATGCCTGACAAATCTGTTAGAATTCTTTGAGGAGGTAACGAGTAGGTTAGACAAAGGAGAGCCAAAGGATGTTATCTACTTGGACTTCCAGAAGGCCTTGGACAAGGTGCCGCACAGGAGGCTGCTCAGTAAGATAAGAGCCCATGGTGTTGGAGGAAGGTACTAGCATGGATAGGAGATTGGCTGTCTGGCAGGAGGCAGAGAGTGGGGATAAGGGGGTTCTTCTCAGGATGGCGGCCGGTGACTAGTGGAGTTCCACAGGGGTCAGTGTTGGGACCACAACTTTTCACTTTATGCATTAATGATCTAGATGAAGGAACTGAGGGCATCCTGGCTAAGTTTGCAGATGATACAAAGATAGGTGGAGGGACAGGTAGTATTGAGGAGGTGGGGAGGCTGCAGAAGGATTTGGACAGGTTAGGATAATGAGCAAAGAAGTGGCAGATGGAATACAACGTGGGGAAATGTGAGGTCATGCACTCTGGTAGGAAGAATAGAGGCATAGACTATTTTCTAAATGGGGAGAGAATTCAGAAATCTGGAGTGCAAAGGGACTTGGGAGTCCTAGTCCAGGATTCTCTTAAGGTTAGCTTGCAGGTTGAGTCGGTAGTTAGGAAGGCAAATGCAATGTTGGCATTTATTTCAAGAGGACTGGAATATAAAAGCAGGGATGTGCTGCTGAGGCTTTATAAGGCTCTGGTCAGACCACATTTAGAATATTGTGAGCAATTTTGGGCCCCATATCTCAGGAAGGATGTTCTGGCCCTGGAGAGGGTCCAGAGGAGATTCACGAGAACGATCCCAGGAATGAAAGGCTTAACATATGAGGAATGTTTGAGGACTCTGGGTCTATAGTCGATGGAGTTTAGAAGGATGAGGGGGGATCTGATTGAAACTTACAGAATACTGAGAGGCCTGGATAGAGTGGACGTGGGGAAGATGTT
>JANJGN010000004.1:192683388-192766123 GCA_026770705.1 Isurus oxyrinchus
TGTGAAGAGACAGGGAGGAGTGTGAAGCAGGTCAGTGTCAGTGTGAAGAGACAGGGAGGAGTGTGAAGCGGGTCAGTGTCACTGTGAAGAGACAGGGAGGAGTGTGAAGCGGGTCAGTGTCAGTGTGAAGAGACAGGGAGGAGTGTGAAGCGGGTCAGTGTCACTGTGAAGAGACAGGGAGGAGTGTGAAGCGGGTTAGTGTCACTGTGAAGAGACAGGGAGGAGTGTGAAGCGGGTCAGTGTCACTGTGAAGAGACAGGGAGGAGTGTGAAGCAGGTCAGTGTTACTGTGAAGAGACAGGGAGGAGTGTGAAGCGGGTCAGTGTCAGTGTGAAGAGACAGGGAGGAGTGTGAAGCGGGTCAGTGTCAGTGTGAAGAGACAGGGAGGAGTGTGAAGCGGGTCAGTGTCACTGTGAAGAGACAGGGAGGAGTGTGAAGCAGGTCAGTGTCAGTGTGAAGACACAGGGAGGAGTGTGAAGCGGGTCAGTGTCAGTGTGAAGACACAGGGAGGATTGTGAAGTGGGTCAGTGTCAGTGTGAAGAGACAGGGAGGAGTGTGAAGCAGGTCAGTGTCAGTGTGAAGAGACAGGGAGGAGTGTGAAGCGGGTCAGTGTCACTGTGAAGAGACAGGGAGGAGTGTGAAGCGGGTCAGTGTCACTATGAAGAGACAGGGAGGAGTGTGAAGCGGGTCAGTGTCACTGTGAAGAGACAGGGAGGAGTGTGAAGTGGGTCAGTGTCAGTGTGAAGAGACAGGGAGGAGTGTGAAGCGGGTCAGTGTCACTGTGAAGAGACAGGGAGGAGTGTGAAGTGGGTCAGTGTCAGTGTGAAGAGACAGGGAGGAGTGTGAAGTGGGTCAGTGTCAGTGTGAAGAGACAGGGAGGAGTGTGAAGCGGGTCAGTGTCACTGTGAAGAGACAGGGAGGAGTGTGAAGCGGGTTAGTGTCACTGTGAAGAGACAGGGAGGAGTGTGAAGCGGGTCAGTGTCACTGTGAAGAGACAGGGAGGAGTGTGAAGCAGGTCAGTGTTACTGTGAAGAGACAGGGAGGAGTGTGAAGCGGGTCAGTGTCAGTGTGAAGAGACAGGGAGGAGTGTGAAGCGGGTCAGTGTCAGTGTGAAGAGACAGGGAGGAGTGTGAAGCGGGTCAGTGTCACTGTGAAGAGACAGGGAGGAGTGTGAAGCAGGTCAGTGTCAGTGTGAAGACACAGGGAGGAGTGTGAAGCGGGTCAGTGTCAGTGTGAAGACACAGGGAGGATTGTGAAGTGGGTCAGTGTCAGTGTGAAGAGACAGGGAGGAGTGTGAAGCAGGTCAGTGTCAGTGTGAAGAGACAGGGAGGAGTGTGAACTGGGTCAGTGTCACTGTGAAGAGACAGGGAGGAGTGTGAAGCGGGTCAGTGTCACTGTGAAGAGACAGGGAGGAGTGTGAAGCGGGTCAGTGTCACTGTGAAGAGACAGGGAGGAGTGTGAAGCAGGTCAGTGTCAGTGTGAAGAGACAGGGAGGAGTGTGAAGCGGGTCAGTGTCACTGTGAAGAGACAGGGAGGAGTGTGAAGCGGGTTAGTGTCACTGTGAAGAGACAGGGAGGAGTGTGAAGCGGGTCAGTGTCACTGTGAAGAGACAGGGAGGAGTGTGAAGCGGGTCAGTGTCAGTGTGAAGAGACAGGGAGGAGTGTGAAGCGGGTCAGTGTCACTGTGAAGAGACAGGGAGGAGTGTGAAGCGGGTCAGTGTCAGTGTGAAGAGACAGGGAGGAGTGTGAAGCAGGTCAGTGTCACTGTGAAGAGACAGGGAGGAGTGTGAAGTGGGTCAGTGTCAGTGTGAAGAGACAGGGAGGAGTGTGAAGCGGGTCAGTGTTACTGTGAAGAGACAGGGAGGAGTGTGAAGCGGGTCAGTGTCAGTGTGAAGAGACAGGGAGGAGTGTGAAGCGGGTCAGTGTCAGTGTGAAGAGACAGGGAGGAGTGTGAAGCAGGTCAGTGTCAGTGTGAAGAGACAGGGAGGAGTGTGAAGCAGGTCAGTGTCACTGTGAAGAGACAGGGAGGAGTGTGAAGCGGGTCAGTGTCACTGTGAAGAGACAGGGAGGAGTGTGAAGCGGGTCAGTGTCAGTGTGAAGAGACAGGGAGGAGTGTGAAGCAGGTCAGTGTCAGTGTGAAGAGACAGGGAGGAGTGTGAAGCGGGTCAGTGTCAGTGTGAAGAGACAGGGAGGAGTGTGAAGCGGGTCAGTGTCAGTGTGAAGAGACAGGGAGGAGTGTGAAGCAGGTCAGTGTCAGTGTGAAGAGACAGGGAGGAGTGTGAAGCGGGTCAGTGTCAGTGTGAAGAGACAGGGAGGAGTGTGAAGCAGGTCAGTGTCAGTGTGAAGAGACAGGGAGGAGTGTGAAGCAGGTCAGTGTCAGTGTGAAGAGACAGGGAGGAGTGTGAAGCGGGTCAGTGTCACTGTGAAGAGACAGGGAGGAGTGTGAAGCGGGTCAGTGTCACTGTGAAGAGACAGGGAGGAGTGTGAAGTGGGTCAGTGTCACTGTGAAGAGACAGGGAGGAGTGTGAAGCAGGTCAGTGTTACTGTGAAGAGACAGGGAGGAGTGTGAAGCAGGTCAGTGTCAGTGTGAAGAGACAGGGAGGAGTGTGAAGCGGGTTAGTGTCACTGTGAAGAGACAGGGAGGAGTGTGAAGCAGGTCAGTGTCACTGTGAAGAGACAGGGAGGAGTGTGAAGCGGGTCAGTGTTACTGTGAAGAGACAGGGAGGAGTGTGAAGCGGGTCAGTGTCACTGTGAAGAGACAGGGAGGAGTGTGAAGTGGGTCAGTGTCACTGTGAAGACACAGGGCGGAGTGTGAAGTGGGTCAGTGTCAGTGTGAAGAGACAGGGAGGAGTGTGAAGCGGGTCAGTGTCACTGTGAAGAGACAGGGAGGAGTGTGAAGTGGGTCAGTGTCAGTGTGAAGAGACAGGGAGGAGTGTGAAGTGGGTCAGTGTCAGTGTGAAGAGACAGGGAGGAGTGTGAAGCGGGTCAGTGTCACTGTGAAGAGACAGGGAGGAGTGTGAAGCGGGTCAGTGTCAGTGTGAAGAGACAGGGAGGATTGTGAAGCAGGTCAGTGTCACTGTGAAGAGACAGGGAGGAGTGTGAAGCAGGTCAGTGTCACTGTGAAGAGACAGGGAGGAGTGTGAAGCGGGTCAGTGTCACTGTGAAGAGACAGGGAGGAGTGTGAAGTGGGTCAGTGTCACTGTGAAGAGACAGGGAGGAGTGTGAAGCAGGTCAGTGTTACTGTGAAGAGACAGGGAGGAGTGTGAAGCAGGTCAGTGTCAGTGTGAAGAGACAGGGAGGAGTGTGAAGCGGGTTAGTGTCAGTGTGAAGAGACAGGGAGGAGTGTGAAGCAGGTCAGTGTCAGTGTGAAGAGACAGGGAGGAGTGTGAAGCGGGTCAGTGTTACTGTGAAGAGACAGGGAGGAGTGTGAAGCGGGTCAGTGTCACTGTGAAGAGACAGGGAGGAGTGTGAAGTGGGTCAGTGTCACTGTGAAGACACAGGGCGGAGTGTGAAGTGGGTCAGTGTCAGTGTGAAGAGACAGGGAGGAGTGTGAAGCGGGTCAGTGTCACTGTGAAGAGACAGGGAGGAGTGTGAAGCGGGTCAGTGTCAGTGTGAAGAGACAGGGAGGAGTGTGAAGTGGGTCAGTGTCAGTGTGAAGAGACAGGGAGGAGTGTGAAGCGGGTCAGTGTCACTGTGAAGAGACAGGGAGGAGTGTGAAGCGGGTCAGTGTCACTGTGAAGAGACAGGGAGGAGTGTGAAGCAGGTCAGTGTCACTGTGAAGAGACAGGGAGGAGTGTGAAGCAGGTCAGTGTCAGTGTGAAGAGACAGGGAGGAGTGTGAAGCGGGTCAGTGTCAGTGTGAAGAGACAGGGAGGAGTGTGAAGCGGGTCAGTGTCAGTGTGAAGAGACAGGGAGGAGTGTGAAGCAGGTCAGTGTCACTGTGAAGAGACAGGGAGGAGTGTGAAGTGGGTCAGTGTCACTGTGAAGAGACAGGGAGGAGTGTGAAGCAGGTCAGTGTCAGTGTGAAGAGACAGGGAGGATTGTGAAGCGGGTCAGTGTCAGTGTGAAGAGACAGGGAGGAGTGTGAAGCGGGTTAGTGTCACTGTGAAGAGACAGGGAGGAGTGTGAAGCGGGTCAGTGTCAGTGTGAAGAGACAGGGAGGAGTGTGAAGTGGGTCAGTGTCAGTGTGAAGAGACAGGGAGGAGTGTGAAGCGGGTCAGTGTCACTGTGAAGAGACAGGGAGGAGTGTGAAGCGGGTCAGTGTCAGTGTGAAGAGACAGGGAGGAGTGTGAAGCGGGTCAGTGTCACTGTGAAGAGACAGGGAGGAGTGTGAAGTGGGTCAGTGTCACTGTGAAGAGACAGGGAGGAGTGTGAAGCAGGTCAGTGTCACTGTGAAGAGACAGGGAGGAGTGTGAAGCGGGTCAGTGTCAGTGTGAAGAGACAGGGAGGAGTGTGAAGCGGGTCAGTGTCAGTGTGAAGAGACAGGGAGGAGTGTGAAGCAGGTCAGTGTTACTGTGAAGAGACAGGGAGGAGTGTGAAGCAGGTCAGTGTTACTGTGAAGAGACAGGGAGGAGTGTGAAGCGGGTCAGTGTCAGTGTGAAGAGACAGAGAGGAGTGTGAAGCGGGTCAGTGTCAGTGTGAAGAGACAGGGAGGAGTGTGAAGCAGGTCAGTGTTACTGTGAAGAGACAGGGAGGAGTGTGAAGCGGGTCAGTGTCACTGTGAAGAGACAGGGAGGAGTGTGAAGCGGGTCAGTGTCAGTGTGAAGAGACAGGGAGGAGTGTGAAGCGGGTCAGTGTCACTGTGAAGAGACAGGGAGGAGTGTGAAGTGGGTCAGTGTCACTGTGAAGAGACAGGGAGGAGTGTGAAGCAGGTCAGTGTCAGTGTGAAGAGACAGGGAGGAGTGTGAAGCGGGTCAGTGTCACTGTGAAGAGACAGGGAGCAGTGTGAAGCGGGTCAGTGTCACTGTGAAGAGACAGGGAGGAGTGTGAAGCAGGTCAGTGTCAGTGTGAAGAGACAGGGAGGAGTGTGAAGCAGGTCAGTGTCACTGTGAAGAGACAGGGAGGAGTGTGAAGCGGGTTAGTGTCACTGTGAAGAGACAGGGAGGAGTGTGAAGTGGGTCAGTGTCACTGTGAAGAGACAGGGAGGAGTGTGAAGTGGGTCAGTGTCAGTGTGAAGAGACAGGGAGGAGTGTGAAGCAGGTCAGTGTCACTGTGAAGAGACAGGGAGGAGTGTGAAGCGGGTCAGTGTCAGTGTGAAGAGACAGGGAGGAGTGTGAAGCGGGTCAGTGTCACTGTGAAGAGACAGGGAGGAGTGTGAAGCAGGTCAGTGTCACTGTGAAGAGACAGGGAGGAGTGTGAAGCGGGTCAGTGTCAGTGTGAAGAGACAGGGAGGAGTGTGAAGTGGGTCAGTGTCACTGTGAAGAGACAGGGAGGAGTGTGAAGTGGGTCAGTGTCACTGTGAAGAGACAGGGAGGAGTGTGAAGCGGGTCAGTGTCACTGTGAAGAGACAGGGAGGAGTGTGAAGCGGGTCAGTGTCAGTGTGAAGAGACAGGGAGGAGTGTGAAGCGGGTCAGTGTCACTGTGAAGAGACAGGGAGGAGTGTGAAGCAGGTCAGTGTCAGTGTGAAGAGACAGGGAGGAGTGTGAAGCGGGTCAGTGTCACTGTGAAGAGACAGGGAGGAGTGTGAAGCGGGTCAGTGTCAGTGTGAAGAGACAGGGAGGAGTGTGAAGTGGGTCAGTGTCAGTGTGAAGAGACAGGGAGGAGTGTGAAGCGGGTCAGTGTCACTGTGAAGAGACAGGGAGGAGTGTGAAGCGGGTTAGTGTCACTGTGAAGAGACAGGGAGGAGTGTGAAGCGGGTCAGTGTCACTGTGAAGAGACAGGGAGGAGTGTGAAGCAGGTCAGTGTTACTGTGAAGAGACAGGGAGGAGTGTGAAGCGGGTCAGTGTCACTGTGAAGAGACAGGGAGGAGTGTGAAGCGGGTCAGTGTCAGTGTGAAGAGACAGGGAGGAGTGTGAAGCGGGTCAGTGTCACTGTGAAGAGACAGGGAGGAGTGTGAAGCAGGTCAGTGTCAGTGTGAAGACACAGGGAGGAGTGTGAAGCGGGTCAGTGTCAGTGTGAAGACACAGGGAGGATTGTGAAGTGGGTCAGTGTCAGTGTGAAGAGACAGGGAGGAGTGTGAAGCAGGTCAGTGTCAGTGTGAAGAGACAGGGAGGAGTGTGAAGCGGGTCAGTGTCACTGTGAAGAGACAGGGAGGAGTGTGAAGCGGGTCAGTGTCACTGTGAAGAGACAGGGAGGAGTGTGAAGCGGGTCAGTGTCACTGTGAAGAGACAGGGAGGAGTGTGAAGTGGGTCAGTGTCAGTGTGAAGAGACAGGGAGGAGTGTGAAGCGGGTCAGTGTCACTGTGAAGAGACAGGGAGGAGTGTGAAGCGGGTCAGTGTCAGTGTGAAGAGACAGGGAGGAGTGTGAAGTGGGTCAGTGTCAGTGTGAAGAGACAGGGAGGAGTGTGAAGCGGGTCAGTGTCACTGTGAAGAGACAGGGAGGAGTGTGAAGCGGGTTAGTATCACTGTGAAGAGACAGGGAGGAGTGTGAAGCGGGTCAGTGTCACTGTGAAGAGACAGGGAGGAGTGTGAAGCAGGTCAGTGTTACTGTGAAGAGACAGGGAGGAGTGTGAAGCGGGTCAGTGTCAGTGTGAAGAGACAGGGAGGAGTGTGAAGCGGGTCAGTGTCAGTGTGAAGAGACAGGGAGGAGTGTGAAGCGGGTCAGTGTCACTGTGAAGAGACAGGGAGGAGTGTGAAGCAGGTCAGTGTCAGTGTGAAGACACAGGGAGGAGTGTGAAGCGGGTCAGTGTCAGTGTGAAGACACAGGGAGGATTGTGAAGTGGGTCAGTGTCAGTGTGAAGAGACAGGGAGGAGTGTGAAGCAGGTCAGTGTCAGTGTGAAGAGACAGGGAGGAGTGTGAACTGGGTCAGTGTCACTGTGAAGAGACAGGGAGGAGTGTGAAGCGGGTCAGTGTCACTGTGAAGAGACAGGGAGGAGTGTGAAGCGGGTCAGTGTCACTGTGAAGAGACAGGGAGGAGTGTGAAGCAGGTCAGTGTCAGTGTGAAGAGACAGGGAGGAGTGTGAAGCGGGTCAGTGTCACTGTGAAGAGACAGGGAGGAGTGTGAAGCGGGTTAGTGTCACTGTGAAGAGACAGGGAGGAGTGTGAAGCGGGTCAGTGTCACTGTGAAGAGACAGGGAGGAGTGTGAAGCGGGTCAGTGTCAGTGTGAAGAGACAGGGAGGAGTGTGAAGCGGGTCAGTGTCACTGTGAAGAGACAGGGAGGAGTGTGAAGCGGGTCAGTGTCAGTGTGAAGAGACAGGGAGGAGTGTGAAGCAGGTCAGTGTCACTGTGAAGAGACAGGGAGGAGTGTGAAGTGGGTCAGTGTCAGTGTGAAGAGACAGGGAGGAGTGTGAAGCGGGTCAGTGTTACTGTGAAGAGACAGGGAGGAGTGTGAAGCGGGTCAGTGTCAGTGTGAAGAGACAGGGAGGAGTGTGAAGCGGGTCAGTGTCAGTGTGAAGAGACAGGGAGGAGTGTGAAGCAGGTCAGTGTCAGTGTGAAGAGACAGGGAGGAGTGTGAAGCAGGTCAGTGTCACTGTGAAGAGACAGGGAGGAGTGTGAAGCGGGTCAGTGTCACTGTGAAGAGACAGGGAGGAGTGTGAAGCGGGTCAGTGTCAGTGTGAAGAGACAGGGAGGAGTGTGAAGCAGGTCAGTGTCAGTGTGAAGAGACAGGGAGGAGTGTGAAGCGGGTCAGTGTCAGTGTGAAGAGACAGGGAGGAGTGTGAAGCGGGTCAGTGTCAGTGTGAAGAGACAGGGAGGAGTGTGAAGCAGGTCAGTGTCAGTGTGAAGAGACAGGGAGGAGTGTGAAGCGGGTCAGTGTCAGTGTGAAGAGACAGGGAGGAGTGTGAAGCAGGTCAGTGTCAGTGTGAAGAGACAGGGAGGAGTGTGAAGCAGGTCAGTGTCAGTGTGAAGAGACAGGGAGGAGTGTGAAGCGGGTCAGTGTCACTGTGAAGAGACAGGGAGGAGTGTGAAGCGGGTCAGTGTCACTGTGAAGAGACAGGGAGGAGTGTGAAGTGGGTCAGTGTCACTGTGAAGAGACAGGGAGGAGTGTGAAGCAGGTCAGTGTTACTGTGAAGAGACAGGGAGGAGTGTGAAGCAGGTCAGTGTCAGTGTGAAGAGACAGGGAGGAGTGTGAAGCGGGTTAGTGTCAGTGTGAAGAGACAGGGAGGAGTGTGAAGCAGGTCAGTGTCACTGTGAAGAGACAGGGAGGAGTGTGAAGCGGGTCAGTGTCAGTGTGAAGAGACAGGGAGGAGTGTGAAGCGGGTCAGTGTTACTGTGAAGAGACAGGGAGGAGTGTGAAGCGGGTCAGTGTCACTGTGAAGAGACAGGGAGGAGTGTGAAGTGGGTCAGTGTCACTGTGAAGACACAGGGCGGAGTGTGAAGTGGGTCAGTGTCAGTGTGAAGAGACAGGGAGGAGTGTGAAGTGGGTCAGTGTCAGTGTGAAGAGACAGGGAGGAGTGTGAAGCGGGTCAGTGTCACTGTGAAGAGACAGGGAGGAGTGTGAAGCGGGTCAGTGTCAGTGTGAAGAGACAGGGAGGAGTGTGAAGTGGGTCAGTGTCAGTGTGAAGAGACAGGGAGGAGTGTGAAGCGGGTCAGTGTCACTGTGAAGAGACAGGGAGGAGTGTGAAGCAGGTCAGTGTCACTGTGAAGAGACAGGGAGGAGTGTGAAGCAGGTCAGTGTCAGTGTGAAGAGACAGGGAGGAGTGTGAAGCGGGTCAGTGTCAGTGTGAAGAGACAGGGAGGAGTGTGAAGCGGGTCAGTGTCAGTGTGAAGAGACAGGGAGGAGTGTGAAGCAGGTCAGTGTCACTGTGAAGAGACAGGGAGGAGTGTGAAGTGGGTCAGTGTCACTGTGAAGAGACAGGGAGGAGTGTGAAGCAGGTCAGTGTCAGTGTGAAGAGACAGGGAGGATTGTGAAGCGGGTCAGTGTCAGTGTGAAGAGACAGGGAGGAGTGTGAAGCGGGTTAGTGTCACTGTGAAGAGACAGGGAGGAGTGTGAAGCGGGTCAGTGTCAGTGTGAAGAGACAGGGAGGAGTGTGAAGTGGGTCAGTGTCAGTGTGAAGAGACAGGGAGGAGTGTGAAGCGGGTCAGTGTCACTGACAAGAGACAGGGAGGAGTGTGAAGCGGGTCAGTGTCAGTGTGAAGAGACAGGGAGGAGTGTGAAGCGGGTCAGTGTCACTGTGAAGAGACAGGGAGGAGTGTGAAGTGGGTCAGTGTCACTGTGAAGAGACAGGGAGGAGTGTGAAGCAGGTCAGTGTCACTGTGAAGAGACAGGGAGGAGTGTGAAGCGGGTCAGTGTCAGTGTGAAGAGACAGGGAGGAGTGTGAAGCGGGTCAGTGTCAGTGTGAAGAGACAGGGAGGAGTGTGAAGCAGGTCAGTGTTACTGTGAAGAGACAGGGAGGAGTGTGAAGCAGGTCAGTGTCACTGTGAAGAGACAGGGAGGAGTGTGAAGTGGGTCAGTGTCAGTGTGAAGAGACAGGGAGGAGTGTGAAGCGGGTCAGTGTTACTGTGAAGAGACAGGGAGGAGTGTGAAGCGGGTCAGTGTCAGTGTGAAGAGACAGGGAGGAGTGTGAAGCGGGTCAGTGTCAGTGTGAAGAGACAGGGAGGAGTGTGAAGCAGGTCAGTGTCAGTGTGAAGAGACAGGGAGGAGTGTGAAGCAGGTCAGTGTCACTGTGAAGAGACAGGGAGGAGTGTGAAGCGGGTCAGTGTCACTGTGAAGAGACAGGGAGGAGTGTGAAGCGGGTCAGTGTCAGTGTGAAGAGACAGGGAGGAGTGTGAAGCAGGTCAGTGTCAGTGTGAAGAGACAGGGAGGAGTGTGAAGCGGGTCAGTGTCAGTGTGAAGAGACAGGGAGGAGTGTGAAGCGGGTCAGTGTCAGTGTGAAGAGACAGGGAGGAGTGTGAAGCAGGTCAGTGTCAGTGTGAAGAGACAGGGAGGAGTGTGAAGCGGGTCAGTGTCAGTGTGAAGAGACAGGGAGGAGTGTGAAGCAGGTCAGTGTCAGTGTGAAGAGACAGGGAGGAGTGTGAAGCAGGTCAGTGTCAGTGTGAAGAGACAGGGAGGAGTGTGAAGCGGGTCAGTGTCACTGTGAAGAGACAGGGAGGAGTGTGAAGCGGGTCAGTGTCACTGTGAAGAGACAGGGAGGAGTGTGAAGTGGGTCAGTGTCACTGTGAAGAGACAGGGAGGAGTGTGAAGCAGGTCAGTGTTACTGTGAAGAGACAGGGAGGAGTGTGAAGCAGGTCAGTGTCAGTGTGAAGAGACAGGGAGGAGTGTGAAGCGGGTTAGTGTCAGTGTGAAGAGACAGGGAGGAGTGTGAAGCAGGTCAGTGTCACTGTGAAGAGACAGGGAGGAGTGTGAAGCGGGTCAGTGTCAGTGTGAAGAGACAGGGAGGAGTGTGAAGCGGGTCAGTGTTACTGTGAAGAGACAGGGAGGAGTGTGAAGCGGGTCAGTGTCACTGTGAAGAGACAGGGAGGAGTGTGAAGTGGGTCAGTGTCACTGTGAAGACACAGGGCGGAGTGTGAAGTGGGTCAGTGTCAGTGTGAAGAGACAGGGAGGAGTGTGAAGTGGGTCAGTGTCAGTGTGAAGAGACAGGGAGGAGTGTGAAGCGGGTCAGTGTCACTGTGAAGAGACAGGGAGGAGTGTGAAGCGGGTCAGTGTCAGTGTGAAGAGACAGGGAGGAGTGTGAAGTGGGTCAGTGTCAGTGTGAAGAGACAGGGAGGAGTGTGAAGCGGGTCAGTGTCACTGTGAAGAGACAGGGAGGAGTGTGAAGCAGGTCAGTGTCACTGTGAAGAGACAGGGAGGAGTGTGAAGCAGGTCAGTGTCAGTGTGAAGAGACAGGGAGGAGTGTGAAGCGGGTCAGTGTCAGTGTGAAGAGACAGGGAGGAGTGTGAAGCGGGTCAGTGTCAGTGTGAAGAGACAGGGAGGAGTGTGAAGCAGGTCAGTGTCACTGTGAAGAGACAGGGAGGAGTGTGAAGTGGGTCAGTGTCACTGTGAAGAGACAGGGAGGAGTGTGAAGCAGGTCAGTGTCAGTGTGAAGAGACAGGGAGGATTGTGAAGCGGGTCAGTGTCAGTGTGAAGAGACAGGGAGGAGTGTGAAGCGGGTTAGTGTCACTGTGAAGAGACAGGGAGGAGTGTGAAGCGGGTCAGTGTCAGTGTGAAGAGACAGGGAGGAGTGTGAAGTGGGTCAGTGTCAGTGTGAAGAGACAGGGAGGAGTGTGAAGCGGGTCAGTGTCACTGTGAAGAGACAGGGAGGAGTGTGAAGCGGGTCAGTGTCAGTGTGAAGAGACAGGGAGGAGTGTGAAGCGGGTCAGTGTCACTGTGAAGAGACAGGGAGGAGTGTGAAGTGGGTCAGTGTCACTGTGAAGAGACAGGGAGGAGTGTGAAGCAGGTCAGTGTCACTGTGAAGAGACAGGGAGGAGTGTGAAGCGGGTCAGTGTCAGTGTGAAGAGACAGGGAGGAGTGTGAAGCGGGTCAGTGTCAGTGTGAAGAGACAGGGAGGAGTGTGAAGCAGGTCAGTGTTACTGTGAAGAGACAGGGAGGAGTGTGAAGCAGGTCAGTGTTACTGTGAAGAGACAGGGAGGAGTGTGAAGCGGGTCAGTGTCAGTGTGAAGAGACAGAGAGGAGTGTGAAGCGGGTCAGTGTCAGTGTGAAGAGACAGGGAGGAGTGTGAAGCAGGTCAGTGTTACTGTGAAGAGACAGGGAGGAGTGTGAAGCGGGTCAGTGTCACTGTGAAGAGACAGGGAGGAGTGTGAAGCGGGTCAGTGTCAGTGTGAAGAGACAGGGAGGAGTGTGAAGCGGGTCAGTGTCACTGTGAAGAGACAGGGAGGAGTGTGAAGTGGGTCAGTGTCACTGTGAAGAGACAGGGAGGAGTGTGAAGCAGGTCAGTGTCAGTGTGAAGAGACAGGGAGGAGTGTGAAGCGGGTCAGTGTCACTGTGAAGAGACAGGGAGCAGTGTGAAGCGGGTCAGTGTCACTGTGAAGAGACAGGGAGGAGTGTGAAGCAGGTCAGTGTCAGTGTGAAGAGACAGGGAGGAGTGTGAAGCAGGTCAGTGTCACTGTGAAGAGACAGGGAGGAGTGTGAAGCGGGTTAGTGTCACTGTGAAGAGACAGGGAGGAGTGTGAAGTGGGTCAGTGTCACTGTGAAGAGACAGGGAGGAGTGTGAAGTGGGTCAGTGTCAGTGTGAAGAGACAGGGAGGAGTGTGAAGCAGGTCAGTGTCACTGTGAAGAGACAGGGAGGAGTGTGAAGCGGGTCAGTGTCAGTGTGAAGAGACAGGGAGGAGTGTGAAGCGGGTCAGTGTCAGTGTGAAGAGACAGGGAGGAGTGTGAAGCGGGTCAGTGTCACTGTGAAGAGACAGGGAGGAGTGTGAAGTGGGTCAGTGTCAGTGTGAAGAGACAGGGAGGAGTGTGAAGCAGGTCAGTGTCACTGTGAAGAGACAGGGAGGAGTGTGAAGCGGGTCAGTGTCACTGTGAAGAGACAGGGAGGAGTGTGAAGCAGGTCAGTGTCAGTGTGAAGAGACAGGGAGGAGTGTGAAGCAGGTCAGTGTCACTGTGAAGAGACAGGGAGGAGTGTGAAGCGGGTCAGTGTTACTGTGAAGAGACAGGGAGGATTGTGAAGTGGGTCAGTGTCAGTGTGAAGAGACAGGGAGGAGTGTGAAGCAGGTCAGTGTTACTGTGAAGAGACAGGGAGGAGTGTGAAGCAGGTCAGTGTCACTGTGAAGAGACAGGGAGGAGTGTGAAGTGGGTCAGTGTCAGTGTGAAGAGACAGGGAGGAGTGTGAAGCGGGTCAGTGTCACTGTGAAGAGACAGGGAGGAGTGTGAAGCGGGTCAGTGTCACTGTGAAGAGTCGGGGAGGAGTGTGAAGTGGGTCAGTGTCAGTGTGAAGAGACAGGGAGGAGTGTGAAGCGGGTCAGTGTCACTGTGAAGAGACAGGGAGGAGTGTGAAGTGGGTCAGTGTCAGTGTGAAGAGACAGGGAGGAGTGTGAAGCGGGTCAGTGTCACTGTGAAGAGACAGGGAGGAGTGTGAAGTGGGTCAGTGTCAGTGTGAAGAGACAGGGAGGAGTGTGAAGCGGGTCAGTGTCACTGTGAAGAGACAGGGAGGAGTGTGAAGTGGGTTAGTGTCAGTGTGAAGAGACAGGGAGGAGTGTGAAGCGGGTTAGTGTCAGTGTGAAGAGACAGGGAGGAGTGTGAACTGGGTCAGTGTCACTGTGAAGAGACAGGGAGGAGTGTGAAGCGGGTCAGTGTCACTGTGAAGAGACAGGGAGGAGTGTGAAGCGGGTCAGTGTCAGTGTGAAGAGACAGGGAGGAGTGTGAAGCAGGTCAGTGTCAGTGTGAAGAGACAGGGCGGAGTGTGAAGCGGGTCAGTGTCAGTGTGAAGAGACAGGGAGGAGTGTGAAGCGGGTCAGTGTCAGTGTGAAGAGACAGGGAGGAGTGTGAAGCAGGTCAGTGTCAGTGTGAAGAGACAGGGAGGAGTGTGAAGCAGGTCAGTGTCACTGTGAAGAGACAGGGAGGAGTGTGAAGCGGGTCAGTGTCAGTGTGAAGAGACAGGGAGGAGTGTGAAGCAGGTCAGTGTTACTGTGAAGAGACAGGGAGGAGTGTGAAGCGGGTCAGTGTCACTGTGAAGAGACAGGGAGGAGTGTGAAGCGGGTCAGTGTCAGTGTGAAGAGACAGGGAGGAGTGTGAAGCGGGTCAGTGTCACTGTGAAGAGACAGGGAGGAGTGTGAAGCGGGTCAGTGTCACTGTGAAGAGACAGGGAGGAGTGTGAAGCGGGTCAGTGTCAGTGTGAAGAGACAGGGAGGAGTGTGAAGCGGGTCAGTGTCAGTGTGAAGAGACAGGGAGGAGTGTGAAGCAGGTCACTGTCACTGTGAAGAGACAGGGAGGAGTGTGAAGCGGGTCAGTGTCACTGTGAAGAGACAGGGAGGAGTGTGAAGCGGGTCAGTGTCACTGTGAAGAGACAGGGAGGAGTGTGAAGTGGGTCAGTGTCAGTGTGAAGAGACAGGGAGGAGTGTGAAGCGGGTCAGTGTCAGTGTGAAGAGACAGGGAGGAGTGTGAAGCGGGTCAGTGTCACTGTGAAGAGACAGGGAGGAGTGTGAAGCAGGTCAGTGTCACTGTGAAGAGACAGGGAGGAGTGTGAAGCGGGTCAGTGTCACTGTGAAGAGACAGGGAGGAGTGTGAAGCAGGTCAGTGTCAGTGTGAAGAGACAGGGAGGAGTGTGAAGCGGGTCAGTGTCACTGTGAAGAGACAGGGAGGAGTGTGAAGCAGGTCAGTGTTACTGTGAAGAGACAGGGAGGAGTGTGAAGCGGGTCAGTGTCAGTGTGAAGAGACAGGGAGGAGTGTGAAGCGGGTCAGTGTCAGTGTGAAGAGACAGGGAGGAGTGTGAAGCGGGTCAGTGTCACTGTGAAGAGACAGGGAGGAGTGTGAAGCGGGTCAGTGTCAGTGTGAAGAGACAGGGAGGAGTGTGAAGCGGGTCAGTGTTACTGTGAAGAGACAGGGAGGAGTGTGAAGTGGGTCAGTGTCAGTGTGAAGAGACAGGGAGGAGTGTGAAGTGGGTCAGTGTCAGTGTGAAGAGACAGGGAGGAGTGTGAAGCGGGTCAGTGTCAGTGTGAAGAGACAGGGAGGAGTGTGAAGCAGGTCAGTGTCAGTGTGAAGAGACAGGGAGGAGTGTGAAGCAGGTCAGTGTCACTGTGAAGAGACAGGGAGGAGTGTGAAGTGGGTCAGTGTTACTGTGAAGAGACAGGGAGGAGTGTGAAGCAGGTCAGTGTTACTGTGAAGAGACAGGGAGGAGTGTGAAGCGGGTCAGTGTCAGTGTGAAGAGACAGGGAGGAGTGTGAAGTGGGTCAGTGTCAGTGTGAAGAGACAGGGAGGAGTGTGAAGCGGGTCAGTGTCAGTGTGAAGAGACAGGGAGGAGTGTGAAGCGGGTCAGTGTTACTGTGAAGAGACAGGGAGGAGTGTGAAGTGGGTCAGTGTCACTGTGAAGAGACAGGGAGGAGTGTGAAGCGGGTCAGTGTCAGTGTGAAGAGACAGGGAGGAGTGTGAAGCGGGTCAGTGTTACTGTGAAGAGACAGGGAGGAGTGTGAAGTGGGTCAGTGTCACTGTGAAGAGACAGGGAGGAGTGTGAAGCGGGTCAGTGTCAGTGTGAAGAGACAGGGAGGAGTGTGAAGCAGGTCAGTGTCACTGTGAAGAGACAGGGAGGAGTCTGAAGTGGGTCAGTGTCAGTGTGAAGAGACAGGGAGGAGTGTGAAGCGGGTCAGTGTTACTGTGAAGAGACAGGGAGGAGTGTGAAGCGGGTCAGTGTCAGTGTGAAGAGACAGGGAGGAGTGTGAAGCAGGTCAGTGTCAGTGTGAAGAGACAGGGAGGAGTGTGAAGCGGGTCAGTGTCAGTGTGAAGAGACAGGGAGGAGTGTGAAGCAGGTCAGTGTCAGTGTGAAGAGACAGGGAGGAGTGTGAAGCGGGTCAGTGTCAGTGTGAAGAGACAGGGAGGAGTGTGAAGCAGGTCAGTGTCAGTGTGAAGAGACAGGGAGGAGTGTGAAGCGGGTCAGTGTCAGTGTGAAGAGACAGGGAGGAGTGTGAAGCAGGTCAGTGTCAGTGTGAAGAGACAGGGAGGAGTGTGAAGCAGGTCAGTGTCAGTGTGAAGACACAGGGAGGAGTGTGAAGCGGGTCAGTGTCACTGTGAAGAGACAGGGAGGAGTGTGAAGCAGGTCAGTGTCACTGTGAAGAGACAGGGAGGAGTGTGAAGTGGGTCAGTGTCACTGTGAAGAGACAGGGAGGAGTGTGAAGCAGGTCAGTGTCAGTGTGAAGAGACAGGGAGGATTGTGAAGCAGGTCAGTGTCAGTGTGAAGAGACAGGGAGGAGTGTGAAGCAGGTCAGTGTCACTGTGAAGAGACAGGGAGGAGTGTGAAGCGGGTCAGTGTCACTGTGAAGAGACAGGGAGGAGTGTGAAGCGGGTCAGTGTCACTGTGAAGAGACAGGGAGGAGTGTGAAGCGGGTCAGTGTCAGTGTGAAGAGACAGGGAGGAGTGTGAAGCAGGTCAGTGTCACTGTGAAGAGACAGGGAGGAGTGTGAAGCAGGTCAGTGTTACTGTGAAGAGACAGGGAGGAGTGTGAAGTGGGTCAGTGTTACTGTGAAGAGACAGGGAGGAGTGTGAAGCGGGTCAGTGTCACTGTGAAGAGACAGGGAGGAGTGTGAAGCGGGTCAGTGTCACTGTGAAGAGACAGGGAGGAGTGTGAAGAGGGTCAGTGTCACTGTGAAGAGACAGGGAGGAGTGTGAAGCGGGTCAGTGTCAGTGTGAAGAGACAGGGAGGAGTGTGAAGCGGGTCAGTGTCACTGTGAAGAGACAGGGAGGAGTGTGAAGTGGGACAGTGTCACTGTGAAGAGACAGGGAGGAGTGTGAAGCAGGTCAGTGTCACTGTGAAGAGACAGGGAGGAGTGTGAAGCGGGTCAGTGTCACTGTGAAGAGACAGGGAGGAGTGTGAAGCGGGTCAGTGTCACTGTGAAGAGACAGGGAGGAGTGTGAAGTGGGTCAGTGTCACTGTGAAGAGACAGGGAGGAGTGTGAAGCGGGTCAGTGTCAGTGTGATGAGACAGGGAGGAGTGTGAAGCGGGTCAGTGTCAGTGTGAAGAGACAGGGAGGAGTGTGAAGCGGGTCAGTGTCAGTGTGAAGAGACAGGGAGGAGTGTGAAGCAGGTCAGTGTCAGTGTGAAGAGACAGGGAGGAGTGTGAAGCAGGTCAGTGTCACTGTGAAGAGACAGGGAGGAGTGTGAAGTGGGTCAGTGTCAGTGTGAAGAGACAGGGAGGAGTGTGAAGCAGGTCAGTGTTACTGTGAAGAGACAGGGAGGAGTGTGAAGCGGGTCAGTGTCACTGTGAAGAGACAGGGAGGAGTGTGAAGCGGGTCAGTGTCAGTGTGAAGAGACAGGGAGGAGTGTGAAGCGGGTCAGTGTCACTGTGAAGAGACAGGGAGGAGTGTGAAGCGGGTCAGTGTCACTGTGAAGAGACAGGGAGGAGTGTGAAGCGGGTCAGTGTCAGTGTGAAGAGACAGGGAGGAGTGTGAAGCGGGTCAGTGTCAGTGTGAAGAGACAGGGAGGAGTGTGAAGCGGGTCAGTGTCACTGTGAAGAGACAGGGAGGAGTGTGAAGCGGGTCAGTGTCACTGTGAAGAGACAGGGAGGCGTGTGAAGCGGGTCAGTGTCACTGTGAAGAGACAGGGAGGAGTGTGAAGTGGGTCAGTGTCAGTGTGAAGAGACAGGGAGGAGTGTGAAGCAGGTCAGTGTCACTGTGAAGAGACAGGGAGGAGTGTGAAGCGGGTCAGTGTCACTGTGAAGAGACAGGGAGGAGTGTGAAGCAGATCAGTGTCACTGTGAAGAGACAGGGAGGAGTGTGAAGCGGGTCAGTGTCACTGTGAAGAGACAGGGAGGAGTGTGAAGCAGGTCAGTGTCACTGTGAAGAGACAGGGAGGAGTGTGAAGCGGGTCAGTGTCACTGTGAAGAGACAGGGAGGAGTGTGAAGCAGGTCAGTGTTACTGTGAAGAGACAGGGAGGAGTGTGAAGCGGGTCAGTGTCAGTGTGAAGAGACAGGGAGGAGTGTGAAGCGGATCAGTGTCAGTGTGAAGAGACAGGGAGGAGTGTGAAGCGGGTCAGTGTCACTGTGAAGAGACAGGGAGGAGTGTGAAGCGGGTCAGTGTCAGTGTGAAGAGACAGGGAGTAGTGTGAAGCGGGTCAGTGTTACTGTGAAGAGACAGGGAGGAGTGTGAAGTGGGTCAGTGTCAGTGTGAAGAGACAGGGAGGAGTGTGAAGTGGGTCAGTGTCAGTGTGAAGAGACAGGGAGGAGTGTGAAGCGGGTCAGTGTCAGTGTGAAGAGACAGGGAGGAGTGTGAAGCAGGTCAGTGTCAGTGTGAAGAGACAGGGAGGAGTGTGAAGCAGGTCAGTGTCACTGTGAAGAGACAGGGAGGAGTGTGAAGTGGGTCAGTGTTACTGTGAAGAGACAGGGAGGAGTGTGAAGCAGGTCAGTGTTACTGTGAAGAGACAGGGAGGAGTGTGAAGCGGGTCAGTGTCAGTGTGAAGAGACAGGGAGGAGTGTGAAGTGGGTCAGTGTCAGTGTGAAGAGACAGGGAGGAGTGTGAAGCGGGTCAGTGTCAGTGTGAAGAGACAGGGAGGAGTGTGAAGCGGGTCAGTGTTACTGTGAAGAGACAGGGAGGAGTGTGAAGTGGGTCAGTGTCACTGTGAAGAGACAGGGAGGAGTGTGAAGCGGGTCAGTGTCAGTGTGAAGAGACAGGGAGGAGTGTGAAGCGGGTCAGTGTTACTGTGAAGAGACAGGGAGGAGTGTGAAGTGGGTCAGTGTCACTGTGAAGAGACAGGGAGGAGTGTGAAGCGGGTCAGTGTCAGTGTGAAGAGACAGGGAGGAGTGTGAAGCAGGTCAGTGTCACTGTGAAGAGACAGGGAGGAGTCTGAAGTGGGTCAGTGTCAGTGTGAAGAGACAGGGAGGAGTGTGAAGCAGGTCAGTGTCACTGTGAAGAGACAGGGAGGAGTGTGAAGCGGGTCAGTGTCAGTGTGAAGAGACAGGGAGGAGTGTGAAGCGGGTCAGTGTCAGTGTGAAGTGACAGGGAGGAATGTGAAGCGGGTCAGTGTCACTGTGAAGAGACAGGGAGGAGTGTGAAGTGGGTCAGTGTCAGTGTGAAGAGACAGGGAGGAGTGTGAAGCAGGTCAGTGTCACTGTGAAGAGACAGGGAGGAGTGTGAAGCGGGTCAGTGTCACTGTGAAGAGACAGGGAGGAGTGTGAAGCAGGTCAGTGTCAGTGTGAAGAGACAGGGAGGAGTGTGAAGCAGGTCAGTGTCACTGTGAAGAGACAGGGAGGAGTGTGAAGCGGGTCAGTGTTACTGTGAAGAGACAGGGAGGATTGTGAAGTGGGTCAGTGTCAGTGTGAAGAGACAGGGAGGAGTGTGAAGCAGGTCAGTGTTACTGTGAAGAGACAGGGAGGAGTGTGAAGCAGGTCAGTGTCACTGTGAAGAGACAGGGAGGAGTGTGAAGCGGGTCAGTGTCAGTGTGAAGAGACAGGGAGTAGTGTGAAGCGGGTCAGTGTTACTGTGAAGAGACAGGGAGGAGTGTGAAGTGGGTCAGTGTCAGTGTGAAGAGACAGGGAGGAGTGTGAAGTGGGTCAGTGTCAGTGTGAAGAGACAGGGAGGAGTGTGAAGCGGGTCAGTGTCAGTGTGAAGAGACAGGGAGGAGTGTGAAGCAGGTCAGTGTCAGTGTGAGGAGACAGGGAGGAGTGTGAAGCAGGTCAGTGTCACTGTGAAGAGACAGGGAGGAGTCTGAAGTGGGTCAGTGTTACTGTGAAGAGACAGGGAGGAGTGTGAAGCAGGTCAGTGTTACTGTGAAGAGACAGGGAGGAGTGTGAAGCGGGTCAGTGTCAGTGTGAAGAGACAGGGAGGAGTGTGAAGTGGGTCAGTGTCAGTGTGAAGAGACAGGGAGGAGTGTGAAGCGGGTCAGTGTCAGTGTGAAGAGACAGGGAGGAGTGTGAAGCGGGTCAGTGTTACTGTGAAGAGACAGGGAGGAGTGTGAAGTGGGTCAGTGTCACTGTGAAGAGACAGGGAGGAGTGTGAAGCGGGTCAGTGTCAGTGTGAAGAGACAGGGAGGAGTGTGAAGCGGGTCAGTGTTACTGTGAAGAGACAGGGAGGAGTGTGAAGTGGGTCAGTGTCACTGTGAAGAGACAGGGAGGAGTGTGAAGCGGGTCAGTGTCAGTGTGAAGAGACAGGGAGGAGTGTGAAGCAGGTCAGTGTCACTGTGAAGAGACAGGGAGGAGTCTGAAGTGGGTCAGTGTCAGTGTGAAGAGACAGGGAGGAGTGTGAAGCAGGTCAGTGTCACTGTGAAGAGACAGGGAGGAGTGTGAAGCGGGTCAGTGTCAGTGTGAAGAGACAGGGAGGAGTGTGAAGCGGGTCAGTGTCAGTGTGAAGAGACAGGGAGGAGTTTGAAGCGGGTCAGTGTCACTGTGAAGAGACAGGGAGGAGTGTGAAGTGGGTCAGTGTCAGTGTGAAGAGACAGGGAGGAGTGTGAAGCAGGTCAGTGTCACTGTGAAGAGACAGGGAGGAGTGTGAAGCGGGTCAGTGTCACTGTGAAGAGACAGGGAGGAGTGTGAAGCAGGTCAGTGTCAGTGTGAAGAGACAGGGAGGAGTGTGAAGCAGGTCAGTGTCACTGTGAAGAGACAGGGAGGAGTGTGAAGCGGGTCAGTGTTACTGTGAAGAGACAGGGAGGATTGTGATGTGGGTCAGTGTCAGTGTGAAGAGACAGGGAGGAGTGTGAAGCAGGTCAGTGTTACTGTGAAGAGACAGGGAGGAGTGTGAAGCAGGTCAGTGTCACTGTGAAGAGACAGGGAGGAGTGTGAAGTGGGTCAGTGTCAGTGTGAAGAGACAGGGAGGAGTGTGAAGCGGGTCAGTGTCACTGTGAAGAGACAGGGAGGAGTGTGAAGCGGGTCAGTGTCACTGTGAAGAGTCGGGGAGGAGTGTGAAGTGGGTCAGTGTCAGTGTGAAGAGACAGGGAGGAGTGTGAAGCGGGTCAGTGTCACTGTGAAGAGACAGGGAGGAGTGTGAAGTGGGTCAGTGTCAGTGTGAAGAGACAGGGAGGAGTGTGAAGCGGGTCAGTGTCACTGTGAAGAGACAGGGAGGAGTGTGAAGTGGGTCAGTGTCAGTGTGAAGAGACAGGGAGGAGTGTGAAGCGGGTCAGTGTCACTGTGAAGAGACAGGGAGGAGTGTGAAGTGGGTTAGTGTCAGTGTGAAGAGACAGGGAGGAGTGTGAAGCGGGTTAGTGTCAGTGTGAAGAGACAGGGAGGAGTGTGAACTGGGTCAGTGTCACTGTGAAGAGACAGGGAGGAGTGTGAAGCGGGTCAGTGTCACTGTGAAGAGACAGGGAGGAGTGTGAAGCGGGTCAGTGTCAGTGTGAAGAGACAGGGAGGAGTGTGAAGCAGGTCAGTGTCAGTGTGAAGAGACAGGGAGGAGTGTGAAGCGGGTCAGTGTCAGTGTGAAGAGACAGGGAGGAGTGTGAAGCGGGTCAGTGTCAGTGTGAAGAGACAGGGAGGAGTGTGAAGCAGGTCAGTGTCAGTGTGAAGAGACAGGGAGGAGTGTGAAGCAGGTCAGTGTCACTGTGAAGAGACAGGGAGGAGTGTGAAGCGGGTCAGTGTCAGTGTGAAGAGACAGGGAGGAGTGTGAAGCAGGTCAGTGTTACTGTGAAGAGACAGGGAGGAGTGTGAAGCGGGTCAGTGTCACTGTGAAGAGACAGGGAGGAGTGTGAAGCGGGTCAGTGTCAGTGTGAAGAGACAGGGAGGAGTGTGAAGCGGGTCAGTGTCACTGTGAAGAGACAGGGAGGAGTGTGAAGCGGGTCAGTGTCACTGTGAAGAGACAGGGAGGAGTGTGAAGCGGGTCAGTGTCAGTGTGAAGAGACAGGGAGGAGTGTGAAGCGGGTCAGTGTCAGTGTGAAGAGACAGGGAGGAGTGTGAAGCAGGTCAGTGTCACTGTGAAGAGACAGGGAGGAGTGTGAAGCGGGTCAGTGTCACTGTGAAGAAACAGGGAGGAGTGTGAAGCGGGTCAGTGTCACTGTGAAGAGACAGGGAGGAGTGTGAAGTGGGTCAGTGTCAGTGTGAAGAGACAGGGAGGAGTGTGAAGCAGGTCAGTGTCACTGTGAAGAGACAGGGAGGAGTGTGAAGCGGGTCAGTGTCACTGTGAAGAGACAGGGAGGAGTGTGAAGCAGGTCAGTGTCACTGTGAAGAGACAGGGAGGAGTGTGAAGCGGGTCAGTGTCACTGTGAAGAGACAGGGAGGAGTGTGAAGCAGGTCAGTGTCACTGTGAAGAGACAGGGAGGAGTGTGAAGCGGGTCAGTGTCACTGTGAAGAGACAGGGAGGAGTGTGAAGCAGGTCAGTGTTACTGTGAAGAGACAGGGAGGAGTGTGAAGCGGGTCAGTGTCAGTGTGAAGAGACAGGGAGGAGTGTGAAGCGGGTCAGTGTCAGTGTGAAGAGACAGGGAGGAGTGTGAACCGGGTCAGTGTCACTGTGAAGAGACAGGGAGGAGTGTGAAGCGGGTCAGTGTCAGTGTGAAGAGACAGGGAGGAGTGTGAAGCGGGTCAGTGTTACTGTGAAGAGACAGGGAGGAGTGTGAAGTGGGTCAGTGTCAGTGTGAAGAGACAGGGAGGAGTGTGAAGTGGGTCAGTGTCAGTGTGAAGAGACAGGGAGGAGTGAGAAGCGGGTCAGTGTCAGTGTGAAGAGACAGGGAGGAGTGTGAAGCAGGTCAGTGTCAGTGTGAAGAGACAGGGAGGAGTGTGAAGCAGGTCAGTGTCACTGTGAAGAGACAGGGAGGAGTGTGAAGTGGGTCAGTGTTACTGTGAAGAGACAGGGAGGAGTGTGAAGCAGGTCAGTGTTACTGTGAAGAGACAGGGAGGAGTGTGAAGCGGGTCAGTGTCAGTGTGAAGAGACAGGGAGGAGTGTGAAGTGGGTCAGTGTCAGTGTGAAGAGACAGGGAGGAGTGTGAAGCGGGTCAGTGTCAGTGTGAAGAGACAGGGAGGAGTGTGAAGCGGGTCAGTGTTACTGTGAAGAGACAGGGAGGAGTGTGAAGTGGGTCAGTGTCACTGTGAAGAGACAGGGAGGAGTGTGAAGCGGGTCAGTGTCAGTGTGAAGAGACAGGGAGGAGTGTGAAGCGGGTCAGTGTTACTGTGAAGAGACAGGGAGGAGTGTGAAGTGGGTCAGTGTCACTGTGAAGAGACAGGGAGGAGTGTGAAGCGGGTCAGTGTCAGTGTGAAGAGACAGGGAGGAGTGTGAAGCAGGTCAGTGTCACTGTGAAGAGACAGGGAGGAGTCTGAAGTGGGTCAGTGTCAGTGTGAAGAGACAGGGAGGAGTGTGAAGCGGGTCAGTGTTACTGTGAAGAGACAGGGAGGAGTGTGAAGCGGGTCAGTGTCAGTGTGAAGAGACAGGGAGGAGTGTGAAGCAGGTCAGTGTCACTGTGAAGAGACAGGGAGGAGTGTGAAGCAGGTCAGTGTCAGTGTGAAGAGACAGGGAGGAGTGTGAAGCGGGTCAGTGTCAGTGTGAAGAGACAGGGAGGAGTGTGAAGCAGGTCAGTGTCAGTGTGAAGAGACAGGGAGGAGTGTGAAGCAGGTCAGTGTCAGTGTGAAGACAGAGGGAGGAGTGTGAAGCGGGTCAGTGTCACTGTGAAGAGACAGGGAGGAGTGTGAAGCAGGTCAGTGTCACTGTGAAGAGACAGGGAGGAGTGTGAAGTGGGTCAGTGTCACTATGAAGAGACAGGGAGGAGTGTGAAGCAGGTCAGTGTCAGTGTGAAGAGACAGGGAGGATTGTGAAGCAGGTCAGTGTCAGTGTGAAGAGACAGGGAGGAGTGTGAAGCAGGTCAGTGTCACTGTGAAGAGACAGGGAGGAGTGTGAAGCGGGTCAGTGTCACTGTGAAGAGACAGGGAGGAGTGTGAAGTGGGTCAGTGTCACTGTGAAGAGACAGGGAGGAGTGTGAAGCGGGTCAGTGTCAGTGTGAAGAGACAGGGAGGAGTGTGAAGCAGGTCAGTGTCACTGTGAAGAGACAGGGAGGAGTGTGAAGCAGGTCAGTGTTACTGTGAAGAGACAGGGAGGAGTGTGAAGTGGGTCAGTGTTACTGTGAAGAGACAGGGAGGAGTGTGAAGCGGGTCAGTGTCACTGTGAAGAGACAGGGAGGAGTGTGAAGCGGGTCAGTGTCACTGTGAAGAGACAGGGAGGAGTGTGAAGAGGGTCAGTGTCACTGTGAAGAGACAGGGAGGAGTGTGAAGCGGGTCAGTGTCAGTGTGAAGAGACAGGGAGGAGTGTGAAGCGGGTCAGTGTCACTGTGAAGAGACAGGGAGGAGTGTGAAGTGGGTCAGTGTCAGTGTGAAGAGACAGGGAGGAGTGTGAAGCGGGTCAGTGTTACTGTGAAGAGACAGGGAGGAGTGTGAAGTGGGTCAGTGTCAGTGTGAAGAGACAGGGAGGAGTGTGAAGTGGGTCAGTGTCAGTGTGAAGAGACAGGGAGGAGTGAGAAGCGGGTCAGTGTCAGTGTGAAGAGACAGGGAGGAGTGTGAAGCAGGTCAGTGTCAGTGTGAAGAGACAGGGAGGAGTGTGAAGCAGGTCAGTGTCACTGTGAAGAGACAGGGAGGAGTGTGAAGTGGGTCAGTGTTACTGTGAAGAGACAGGGAGGAGTGTGAAGCAGGTCAGTGTTACTGTGAAGAGACAGGGAGGAGTGTGAAGCGGGTCAGTGTCAGTGTGAAGAGACAGGGAGGAGTGTGAAGTGGGTCAGTGTCAGTGTGAAGAGACAGGGAGGAGTGTGAAGCGGGTCAGTGTCAGTGTGAAGAGACAGGGAGGAGTGTGAAGCGGGTCAGTGTTACTGTGAAGAGACAGGGAGGAGTGTGAAGTGGGTCAGTGTCACTGTGAAGAGACAGGGAGGAGTGTGAAGCGGGTCAGTGTCAGTGTGAAGAGACAGGGAGGAGTGTGAAGCGGGTCAGTGTTACTGTGAAGAGACAGGGAGGAGTGTGAAGTGGGTCAGTGTCACTGTGAAGAGACAGGGAGGAGTGTGAAGCGGGTCAGTGTCAGTGTGAAGAGACAGGGAGGAGTGTGAAGCAGGTCAGTGTCACTGTGAAGAGACAGGGAGGAGTCTGAAGTGGGTCAGTGTCAGTGTGAAGAGACAGGGAGGAGTGTGAAGCGGGTCAGTGTTACTGTGAAGAGACAGGGAGGAGTGTGAAGCGGGTCAGTGTCAGTGTGAAGAGACAGGGAGGAGTGTGAAGCAGGTCAGTGTCACTGTGAAGAGACAGGGAGGAGTGTGAAGCAGGTCAGTGTCAGTGTGAAGAGACAGGGAGGAGTGTGAAGCGGGTCAGTGTCAGTGTGAAGAGACAGGGAGGAGTGTGAAGCAGGTCAGTGTCAGTGTGAAGAGACAGGGAGGAGTGTGAAGCAGGTCAGTGTCAGTGTGAAGACAGAGGGAGGAGTGTGAAGCGGGTCAGTGTCACTGTGAAGAGACAGGGAGGAGTGTGAAGCAGGTCAGTGTCACTGTGAAGAGACAGGGAGGAGTGTGAAGTGGGTCAGTGTCACTATGAAGAGACAGGGAGGAGTGTGAAGCAGGTCAGTGTCAGTGTGAAGAGACAGGGAGGATTGTGAAGCAGGTCAGTGTCAGTGTGAAGAGACAGGGAGGAGTGTGAAGCAGGTCAGTGTCACTGTGAAGAGACAGGGAGGAGTGTGAAGCGGGTCAGTGTCACTGTGAAGAGACAGGGAGGAGTGTGAAGTGGGTCAGTGTCACTGTGAAGAGACAGGGAGGAGTGTGAAGCGGGTCAGTGTCAGTGTGAAGAGACAGGGAGGAGTGTGAAGCAGGTCAGTGTCACTGTGAAGAGACAGGGAGGAGTGTGAAGCAGGTCAGTGTTACTGTGAAGAGACAGGGAGGAGTGTGAAGTGGGTCAGTGTTACTGTGAAGAGACAGGGAGGAGTGTGAAGCGGGTCAGTGTCACTGTGAAGAGACAGGGAGGAGTGTGAAGCGGGTCAGTGTCACTGTGAAGAGACAGGGAGGAGTGTGAAGAGGGTCAGTGTCACTGTGAAGAGACAGGGAGGAGTGTGAAGCGGGTCAGTGTCAGTGTGAAGAGACAGGGAGGAGTGTGAAGCGGGTCAGTGTCACTGTGAAGAGACAGGGAGGAGTGTGAAGTGGGTCAGTGTTACTGTGAAGAGACAGGGAGGAGTGTGAAGCAGGTCAGTGTTACTGTGAAGAGACAGGGAGGAGTGTGAAGCGGGTCAGTGTCAGTGTGAAGAGACAGGGAGGAGTGTGAAGTGGGTCAGTGTCAGTGTGAAGAGACAGGGAGGAGTGTGAAGCGGGTCAGTGTCAGTGTGAAGAGACAGGGAGGAGTGTGAAGCGGGTCAGTGTTACTGTGAAGAGACAGGGAGGAGTGTGAAGTGGGTCAGTGTCACTGTGAAGAGACAGGGAGGAGTGTGAAGCGGGTCAGTGTCAGTGTGAAGAGACAGGGAGGAGTGTGAAGCGGGTCAGTGTTACTGTGAAGAGACAGGGAGGAGTGTGAAGTGGGTCAGTGTCACTGTGAAGAGACAGGGAGGAGTGTGAAGCGGGTCAGTGTCAGTGTGAAGAGACAGGGAGGAGTGTGAAGCAGGTCAGTGTCACTGTGAAGAGACAGGGAGGAGTCTGAAGTGGGTCAGTGTCAGTGTGAAGAGACAGGGAGGAGTGTGAACCGGGTCAGTGTTACTGTGAAGAGACAGGGAGGAGTGTGAAGCGGGTCAGTGTCAGTGTGAAGAGACAGGGAGGAGTGTGAAGCAGGTCAGTGTCAGTGTGAAGAGACAGGGAGGAGTGTGAAGCAGGTCAGTGTCAGTGTGAAGAGACAGGGAGGAGTGTGAAGCGGGTCAGTGTCAGTGTGAAGAGACAGGGAGGAGTGTGAAGCAGGTCAGTGTCAGTGTGAAGAGACAGGGAGGAGTGTGAAGCAGGTCAGTGTCAGTGTGAAGACACAGGGAGGAGTGTGAAGCGGGTCAGTGTCACTGTGAAGAGACAGGGAGGAGTGTGAAGCAGGTCAGTGTCACTGTGAAGAGACAGGGAGGAGTGTGAAGTGGGTCAGTGTCACTGTGAAGAGACAGGGAGGAGTGTGAAGCAGGTCAGTGTCAGTGTGAAGAGACAGGGAGGATTGTGAAGCAGGTCAGTGTCAGTGTGAAGAGACAGGGAGGAGTGTGAAGCAGGTCAGTGTCACTGTGAAGAGACAGGGAGGAGTGTGAAGCGGGTCAGTGTCACTGTGAAGAGACAGGGAGGAGTGTGAAGCGGGTCAGTGTCAGTGTGAAGAGACAGGGAGGAGTGTGAAGCAGGTCAGTGTCACTGTGAAGAGACAGGGAGGTGTGTGAAGCAGGTCAGTGTTACTGTGAAGAGACAGGGAGGAGTGTGAAGTGGGTCAGTGTTACTGTGAAGAGACAGGGAGGAGTGTGAAGCGGGTCAGTGTCACTGTGAAGAGACAGGGAGGAGTGTGAAGCGGGTCAGTGTCACTGTGAAGAGACAGGGAGGAATGTGAAGAGGGTCAGTGTCACTGTGAAGAGACAGGGAGGAGTGTGAAGCGGGTCAGTGTCAGTGTGAAGAGACAGGGAGGAGTGTGAAGCGGGTCAGTGTCACTGTGAAGAGACAGGGAGGAGTGTGAAGTGGGTCAGTGTCACTGTGAAGAGACAGGGAGGAGTGTGAAGCGGGTCAGTGTCACTGTGAAGAGACAGGGAGGAGTGTGAAGCGGGTCAGTGTCACTGTGAAGAGACAGGGAGGAGTGTGAAGCGGGTCAGTGTCACTGTGAAGAGACAGGGAGGAGTGTGAAGTGGGTCAGTGTCACTGTGAAGAGACAGGGAGGAGTGTGAAGCGGGTCAGTGTCAGTGTGATGAGACAGGGAGGAGTGTGAAGCGGGTCAGTGTCAGTGTGAAGAGACAGGGAGGAGTGTGAAGCGGGTCAGTGTCAGTGTGAAGAGACAGGGAGGAGTGTGAAGCAGGTAAGTGTCAGTGTGAAGAGACAGGGAGGAGTGTGAAGCAGGTCAGTGTCACTGTGAAGAGACAGGGAGGAGTGTGAAGTGGGTCAGTGTCAGTGTGAAGAGACAGGGAGGAGTGTGAAGCAGGTCAGTGTTACTGTGAAGAGACAGGGAGGAGTGTGAAGCGGGTCAGTGTCACTGTGAAGAGACAGGGAGGAGTGTGAAGCGGGTCAGTGTCAGTGTGAAGAGACAGGGAGGAGTGTGAAGCGGGTCAGTGTCACTGTGAAGAGACAGGGAGGAGTGTGAAGCGGGTCAGTGTCACTGTGAAGAGACAGGGAGGAGTGTGAAGCGGGTCAGTGTCAGTGTGAAGAGACAGGGAGGAGTGTGAAGCGGGTCAGTGTCAGTGTGAAGAGACAGGGAGGAGTGTGAAGCAGGTCAGTGTCACTGTGAAGAGACAGGGAGGAGTGTGAAGCGGGTCAGTGTCACTGTGAAGAGACAGGGAGGCGTGTGAAGCGGGTCAGTGTCACTGTGAAGAGACAGGGAGGAGTGTGAAGTGGGTCAGTGTCAGTGTGAAGAGACAGGGAGGAGTGTGAAGCAGGTCAGTGTCACTGTGAAGAGACAGGGAGGAGTGTGAAGCGGGTCAGTGTCACTGTGAAGAGACAGGGAGGAGTGTGAAGCAGGTCAGTGTCACTGTGAAGAGACAGGGAGGAGTGTGAAGCGGGTCAGTGTCACTGTGAAGAGACAGGGAGGAGTGTGAAGCAGGTCAGTGTCACTGTGAAGAGACAGGGAGGATTGTGAAGCGGGTCAGTGTCACTGTGAAGAGACAGGGAGGAGTGTGAAGCAGGTCAGTGTTACTGTGAAGAGACAGGGAGGAGTGTGAAGCGGGTCAGTGTCAGTGTGAAGAGACAGGGAGGAGTGTGAAGCGGGTCAGTGTCAGTGTGAAGAGACAGGGAGGAGTGTGAAGCGGGTCAGTGTCACTGTGAAGAGACAGGGAGGAGTGTGAAGCGGGTCAGTGTCAGTGTGAAGAGACAGGGAGTAGTGTGAAGCGGGTCAGTGTTACTGTGAAGAGACAGGGAGGAGTGTGAAGTGGGTCAGTGTCAGTGTGAAGAGACAGGGAGGAGTGTGAAGTGGGTCAGTGTCAGTGTGAAGAGACAGGGAGGAGTGTGAAGCGGGTCAGTGTCAGTGTGAAGAGACAGGGAGGAGTGTGAAGCAGGTCAGTGTCAGTGTGAAGAGACAGGGAGGAGTGTGAAGCAGGTCAGTGTCACTGTGAAGAGACAGGGAGGAGTGTGAAGTGGGTCAGTGTTACTGTGAAGAGACAGGGAGGAGTGTGAAGCAGGTCAGTGTTACTGTGAAGAGACAGGGAGGAGTGTGAAGCGGGTCAGTGTCAGTGTGAAGAGACAGGGAGGAGTGTGAAGTGGGTCAGTGTCAGTGTGAAGAGACAGGGAGGAGTGTGAAGCGGGTCAGTGTCAGTGTGAAGAGACAGGGAGGAGTGTGAAGCGGGTCAGTGTTACTGTGAAGAGACAGGGAGGAGTGTGAAGTGGGTCAGTGTCACTGTGAAGAGACAGGGAGGAGTGTGAAGCGGGTCAGTGTCAGTGTGAAGAGACAGGGAGGAGTGTGAAGCGGGTCAGTGTTACTGTGAAGAGACAGGGAGGAGTGTGAAATGGGTCAGTGTCACTGTGAAGAGACAGGGAGGAGTGTGAAGCGGGTCAGTGTCACTGTGAAGAGACAGGGAGGAGTGTGAAGCGGGTCAGTGTCAGTGTGAAGAGACAGGGAGGAGTGTGAAGCAGGTCAGTGTCACTGTGAAGAGACAGGGAGGAGTGTGAAGCGGGTCAGTGTCAGTGTGAAGAGACAGGGAGGAGTGTGAAGCAGGTCAGTGTCACTGTGAAGAGACAGGGAGGAGTCTGAAGTGGGTCAGTGTCAGTGTGAAGAGACAGGGAGGAGTGTGAAGCAGGTCAGTGTCACTGTGAAGAGACAGGGAGGAGTGTGAAGCGGGTCAGTGTCAGTGTGAAGAGACAGGGAGGAGTGTGAAGCGGGTCAGTGTCAGTGTGAAGAGACAGGGAGGAGTGTGAAGCGGGTCAGTGTCACTGTGAAGAGACAGGGAGGAGTGTGAAGTGGGTCAGTGTCAGTGTGAAGAGACAGGGAGGAGTGTGAAGCAGGTCAGTGTCACTGTGAAGAGACAGGGAGGAGTGTGAAGCGGGTCAGTGTCACTGTGAAGAGACAGGGAGGAGTGTGAAGCAGGTCAGTGTCAGTGTGAAGAGACAGGGAGGAGTGTGAAGCAGGTCAGTGTCACTGTGAAGAGACAGGGAGGAGTGTGAAGCGGGTCAGTGTTACTGTGAAGAGACAGGGAGGATTGTGAAGTGGGTCAGTGTCAGTGTGAAGAGACAGGGAGGAGTGTGAAGCAGGTCAGTGTTACTGTGAAGAGACAGGGAGGAGTGTGAAGCAGGTCAGTGTCACTGTGAAGAGACAGGGAGGAGTGTGAAGTGGGTCAGTGTCAGTGTGAAGAGACAGGGAGGAGTGTGAAGCGGGTCAGTGTCACTGTGAAGAGACAGGGAGGAGTGTGAAGCGGGTCAGTGTCACTGTGAAGAGTCGGGGAGGAGTGTGAAGTGGGTCAGTGTCAGTGTGAAGAGACAGGGAGGAGTGTGAAGCGGGTCAGTGTCACTGTGAAGAGACAGGGAGGAGTGTGAAGTGGGTCAGTGTCAGTGTGAAGAGACAGGGAGGAGTGTGAAGCGGGTCAGTGTCACTGTGAAGAGACAGGGAGGAGTGTGAAGTGGGTCAGTGTCAGTGTGAAGAGACAGGGAGGAGTGTGAAGCAGGTCAGTGTCACTGTGAAGAGACAGGGAGGAGTGTGAAGTGGGTCAGTGTTACTGTGAAGAGACAGGGAGGAGTGTGAAGCAGGTCAGTGTTACTGTGAAGAGACAGGGAGGAGTGTGAAGCGGGTCAGTGTCAGTGTGAAGAGACAGGGAGGAGTGTGAAGTGGGTCAGTGTCAGTGTGAAGAGACAGGGAGGAGTGTGAAGCGGGTCAGTGTCAGTGTGAAGAGACAGGGAGGAGTGTGAAGCGGGTCAGTGTTACTGTGAAGAGACAGGGAGGAGTGTGAAGTGGGTCAGTGTCACTGTGAAGAGACAGGGAGGAGTGTGAAGCGGGTCAGTGTCAGTGTGAAGAGACAGGGAGGAGTGTGAAGCGGGTCAGTGTTACTGTGAAGAGACAGGGAGGAGTGTGAAGTGGGTCAGTGTAACTGTGAAGAGACAGGGAGGAGTGTGAAGCGGGTCAGTGTCAGTGTGAAGAGACAGGGAGGAGTGTGAAGCAGGTCAGTGTCACTGTGAAGAGACAGGGAGGAGTCTGAAGTGGGTCAGTGTCAGTGTGAAGAGACAGGGAGGAGTGTGAAGCGGGTCAGTGTTACTGTGAAGAGACAGGGAGGAGTGTGAAGCGGGTCAGTGTCAGTGTGAAGAGACAGGGAGGAGTGTGAAGCAGGTCAGTGTCAGTGTGAAGAGACAGGGAGGAGTGTGAAGCAGGTCAGTGTCAGTGTGAAGAGACAGGGAGGAGTGTGAAGCGGGTCAGTGTCAGTGTGAAGAGACAGGGAGGAGTGTGAAGCAGGTCAGTGTCAGTGTGAAGAGACAGGGAGGAGTGTGAAGCAGGTCAGTGTCAGTGTGAAGACACAGGGAGGAGTGTGAAGCGGGTCAGTGTCACTGTGAAGAGACAGGGAGGAGTGTGAAGCAGGTCAGTGTCACTGTGAAGAGACAGGGAGGAGTGTGAAGTGGGTCAGTGTCACTGTGAAGAGACAGGGAGGAGTGTGAAGCAGGTCAGTGTCAGTGTGAAGAGACAGGGAGGATTGTGAAGCAGGTCAGTGTCAGTGTGAAGAGACAGGGAGGAGTGTGAAGCAGGTCAGTGTCACTGTGAAGAGACAGGGAGGAGTGTGAAGCGGGTCAGTGTCACTTTGAAGAGACAGGGAGGAGTGTGAAGCGGGTCAGTGTCACTGTGAAGAGACAGGGAGGAGTGTGAAGCGGGTCAGTGTCAGTGTGAAGAGACAGGGAGGAGTGTGAAGCAGGTCAGTGTCACTGTGAAGAGACAGGGAGGAGTGTGAAGCAGGTCAGTGTTACTGTGAAGAGACAGGGAGGAGTGTGAAGTGGGTCAGTGTTACTGTGAAGAGACAGGGAGGAGTGTGAAGCGGGTCAGTGTCACTGTGAAGAGACAGGGAGGAGTGTGAAGCGGGTCAGTGTCACTGTGAAGAGACAGGGAGGAGTGTGAAGAGGGTCAGTGTCACTGTGAAGAGACAGGGAGGAGTGTGAAGCGGGTCAGTGTCAGTGTGAAGAGACAGGGAGGAGTGTGAAGCGGGTCAGTGTCACTGTGAAGAGACAGGGAGGAGTGTGAAGCGGGTCAGTGTCACTGTGAAGAGACAGGGAGGAGTGTGAAGCGGGTCAGTGTCACTGTGAAGAGACAGGGAGGAGTGTGAAGCGGGTCAGTGTCACTGTGAAGAGACAGGGAGGAGTGTGAAGAGGGTCAGTGTCACTGTGAAGAGACAGGGAGGAGTGTGAAGTGGGTCAGTGTCACTGTGAAGAGACAGGGAGGAGTGTGAAGCGGGTCAGTGTCACTGTGAAGAGACAGGGAGGAGTGTGAAGCAGGTCAGTGTCACTGTGAAGAGACAGGGAGGAGTGTGAAGCGGGTCAGTGTCAGTGTGAAGAGACAGGGAGGAGTGTGAAGCGGGTCAGTGTCAGTGTGAAGAGACAGGGAGGAGTGTGAAGCGGGTCAGTGTCACTGTGAAGAGACAGGGAGGAGTGTGAAGTGGGTCAGTGTCAGTGTGAAGAGACAGGGAGGAGTGTGAAGCAGGTCAGTGTCACTGTGAAGAGACAGGGAGGAGTGTGAAGCGGGTCAGTGTCACTGTGAAGAGACAGGGAGGAGTGTGAAGCAGGTCAGTGTCAGTGTGAAGAGACAGGGAGGAGTGTGAAGCAGGTCAGTGTCACTGTGAAGAGACAGGGAGGAGTGTGAAGCGGGTCAGTGTTACTGTGAAGAGACAGGGAGGATTGTGAAGTGGGTCAGTGTCAGTGTGAAGAGACAGGGAGGAGTGTGAAGCAGGTCAGTGTTACTGTGAAGAGACAGGGAGGAGTGTGAAGCAGGTCAGTGTCACTGTGAAGCGACAGGGAGGAGTGTGAAGTGGGTCAGTGTCAGTGTGAAGAGACAGGGAGGAGTGTGAAGCGGGTCAGTGTCACTGTGAAGAGACAGGGAGGAGTGTGAAGCGGGTCAGTGTCACTGTGAAGAGTCGGGGAGGAGTGTGAAGTGGGTCAGTGTCAGTGTGAAGAGACAGGGAGGAGTGTGAAGCGGGTCAGTGTCACTGTGAAGAGACAGGGAGGAGTGTGAAGTGGGTCAGTGTCAGTGTGAAGAGACAGGGAGGAGTGTGAAGCGGGTCAGTGTCACTGTGAAGAGACAGGGAGGAGTGTGAAGTGGGTCAGTGTCAGTGTGAAGAGACAGGGAGGAGTGTGAAGCGGGTCAGTGTCACTGTGAAGAGACAGGGAGGAGTGTGAAGTGGGTTAGTGTCAGTGTGAAGAGACAGGGAGGAGTGTGAAGCGGGTTAGTGTCAGTGTGAAGAGACAGGGAGGAGTGTGAACTGGGTCAGTGTCACTGTGAAGAGACAGGGAGGAGTGTGAAGCGGGTCAGTGTCACTGTGAAGAGACAGGGAGGAGTGTGAAGCGGGTCAGTGTCAGTGTGAAGAGACAGGGAGGAGTGTGAAGCAGGTCAGTGTCAGTGTGAAGAGACAGGGAGGAGTGTGAAGCGGGTCAGTGTCAGTGTGAAGAGACAGGGAGGAGTGTGAAGCGGGTCAGTGTCAGTGTGAAGAGACAGGGAGGAGTGTGAAGCAGGTCAGTGTCAGTGTGAAGAGACAGGGAGGAGTGTGAAGCAGGTCAGTGTCACTGTGAAGAGACAGGGAGGAGTGTGAAGCGGGTCAGTGTCAGTGTGAAGAGACAGGGAGGAGTGTGAAGCAGGTCAGTGTTACTGTGAAGAGACAGGGAGGAGTGTGAAGCGGGTCAGTGTCACTGTGAAGAGACAGGGAGGAGTGTGAAGCGGGTCAGTGTCAGTGTGAAGAGACAGGGAGGAGTGTGAAGCGGGTCAGTGTCACTGTGAAGAGACAGGGAGGAGTGTGAAGCGGGTCAGTGTCACTGTGAAGAGACAGGGAGGAGTGTGAAGCGGGTCAGTGTCAGTGTGAAGAGACAGGGAGGAGTGTGAAGCGGGTCAGTGTCAGTGTGAAGAGACAGGGAGGAGTGTGAAGCAGGTCAGTGTCACTGTGAAGAGACAGGGAGGAGTGTGAAGCGGGTCAGTGTCACTGTGAAGAAACAGGGAGGAGTGTGAAGCGGGTCAGTGTCACTGTGAAGAGACAGGGAGGAGTGTGAAGTGGGTCAGTGTCAGTGTGAAGAGACAGGGAGGAGTGTGAAGCAGGTCAGTGTCACTGTGAAGAGACAGGGAGGAGTGTGAAGCGGGTCAGTGTCACTGTGAAGAGACAGGGAGGAGTGTGAAGCAGGTCAGTGTCACTGTGAAGAGACAGGGAGGAGTGTGAAGCGGGTCAGTGTCACTGTGAAGAGACAGGGAGGAGTGTGAAGCAGGTCAGTGTCACTGTGAAGAGACAGGGAGGAGTGTGAAGCGGGTCAGTGTCACTGTGAAGAGACAGGGAGGAGTGTGAAGCAGGTCAGTGTTACTGTGAAGAGACAGGGAGGAGTGTGAAGCGGGTCAGTGTCAGTGTGAAGAGACAGGGAGGAGTGTGAAGCGGGTCAGTGTCAGTGTGAAGAGACAGGGAGGAGTGTGAACCGGGTCAGTGTCACTGTGAAGAGACAGGGAGGAGTGTGAAGCGGGTCAGTGTCAGTGTGAAGAGACAGGGAGGAGTGTGAAGCGGGTCAGTGTTACTGTGAAGAGACAGGGAGGAGTGTGAAGTGGGTCAGTGTCAGTGTGAAGAGACAGGGAGGAGTGTGAAGTGGGTCAGTGTCAGTGTGAAGAGACAGGGAGGAGTGTGAAGCGGGTCAGTGTCAGTGTGAAGAGACAGGGAGGAGTGTGAAGCAGGTCAGTGTCAGTGTGAAGAGACAGGGAGGAGTGTGAAGCAGGTCAGTGTCACTGTGAAGAGACAGGGAGGAGTGTGAAGTGGGTCAGTGTTACTGTGAAGAGACAGGGAGGAGTGTGAAGCAGGTCAGTGTTACTGTGAAGAGACAGGGAGGAGTGTGAAGCGGGTCAGTGTCAGTGTGAAGAGACAGGGAGGAGTGTGAAGTGGGTCAGTGTCAGTGTGAAGAGACAGGGAGGAGTGTGAAGCGGGTCAGTGTCAGTGTGAAGAGACAGGGAGGAGTGTGAAGCGGGTCAGTGTTACTGTGAAGAGACAGGGAGGAGTGTGAAGTGGGTCAGTGTCACTGTGAAGAGACAGGGAGGAGTGTGAAGCGGGTCATTGTCAGTGTGAAGAGACAGGGAGGAGTGTGAAGCGGGTCAGTGTTACTGTGAAGAGACAGGGAGGAGTGTGAAGTGGGTCAGTGTCACTGTGAAGAGACAGGGAGGAGTGTGAAGCGGGTCAGTGTCAGTGTGAAGAGACAGGGAGGAGTGTGAAGCAGGTCAGTGTCACTGTGAAGAGACAGGGAGGAGTCTGAAGTGGGTCAGTGTCAGTGTGAAGAGACAGGGAGGAGTGTGAAGCGGGTCAGTGTTACTGTGAAGAGACAGGGAGGAGTGTGAAGCGGGTCAGTGTCAGTGTGAAGAGACAGGGAGGAGTGTGAAGCAGGTCAGTGTCACTGTGAAGAGACAGGGAGGAGTGTGAAGCAGGTCAGTGTCAGTGTGAAGAGACAGGGAGGAGTGTGAAGCGGGTCAGTGTCAGTGTGAAGAGACAGGGAGGAGTGTGAAGCAGGTCAGTGTCAGTGTGAAGAGACAGGGAGGAGTGTGAAGCAGGTCAGTGTCAGTGTGAAGACAGAGGGAGGAGTGTGAAGCGGGTCAGTGTCACTGTGAAGAGACAGGGAGGAGTGTGAAGCAGGTCAGTGTCACTGTGAAGAGACAGGGAGGAGTGTGAAGTGGGTCAGTGTCACTATGAAGAGACAGGGAGGAGTGTGAAGCAGGTCAGTGTCAGTGTGAAGAGACAGGGAGGATTGTGAAGCAGGTCAGTGTCAGTGTGAAGAGACAGGGAGGAGTGTGAAGCAGGTCAGTGTCACTGTGAAGAGACAGGGAGGAGTGTGAAGCGGGTCAGTGTCACTGTGAAGAGACAGGGAGGAGTGTGAAGTGGGTCAGTGTCACTGTGAAGAGACAGGGAGGAGTGTGAAGCGGGTCAGTGTCAGTGTGAAGAGACAGGGAGGAGTGTGAAGCAGGTCAGTGTCACTGTGAAGAGACAGGGAGGAGTGTGAAGCAGGTCAGTGTTACTGTGAAGAGACAGGGAGGAGTGTGAAGTGGGTCAGTGTTACTGTGAAGAGACAGGGAGGAGTGTGAAGCGGGTCAGTGTCACTGTGAAGAGACAGGGAGGAGTGTGAAGCGGGTCAGTGTCACTGTGAAGAGACAGGGAGGAGTGTGAAGAGGGTCAGTGTCACTGTGAAGAGACAGGGAGGAGTGTGAAGCGGGTCAGTGTCAGTGTGAAGAGACAGGGAGGAGTGTGAAGCGGGTCAGTGTCACTGTGAAGAGACAGGGAGGAGTGTGAAGTGGGTCAGTGTTACTGTGAAGAGACAGGGAGGAGTGTGAAGCAGGTCAGTGTTACTGTGAAGAGACAGGGAGGAGTGTGAAGCGGGTCAGTGTCAGTGTGAAGAGACAGGGAGGAGTGTGAAGTGGGTCAGTGTCAGTGTGAAGAGACAGGGAGGAGTGTGAAGCGGGTCAGTGTCAGTGTGAAGAGACAGGGAGGAGTGTGAAGCGGGTCAGTGTTACTGTGAAGAGACAGGGAGGAGTGTGAAGTGGGTCAGTGTCACTGTGAAGAGACAGGGAGGAGTGTGAAGCGGGTCAGTGTCAGTGTGAAGAGACAGGGAGGAGTGTGAAGCGGGTCAGTGTTACTGTGAAGAGACAGGGAGGAGTGTGAAGTGGGTCAGTGTCACTGTGAAGAGACAGGGAGGAGTGTGAAGCGGGTCAGTGTCAGTGTGAAGAGACAGGGAGGAGTGTGAAGCAGGTCAGTGTCACTGTGAAGAGACAGGGAGGAGTCTGAAGTGGGTCAGTGTCAGTGTGAAGAGACAGGGAGGAGTGTGAACCGGGTCAGTGTTACTGTGAAGAGACAGGGAGGAGTGTGAAGCGGGTCAGTGTCAGTGTGAAGAGACAGGGAGGAGTGTGAAGCAGGTCAGTGTCAGTGTGAAGAGACAGGGAGGAGTGTGAAGCAGGTCAGTGTCAGTGTGAAGAGACAGGGAGGAGTGTGAAGCGGGTCAGTGTCACTGTGAAGAGACAGGGAGGAGTGTGAAGCAGGTCAGTGTCAGTGTGAAGAGACAGGGAGGAGTGTGAAGCAGGTCAGTGTCAGTGTGAAGACACAGGGAGGAGTGTGAAGCGGGTCAGTGTCACTGTGAAGAGACAGGGAGGAGTGTGAAGCAGGTCAGTGTCACTGTGAAGAGACAGGGAGGAGTGTGAAGTGGGTCAGTGTCACTGTGAAGAGACAGGGAGGAGTGTGAAGCAGGTCAGTGTCAGTGTGAAGAGACAGGGAGGATTGTGAAGCAGGTCAGTGTCAGTGTGAAGAGACAGGGAGGAGTGTGAAGCAGGTCAGTGTCACTGTGAAGAGACAGGGAGGAGTGTGAAGCGGGTCAGTGTCACTGTGAAGAGACAGGGAGGAGTGTGAAGCGGGTCAGTGTCAGTGTGAAGAGACAGGGAGGAGTGTGAAGCAGGTCAGTGTCACTGTGAAGAGACAGGGAGGTGTGTGAAGCAGGTCAGTGTTACTGTGAAGAGACAGGGAGGAGTGTGAAGTGGGTCAGTGTTACTGTGAAGAGACAGGGAGGAGTGTGAAGCGGGTCAGTGTCACTGTGAAGAGACAGGGAGGAGTGTGAAGCGGGTCAGTGTCACTGTGAAGAGACAGGGAGGAATGTGAAGAGGGTCAGTGTCACTGTGAAGAGACAGGGAGGAGTGTGAAGCGGGTCAGTGTCAGTGTGAAGAGACAGGGAGGAGTGTGAAGCGGGTCAGTGTCACTGTGAAGAGACAGGGAGGAGTGTGAAGTGGGTCAGTGTCACTGTGAAGAGACAGGGAGGAGTGTGAAGCGGGTCAGTGTCACTGTGAAGAGACAGGGAGGAGTGTGAAGCGGGTCAGTGTCACTGTGAAGAGACAGGGAGGAGTGTGAAGCGGGTCAGTGTCACTGTGAAGAGACAGGGAGGAGTGTGAAGTGGGTCAGTGTCACTGTGAAGAGACAGGGAGGAGTGTGAAGCGGGTCAGTGTCAGTGTGATGAGACAGGGAGGAGTGTGAAGCGGGTCAGTGTCAGTGTGAAGAGACAGGGAGGAGTGTGAAGCGGGTCAGTGTCAGTGTGAAGAGACAGGGAGGAGTGTGAAGCAGGTAAGTGTCAGTGTGAAGAGACAGGGAGGAGTGTGAAGCAGGTCAGTGTCACTGTGAAGAGACAGGGAGGAGTGTGAAGTGGGTCAGTGTCAGTGTGAAGAGACAGGGAGGAGTGTGAAGCAGGTCAGTGTTACTGTGAAGAGACAGGGAGGAGTGTGAAGCAGGTCAGTGTCACTGTGAAGAGACAGGGAGGAGTGTGAAGCGGGTCAGTGTCAGTGTGAAGAGACAGGGAGGAGTGTGAAGCGGGTCAGTGTCAGTGTGAAGAGACAGGGAGGAGTGTGAAGCGGGTCAGTGTCACTGTGAAGAGACAGGGAGGAGTGTGAAGTGGGTCAGTGTCAGTGTGAAGAGACAGGGAGGAGTGTGAAGCAGGTCAGTGTCACTGTGAAGAGACAGGGAGGAGTGTGAAGCGGGTCAGTGTCACTGTGAAGAGACAGGGAGGAGTGTGAAGCAGGTCAGTGTCAGTGTGAAGAGACAGGGAGGAGTGTGAAGCAGGTCAGTGTCACTGTGAAGAGACAGGGAGGAGTGTGAAGCGGGTCAGTGTTACTGTGAAGAGACAGGGAGGATTGTGAAGTGGGTCAGTGTCAGTGTGAAGAGACAGGGAGGAGTGTGAAGCAGGTCAGTGTTACTGTGAAGAGACAGGGAGGAGTGTGAAGCAGGTCAGTGTCACTGTGAAGCGACAGGGAGGAGTGTGAAGTGGGTCAGTGTCAGTGTGAAGAGACAGGGAGGAGTGTGAAGCGGGTCAGTGTCACTGTGAAGAGACAGGGAGGAGTGTGAAGCGGGTCAGTGTCACTGTGAAGAGTCGGGGAGGAGTGTGAAGTGGGTCAGTGTCAGTGTGAAGAGACAGGGAGGAGTGTGAAGCGGGTCAGTGTCACTGTGAAGAGACAGGGAGGAGTGTGAAGTGGGTCAGTGTCAGTGTGAAGAGACAGGGAGGAGTGTGAAGCGGGTCAGTGTCACTGTGAAGAGACAGGGAGGAGTGTGAAGTGGGTCAGTGTCAGTGTGAAGAGACAGGGAGGAGTGTGAAGCGGGTCAGTGTCACTGTGAAGAGACAGGGAGGAGTGTGAAGTGGGTTAGTGTCAGTGTGAAGAGACAGGGAGGAGTGTGAAGCGGGTTAGTGTCAGTGTGAAGAGACAGGGAGGAGTGTGAACTGGGTCAGTGTCACTGTGAAGAGACAGGGAGGAGTGTGAAGCGGGTCAGTGTCACTGTGAAGAGACAGGGAGGAGTGTGAAGCGGGTCAGTGTCAGTGTGAAGAGACAGGGAGGAGTGTGAAGCAGGTCAGTGTCAGTGTGAAGAGACAGGGAGGAGTGTGAAGCGGGTCAGTGTCAGTGTGAAGAGACAGGGAGGAGTGTGAAGCGGGTCAGTGTCAGTGTGAAGAGACAGGGAGGAGTGTGAAGCAGGTCAGTGTCAGTGTGAAGAGACAGGGAGGAGTGTGAAGCAGGTCAGTGTCACTGTGAAGAGACAGGGAGGAGTGTGAAGCGGGTCAGTGTCAGTGTGAAGAGACAGGGAGGAGTGTGAAGCAGGTCAGTGTTACTGTGAAGAGACAGGGAGGAGTGTGAAGCGGGTCAGTGTCACTGTGAAGAGACAGGGAGGAGTGTGAAGCGGGTCAGTGTCAGTGTGAAGAGACAGGGAGGAGTGTGAAGCGGGTCAGTGTCACTGTGAAGAGACAGGGAGGAGTGTGAAGCGGGTCAGTGTCACTGTGAAGAGACAGGGAGGAGTGTGAAGCGGGTCAGTGTCAGTGTGAAGAGACAGGGAGGAGTGTGAAGCGGGTCAGTGTCAGTGTGAAGAGACAGGGAGGAGTGTGAAGCAGGTCAGTGTCACTGTGAAGAGACAGGGAGGAGTGTGAAGCGGGTCAGTGTCACTGTGAAGAAACAGGGAGGAGTGTGAAGCGGGTCAGTGTCACTGTGAAGAGACAGGGAGGAGTGTGAAGTGGGTCAGTGTCAGTGTGAAGAGACAGGGAGGAGTGTGAAGCAGGTCAGTGTCACTGTGAAGAGACAGGGAGGAGTGTGAAGCGGGTCAGTGTCACTGTGAAGAGACAGGGAGGAGTGTGAAGCAGGTCAGTGTCACTGTGAAGAGACAGGGAGGAGTGTGAAGCGGGTCAGTGTCACTGTGAAGAGACAGGGAGGAGTGTGAAGCAGGTCAGTGTCACTGTGAAGAGACAGGGAGGAGTGTGAAGCGGGTCAGTGTCACTGTGAAGAGACAGGGAGGAGTGTGAAGCAGGTCAGTGTTACTGTGAAGAGACAGGGAGGAGTGTGAAGCGGGTCAGTGTCAGTGTGAAGAGACAGGGAGGAGTGTGAAGCGGGTCAGTGTCAGTGTGAAGAGACAGGGAGGAGTGTGAACCGGGTCAGTGTCACTGTGAAGAGACAGGGAGGAGTGTGAAGCGGGTCAGTGTCAGTGTGAAGAGACAGGGAGGAGTGTGAAGCGGGTCAGTGTTACTGTGAAGAGACAGGGAGGAGTGTGAAGTGGGTCAGTGTCAGTGTGAAGAGACAGGGAGGAGTGTGAAGTGGGTCAGTGTCAGTGTGAAGAGACAGGGAGGAGTGTGAAGCGGGTCAGTGTCAGTGTGAAGAGACAGGGAGGAGTGTGAAGCAGGTCAGTGTCAGTGTGAAGAGACAGGGAGGAGTGTGAAGCAGGTCAGTGTCACTGTGAAGAGACAGGGAGGAGTGTGAAGTGGGTCAGTGTTACTGTGAAGAGACAGGGAGGAGTGTGAAGCAGGTCAGTGTTACTGTGAAGAGACAGGGAGGAGTGTGAAGCGGGTCAGTGTCAGTGTGAAGAGACAGGGAGGAGTGTGAAGTGGGTCAGTGTCAGTGTGAAGAGACAGGGAGGAGTGTGAAGCGGGTCAGTGTCAGTGTGAAGAGACAGGGAGGAGTGTGAAGCGGGTCAGTGTTACTGTGAAGAGACAGGGAGGAGTGTGAAGTGGGTCAGTGTCACTGTGAAGAGACAGGGAGGAGTGTGAAGCGGGTCATTGTCAGTGTGAAGAGACAGGGAGGAGTGTGAAGCGGGTCAGTGTTACTGTGAAGAGACAGGGAGGAGTGTGAAGTGGGTCAGTGTCACTGTGAAGAGACAGGGAGGAGTGTGAAGCGGGTCAGTGTCAGTGTGAAGAGACAGGGAGGAGTGTGAAGCAGGTCAGTGTCACTGTGAAGAGACAGGGAGGAGTCTGAAGTGGGTCAGTGTCAGTGTGAAGAGACAGGGAGGAGTGTGAAGCGGGTCAGTGTTACTGTGAAGAGACAGGGAGGAGTGTGAAGCGGGTCAGTGTCAGTGTGAAGAGACAGGGAGGAGTGTGAAGCAGGTCAGTGTCACTGTGAAGAGACAGGGAGGAGTGTGAAGCAGGTCAGTGTCAGTGTGAAGAGACAGGGAGGAGTGTGAAGCGGGTCAGTGTCAGTGTGAAGAGACAGGGAGGAGTGTGAAGCAGGTCAGTGTCAGTGTGAAGAGACAGGGAGGAGTGTGAAGCAGGTCAGTGTCAGTGTGAAGACAGAGGGAGGAGTGTGAAGCGGGTCAGTGTCACTGTGAAGAGACAGGGAGGAGTGTGAAGCAGGTCAGTGTCACTGTGAAGAGACAGGGAGGAGTGTGAAGTGGGTCAGTGTCACTATGAAGAGACAGGGAGGAGTGTGAAGCAGGTCAGTGTCAGTGTGAAGAGACAGGGAGGATTGTGAAGCAGGTCAGTGTCAGTGTGAAGAGACAGGGAGGAGTGTGAAGCAGGTCAGTGTCACTGTGAAGAGACAGGGAGGAGTGTGAAGCGGGTCAGTGTCACTGTGAAGAGACAGGGAGGAGTGTGAAGTGGGTCAGTGTCACTGTGAAGAGACAGGGAGGAGTGTGAAGCGGGTCAGTGTCAGTGTGAAGAGACAGGGAGGAGTGTGAAGCAGGTCAGTGTCACTGTGAAGAGACAGGGAGGAGTGTGAAGCAGGTCAGTGTTACTGTGAAGAGACAGGGAGGAGTGTGAAGTGGGTCAGTGTTACTGTGAAGAGACAGGGAGGAGTGTGAAGCGGGTCAGTGTCACTGTGAAGAGACAGGGAGGAGTGTGAAGCGGGTCAGTGTCACTGTGAAGAGACAGGGAGGAGTGTGAAGAGGGTCAGTGTCACTGTGAAGAGACAGGGAGGAGTGTGAAGCGGGTCAGTGTCAGTGTGAAGAGACAGGGAGGAGTGTGAAGCGGGTCAGTGTCACTGTGAAGAGACAGGGAGGAGTGTGAAGTGGGTCAGTGTTACTGTGAAGAGACAGGGAGGAGTGTGAAGCAGGTCAGTGTTACTGTGAAGAGACAGGGAGGAGTGTGAAGCGGGTCAGTGTCAGTGTGAAGAGACAGGGAGGAGTGTGAAGTGGGTCAGTGTCAGTGTGAAGAGACAGGGAGGAGTGTGAAGCGGGTCAGTGTCAGTGTGAAGAGACAGGGAGGAGTGTGAAGCGGGTCAGTGTTACTGTGAAGAGACAGGGAGGAGTGTGAAGTGGGTCAGTGTCACTGTGAAGAGACAGGGAGGAGTGTGAAGCGGGTCAGTGTCAGTGTGAAGAGACAGGGAGGAGTGTGAAGCGGGTCAGTGTTACTGTGAAGAGACAGGGAGGAGTGTGAAGTGGGTCAGTGTCACTGTGAAGAGACAGGGAGGAGTGTGAAGCGGGTCAGTGTCAGTGTGAAGAGACAGGGAGGAGTGTGAAGCAGGTCAGTGTCACTGTGAAGAGACAGGGAGGAGTCTGAAGTGGGTCAGTGTCAGTGTGAAGAGACAGGGAGGAGTGTGAACCGGGTCAGTGTTACTGTGAAGAGACAGGGAGGAGTGTGAAGCGGGTCAGTGTCAGTGTGAAGAGACAGGGAGGAGTGTGAAGCAGGTCAGTGTCAGTGTGAAGAGACAGGGAGGAGTGTGAAGCAGGTCAGTGTCAGTGTGAAGAGACAGGGAGGAGTGTGAAGCGGGTCAGTGTCACTGTGAAGAGACAGGGAGGAGTGTGAAGCAGGTCAGTGTCAGTGTGAAGAGACAGGGAGGAGTGTGAAGCAGGTCAGTGTCAGTGTGAAGACACAGGGAGGAGTGTGAAGCGGGTCAGTGTCACTGTGAAGAGACAGGGAGGAGTGTGAAGCAGGTCAGTGTCACTGTGAAGAGACAGGGAGGAGTGTGAAGTGGGTCAGTGTCACTGTGAAGAGACAGGGAGGAGTGTGAAGCAGGTCAGTGTCAGTGTGAAGAGACAGGGAGGATTGTGAAGCAGGTCAGTGTCAGTGTGAAGAGACAGGGAGGAGTGTGAAGCAGGTCAGTGTCACTGTGAAGAGACAGGGAGGAGTGTGAAGCGGGTCAGTGTCACTGTGAAGAGACAGGGAGGAGTGTGAAGCGGGTCAGTGTCAGTGTGAAGAGACAGGGAGGAGTGTGAAGCAGGTCAGTGTCACTGTGAAGAGACAGGGAGGTGTGTGAAGCAGGTCAGTGTTACTGTGAAGAGACAGGGAGGAGTGTGAAGTGGGTCAGTGTTACTGTGAAGAGACAGGGAGGAGTGTGAAGCGGGTCAGTGTCACTGTGAAGAGACAGGGAGGAGTGTGAAGCGGGTCAGTGTCACTGTGAAGAGACAGGGAGGAATGTGAAGAGGGTCAGTGTCACTGTGAAGAGACAGGGAGGAGTGTGAAGCGGGTCAGTGTCAGTGTGAAGAGACAGGGAGGAGTGTGAAGCGGGTCAGTGTCACTGTGAAGAGACAGGGAGGAGTGTGAAGTGGGTCAGTGTCACTGTGAAGAGACAGGGAGGAGTGTGAAGCGGGTCAGTGTCACTGTGAAGAGACAGGGAGGAGTGTGAAGCGGGTCAGTGTCACTGTGAAGAGACAGGGAGGAGTGTGAAGCGGGTCAGTGTCACTGTGAAGAGACAGGGAGGAGTGTGAAGTGGGTCAGTGTCACTGTGAAGAGACAGGGAGGAGTGTGAAGCGGGTCAGTGTCAGTGTGATGAGACAGGGAGGAGTGTGAAGCGGGTCAGTGTCAGTGTGAAGAGACAGGGAGGAGTGTGAAGCGGGTCAGTGTCAGTGTGAAGAGACAGGGAGGAGTGTGAAGCAGGTAAGTGTCAGTGTGAAGAGACAGGGAGGAGTGTGAAGCAGGTCAGTGTCACTGTGAAGAGACAGGGAGGAGTGTGAAGTGGGTCAGTGTCAGTGTGAAGAGACAGGGAGGAGTGTGAAGCAGGTCAGTGTTACTGTGAAGAGACAGGGAGGAGTGTGAAGCAGGTCAGTGTCACTGTGAAGAGACAGGGAGGAGTGTGAAGCGGGTCAGTGTCAGTGTGAAGAGACAGGGAGGAGTGTGAAGCGGGTCAGTGTCACTGTGAAGAGACAGGGAGGAGTGTGAAGCGGGTCAGTGTCACTGTGAAGAGACAGGGAGGAGTGTGAAGCGGGTCAGTGTCAGTGTGAAGAGACAGGGAGGAGTGTGAAGCGGGTCAGTGTCAGTGTGAAGAGACAGGGAGGAGTGTGAAGCAGGTCAGTGTCACTGTGAAGAGACAGGGAGGAGTGTGAAGCGGGTCAGTGTCACTGTGAAGAGACAGGGAGGCGTGTGAAGCGGGTCAGTGTCACTGTGAAGAGACAGGGAGGAGTGTGAAGTGGGTCAGTGTCAGTGTGAAGAGACAGGGAGGAGTGTGAAGCAGGTCAGTGTCACTGTGAAGAGACAGGGAGGAGTGTGAAGCGGGTCAGTGTCACTGTGAAGAGACAGGGAGGAGTGTGAAGCAGGTCAGTGTCACTGTGAAGAGACAGGGAGGAGTGTGAAGCGGGTCAGTGTCACTGTGAAGAGACAGGGAGGAGTGTGAAGCAGGTCAGTGTCACTGTGAAGAGACAGGGAGGAGTGTGAAGCGGGTCAGTGTCACTGTGAAGAGACAGGGAGGAGTGTGAAGCAGGTCAGTGTTACTGTGAAGAGACAGGGAGGAGTGTGAAGCGGGTCAGTGTCAGTGTGAAGAGACAGGGAGGAGTGTGAAGCGGGTCAGTGTCAGTGTGAAGAGACAGGGAGGAGTGTGAAGCGGGTCAGTGTCACTGTGAAGAGACAGGGAGGAGTGTGAAGCGGGTCAGTGTCAGTGTGAAGAGACAGGGAGTAGTGTGAAGCGGGTCAGTGTTACTGTGAAGAGACAGGGAGGAGTGTGAAGTGGGTCAGTGTCAGTGTGAAGAGACAGGGAGGAGTGTGAAGTGGGTCAGTGTCAGTGTGAAGAGACAGGGAGGAGTGTGAAGCGGGTCAGTGTCAGTGTGAAGAGACAGGGAGGAGTGTGAAGCAGGTCAGTGTCAGTGTGAAGAGACAGGGAGGAGTGTGAAGCAGGTCAGTGTCACTGTGAAGAGACAGGGAGGAGTGTGAAGTGGGTCAGTGTTACTGTGAAGAGACAGGGAGGAGTGTGAAGCAGGTCAGTGTTACTGTGAAGAGACAGGGAGGAGTGTGAAGCGGGTCAGTGTCAGTGTGAAGAGACAGGGAGGAGTGTGAAGTGGGTCAGTGTCAGTGTGAAGAGACAGGGAGGAGTGTGAAGCGGGTCAGTGTCAGTGTGAAGAGACAGGGAGGAGTGTGAAGCGGGTCAGTGTTACTGTGAAGAGACAGGGAGGAGTGTGAAGTGGGTCAGTGTCACTGTGAAGAGACAGGGAGGAGTGTGAAGCGGGTCAGTGTCAGTGTGAAGAGACAGGGAGGAGTGTGAAGCGGGTCAGTGTTACTGTGAAGAGACAGGGAGGAGTGTGAAGTGGGTCAGTGTCACTGTGAAGAGACAGGGAGGAGTGTGAAGCGGGTCAGTGTCAGTGTGAAGAGACAGGGAGGAGTGTGAAGCAGGTCAGTGTCACTGTGAAGAGACAGGGAGGAGTCTGAAGTGGGTCAGTGTCAGTGTGAAGAGACAGGGAGGAGTGTGAAGCAGGTCAGTGTCACTGTGAAGAGACAGGGAGGAGTGTGAAGCGGGTCAGTGTCAGTGTGAAGAGACAGGGAGGAGTGTGAAGCGGGTCAGTGTCAGTGTGAAGAGACAGGGAGGAGTGTGAAGCGGGTCAGTGTCACTGTGAAGAGACAGGGAGGAGTGTGAAGTGGGTCAGTGTCAGTGTGAAGAGACAGGGAGGAGTGTGAAGCAGGTCAGTGTCACTGTGAAGAGACAGGGAGGAGTGTGAAGCGGGTCAGTGTCACTGTGAAGAGACAGGGAGGAGTGTGAAGCAGGTCAGTGTCAGTGTGAAGAGACAGGGAGGAGTGTGAAGCAGGTCAGTGTCACTGTGAAGAGACAGGGAGGAGTGTGAAGCGGGTCAGTGTTACTGTGAAGAGACAGGGAGGATTGTGAAGTGGGTCAGTGTCAGTGTGAAGAGACAGGGAGGAGTGTGAAGCAGGTCAGTGTTACTGTGAAGAGACAGGGAGGAGTGTGAAGCAGGTCAGTGTCACTGTGAAGAGACAGGGAGGAGTGTGAAGTGGGTCAGTGTCAGTGTGAAGAGACAGGGAGGAGTGTGAAGCGGGTCAGTGTCACTGTGAAGAGACAGGGAGGAGTGTGAAGCGGGTCAGTGTCACTGTGAAGAGTCGGGGAGGAGTGTGAAGTGGGTCAGTGTCAGTGTGAAGAGACAGGGAGGAGTGTGAAGCGGGTCAGTGTCACTGTGAAGAGACAGGGAGGAGTGTGAAGTGGGTCAGTGTCAGTGTGAAGAGACAGGGAGGAGTGTGAAGCGGGTCAGTGTCACTGTGAAGAGACAGGGAGGAGTGTGAAGTGGGTCAGTGTCAGTGTGAAGAGACAGGGAGGAGTGTGAAGCGGGTCAGTGTCACTGTGAAGAGACAGGGAGGAGTGTGAAGTGGGTTAGTGTCAGTGTGAAGAGACAGGGAGGAGTGTGAAGCGGGTTAGTGTCAGTGTGAAGAGACAGGGAGGAGTGTGAACTGGGTCAGTGTCACTGTGAAGAGACAGGGAGGAGTGTGAAGCGGGTCAGTGTCACTGTGAAGAGACAGGGAGGAGTGTGAAGCGGGTCAGTGTCAGTGTGAAGAGACAGGGAGGAGTGTGAAGCAGGTCAGTGTCAGTGTGAAGAGACAGGGAGGAGTGTGAAGCGGGTCAGTGTCAGTGTGAAGAGACAGGGAGGAGTGTGAAGCGGGTCAGTGTCAGTGTGAAGAGACAGGGAGGAGTGTGAAGCAGGTCAGTGTCAGTGTGAAGAGACAGGGAGGAGTGTGAAGCAGGTCAGTGTCACTGTGAAGAGACAGGGAGGAGTGTGAAGCGGGTCAGTGTCAGTGTGAAGAGACAGGGAGGAGTGTGAAGCAGGTCAGTGTTACTGTGAAGAGACAGGGAGGAGTGTGAAGCGGGTCAGTGTCACTGTGAAGAGACAGGGAGGAGTGTGAAGCGGGTCAGTGTCAGTGTGAAGAGACAGGGAGGAGTGTGAAGCGGGTCAGTGTCACTGTGAAGAGACAGGGAGGAGTGTGAAGCGGGTCAGTGTCACTGTGAAGAGACAGGGAGGAGTGTGAAGCGGGTCAGTGTCAGTGTGAAGAGACAGGGAGGAGTGTGAAGCGGGTCAGTGTCAGTGTGAAGAGACAGGGAGGAGTGTGAAGCGGGTCAGTGTCACTGTGAAGAGACAGGGAGGAGTGTGAAGCGGGTCAGTGTCACTGTGAAGAGACAGGGAGGAGTGTGAAGCGGGTCAGTGTCACTGTGAAGAGACAGGGAGGAGTGTGAAGTGGGTCAGTGTCAGTGTGAAGAGACAGGGAGGAGTGTGAAGCAGGTCAGTGTCACTGTGAAGAGACAGGGAGGAGTGTGAAGCGGGTCGGTGTCACTGTGAAGAGACAGGGAGGAGTGTGAAGCAGGTCAGTGTCACTGTGAAGAGACAGGGAGGAGTGTGAAGCGGGTCAGTGTCACTGTGAAGAGACAGGGAGGAGTGTGAAGCAGGTCAGTGTCACTGTGAAGAGACAGGGAGGAGTGTGAAGCGGGTCAGTGTCACTGTGAAGAGACAGGGAGGAGTGTGAAGCAGGTCAGTGTTACTGTGAAGAGACAGGGAGGAGTGTGAAGCGGGTCAGTGTCAGTGTGAAGAGACAGGGAGGAGTGTGAAGCGGGTCAGTGTCAGTGTGAAGAGACAGGGAGGAGTGTGAAGCGGGTCAGTGTCACTGTGAAGAGACAGGGAGGAGTGTGAAGCGGGTCAGTGTCAGTGTGAAGAGACAGGGAGGAGTGTGAAGCGGGTCAGTGTTACTGTGAAGAGACAGGGAGGAGTGTGAAGTGGGTCAGTGTCAGTGTGAAGAGACAGGGAGGAGTGTGAAGTGGGTCAGTGTCAGTGTGAAGAGACAGGGAGGAGTGTGAAGCGGGTCAGTGTCAGTGTGAAGCGACAGGGAGGAGTGTGAAGCAGGTCAGTGTCAGTGTGAAGAGACAGGGAGGAGTGTGAAGCAGGTCAGTGTCACTGTGAAGAGACAGGGAGGAGTGTGAAGTGGGTCAGTGTTACTGTGAAGAGACAGGGAGGAGTGTGAAGCAGGTCAGTGTTACTGTGAAGAGACAGGGAGGAGTGTGAAGCGGGTCAGTGTCAGTGTGAAGAGACAGGGAGGAGTGTGAAGTGGGTCAGTGTCAGTGTGAAGAGACAGGGAGGAGTGTGAAGCGGGTCAGTGTCAGTGTGAAGAGACAGGGAGGAGTGTGAAGCGGGTCAGTGTTACTGTGAAGAGACAGGGAGGAGTGTGAAGTGGGTCAGTGTCACTGTGAAGAGACAGGGAGGAGTGTGAAGCGGGTCAGTGTCAGTGTGAAGAGACAGGGAGGAGTGTGAAGCGGGTCAGTGTTACTGTGAAGAGACAGGGAGGAGTGTGAAGTGGGTCAGTGTAACTGTGAAGAGACAGGGAGGAGTGTGAAGCGGGTCAGTGTCAGTGTGAAGAGACAGGGAGGAGTGTGAAGCAGGTCAGTGTCACTGTGAAGAGACAGGGAGGAGTCTGAAGTGGGTCAGTGTCAGTGTGAAGAGACAGGGAGGAGTGTGAAGCGGGTCAGTGTTACTGTGAAGAGACAGGGAGGAGTGTGAAGCGGGTCAGTGTCAGTGTGAAGAGACAGGGAGGAGTGTGAAGCAGGTCAGTGTCAGTGTGAAGAGACAGGGAGGAGTGTGAAGCAGGTCAGTGTCAGTGTGAAGAGACAGGGAGGAGTGTGAAGCGGGTCAGTGTCAGTGTGAAGAGACAGGGAGGAGTGTGAAGCAGGTCAGTGTCAGTGTGAAGAGACAGGGAGGAGTGTGAAGCAGGTCAGTGTCAGTGTGAAGACACAGGGAGGAGTGTGAAGCGGGTCAGTGTCACTGTGAAGAGACAGGGAGGAGTGTGAAGCAGGTCAGTGTCACTGTGAAGAGACAGGGAGGAGTGTGAAGTGGGTCAGTGTCACTGTGAAGAGACAGGGAGGAGTGTGAAGCAGGTCAGTGTCAGTGTGAAGAGACAGGGAGGATTGTGAAGCAGGTCAGTGTCAGTGTGAAGAGACAGGGAGGAGTGTGAAGCAGGTCAGTGTCACTGTGAAGAGACAGGGAGGAGTGTGAAGCGGGTCAGTGTCACTGTGAAGAGACAGGGAGGAGTGTGAAGCGGGTCAGTGTCACTGTGAAGAGACAGGGAGGAGTGTGAAGCGGGTCAGTGTCAGTGTGAAGAGACAGGGAGGAGTGTGAAGCAGGTCAGTGTCACTGTGAAGAGACAGGGAGGAGTGTGAAGCAGGTCAGTGTTACTGTGAAGAGACAGGGAGGAGTGTGAAGTGGGTCAGTGTTACTGTGAAGAGACAGGGAGGAGTGTGAAGCGGGTCAGTGTCACTGTGAAGAGACAGGGAGGAGTGTGAAGCGGGTCAGTGTCACTGTGAAGAGACAGGGAGGAGTCTGAAGAGGGTCAGTGTCACTGTGAAGAGACAGGGAGGAGTGTGAAGCGGGTCAGTGTCAGTGTGAAGAGACAGGGAGGAGTGTGAAGCGGGTCAGTGTCACTGTGAAGAGACAGGGAGGAGTGTGAAGCGGGTCAGTGTCACTGTGAAGAGACAGGGAGGAGTGTGAAGCGGGTCAGTGTCACTGTGAAGAGACAGGGAGGAGTGTGAAGCGGGTCAGTGTCACTGTGAAGAGACAGGGAGGAGTGTGAAGCGGGTCAGTGTCACTGTGAAGAGACAGGGAGGAGTGTGAAGTGGGTCAGTGTCACTGTGAAGAGACAGGGAGGAGTGTGAAGCGGGTCAGTGTCACTGTGAAGAGACAGGGAGGAGTGTGAAGCAGGTCAGTGTCACTGTGAAGAGACAGGGAGGAGTGTGAAGCGGGTCAGTGTCAGTGTGAAGAGACAGGGAGGAGTGTGAAGCGGGTCAGTGTCAGTGTGAAGAGACAGGGAGGAGTGTGAAGCGGGTCAGTGTCACTGTGAAGAGACAGGGAGGAGTGTGAAGCAGGTCAGTGTCAGTGTGAAGAGACAGGGAGGAGTGTGAAGCAGGTCAGTGTCACTGTGAAGAGACAGGGAGGAGTGTGAAGCGGGTCAGTGTTACTGTGAAGAGACAGGGAGGATTGTGAAGTGGGTCAGTGTCAGTGTGAAGAGACAGGGAGGAGTGTGAAGCAGGTCAGTGTTACTGTGAAGAGACAGGGAGGAGTGTGAAGCAGGTCAGTGTCACTGTGAAGAGACAGGGAGGAGTGTGAAGTGGGTCAGTGTCAGTGTGAAGAGACAGGGAGGAGTGTGAAGCGGGTCAGTGTCACTGTGAAGAGACAGGGAGGAGTGTGAAGCGGGTCAGTGTCACTGTGAAGAGTCGGGGAGGAGTGTGAAGTGGGTCAGTGTCAGTGTGAAGAGACAGGGAGGAGTGTGAAGCGGGTCAGTGTCACTGTGAAGAGACAGGGAGGAGTGTGAAGTGGGTCAGTGTCAGTGTGAAGAGACAGGGAGGAGTGTGAAGCGGGTCAGTGTCACTGTGAAGAGACAGGGAGGAGTGTGAAGTGGGTCAGTGTCAGTGTGAAGAGACAGGGAGGAGTGTGAAGCGGGTCAGTGTCACTGTGAAGAGACAGGGAGGAGTGTGAAGTGGGTTAGTGTCAGTGTGAAGAGACAGGGAGGAGTGTGAAGCGGGTTAGTGTCAGTGTGAAGAGACAGGGAGGAGTGTGAACTGGGTCAGTGTCACTGTGAAGAGACAGGGAGGAGTGTGAAGCGGGTCAGTGTCACTGTGAAGAGACAGGGAGGAGTGTGAAGCGGGTCAGTGTCAGTGTGAAGAGACAGGGAGGAGTGTGAAGCAGGTCAGTGTCAGTGTGATGAGACAGGGAGGAGTGTGAAGCGGGTCAGTGTCAGTGTGAAGAGACAGGGAGGAGTGTGAAGCGGGTCAGTGTCAGTGTGAAGAGACAGGGAGGAGTGTGAAGCAGGTCAGTGTCAGTGTGAAGAGACAGGGAGGAGTGTGAAGCAGGTCAGTGTCACTGTGAAGAGACAGGGAGGAGTGTGAAGCAGGTCAGTGTCAGTGTGAAGAGACAGGGAGGAGTGTGAAGCAGGTCAGTGTTACTGTGAAGAGACAGGGAGGAGTGTGAAGCGGGTCAGTGTCACTGTGAAGAGACAGGGAGGAGTGTGAAGCGGGTCAGTGTCAGTGTGAAGAGACAGGGAGGAGTGTGAAGCGGGTCAGTGTCACTGTGAAGAGACAGGGAGGAGTGTGAAGCGGGTCAGTGTCACTGTGAAGAGACAGGGAGGAGTGTGAAGCGGGTCAGTGTCAGTGTGAAGAGACAGGGAGGAGTGTGAAGCGGGTCAGTGTCAGTGTGAAGAGACAGGGAGGAGTGTGAAGCAGGTCAGTGTCACTGTGAAGAGACAGGGAGGAGTGTGAAGCGGGTCAGTGTCACTGTGAAGAGACAGGGAGGCGTGTGAAGCGGGTCAGTGTCACTGTGAAGAGACAGGGAGGAGTGTGAAGTGGGTCAGTGTCAGTGTGAAGAGACAGGGAGGAGTGTGAAGCAGGTCAGTGTCACTGTGAAGAGACAGGGAGGAGTGTGAAGCGGGTCAGTGTCAGTGTGAAGAGACAGGGAGGAGTGTGAAGCGGGTCAGTGTTACTGTGAAGAGACAGGGAGGAGTGTGAAGTGGGTCAGTGTCAGTGTGAAGAGACAGGGAGGAGTGTGAAGTGGGTCAGTGTCAGTGTGAAGAGACAGGGAGGAGTGTGAAGCGGGTCAGTGTCAGTGTGAAGAGACAGGGAGGAGTGTGAAGCAGGTCAGTGTCAGTGTGAAGAGACAGGGAGGAGTGTGAAGCAGGTCAGTGTCACTGTGAAGAGACAGGGAGGAGTGTGAAGTGGGTCAGTGTTACTGTGAAGAGACAGGGAGGAGTGTGAAGCAGGTCAGTGTTACTGTGAAGAGACAGGGAGGAGTGTGAAGCGGGTCAGTGTCAGTGTGAAGAGACAGGGAGGAGTGTGAAGTGGGTCAGTGTCAGTGTGAAGAGACAGGGAGGAGTGTGAAGCGGGTCAGTGTCAGTGTGAAGAGACAGGGAGGAGTGTGAAGCAGGTCAGTGTCAGTGTGAAGAGACAGGGAGGAGTGTGAAGCAGGTCAGTGTCACTGTGAAGAGACAGGGAGGAGTGTGAAGTGGGTCAGTGTTACTGTGAAGAGACAGGGAGGAGTGTGAAGCAGGTCAGTGTTACTGTGAAGAGACAGGGAGGAGTGTGAAGCGGGTCAGTGTCAGTGTGAAGAGACAGGGAGGAGTGTGAAGTGGGTCAGTGTCAGTGTGAAGAGACAGGGAGGAGTGTGAAGCGGGTCAGTGTCAGTGTGAAGAGACAGGGAGGAGTGTGAAGCGGGTCAGTGTTACTGTGAAGAGACAGGGAGGAGTGTGAAGTGGGTCAGTGTCACTGTGAAGAGACAGGGAGGAGTGTGAAGCGGGTCAGTGTCAGTGTGAAGAGACAGCGAGGAGTGTGAAGCGGGTCAGTGTTACTGTGAAGAGACAGGGAGGAGTGTGAAGTGGGTCAGTGTAACTGTGAAGAGACAGGGAGGAGTGTGAAGCGGGTCAGTGTCAGTGTGAAGAGACAGGGAGGAGTGTGAAGCAGGTCAGTGTCACTGTGAAGAGACAGGGAGGAGTCTGAAGTGGGTCAGTGTCAGTGTGAAGAGACAGGGAGGAGTGTGAAGCGGGTCAGTGTTACTGTGAAGAGACAGGGAGGAGTGTGAAGCGGGTCAGTGTCAGTGTGAAGAGACAGGGAGGAGTGTGAAGCAGGTCAGTGTCAGTGTGAAGAGACAGGGAGGAGTGTGAAGCAGGTCAGTGTCAGTGTGAAGAGACAGGGAGGAGTGTGAAGCGGGTCAGTGTCAGTGTGAAGAGACAGGGAGGAGTGTGAAGCAGGTCAGTGTCAGTGTGAAGAGACAGGGAGGAGTGTGAAGCAGGTCAGTGTCAGTGTGAAGACACAGGGAGGAGTGTGAAGCGGGTCAGTGTCACTGTGAAGAGACAGGGAGGAGTGTGAAGCAGGTCAGTGTCACTGTGAAGAGACAGGGAGGAGTGTGAAGTGGGTCAGTGTCACTGTGAAGAGACAGGGAGGAGTGTGAAGCAGGTCAGTGTCAGTGTGAAGAGACAGGGAGGATTGTGAAGCAGGTCAGTGTCAGTGTGAAGAGACAGGGAGGAGTGTGAAGCAGGTCAGTGTCACTGTGAAGAGACAGGGAGGAGTGTGAAGCGGGTCAGTGTCACTGTGAAGAGACAGGGAGGAGTGTGAAGCGGGTCAGTGTCACTGTGAAGAGACAGGGAGGAGTGTGAAGCGGGTCAGTGTCAGTGTGAAGAGACAGGGAGGAGTGTGAAGCAGGTCAGTGTCACTGTGAAGAGACAGGGAGGAGTGTGAAGCAGGTCAGTGTTACTGTGAAGAGACAGGGAGGAGTGTGAAGTGGGTCAGTGTTACTGTGAAGAGACAGGGAGGAGTGTGAAGCGGGTCAGTGTCACTGTGAAGAGACAGGGAGGAGTGTGAAGCGGGTCAGTGTCACTGTGAAGAGACAGGGAGGAGTGTGAAGAGGGTCAGTGTCACTGTGAAGAGACAGGGAGGAGTGTGAAGCGGGTCAGTGTCAGTGTGAAGAGACAGGGAGGAGTGTGAAGCGGGTCAGTGTCACTGTGAAGAGACAGGGAGGAGTGTGAAGCGGGTCAGTGTCACTGTGAAGAGACAGGGAGGAGTGTGAAGCGGGTCAGTGTCACTGTGAAGAGACAGGGAGGAGTGTGAAGCGGGTCAGTGTCACTGTGAAGAGACAGGGAGGAGTGTGAAGCGGGTCAGTGTCACTGTGAAGAGACAGGGAGGAGTGTGAAGTGGGTCAGTGTCACTGTGAAGAGACAGGGAGGAGTGTGAAGCGGGTCAGTGTCACTGTGAAGAGACAGGGAGGAGTGTGAAGCAGGTCAGTGTCACTGTGAAGAGACAGGGAGGAGTGTGAAGCGGGTCAGTGTCAGTGTGAAGAGACAGGGAGGAGTGTGAAGCGGGTCAGTGTCAGTGTGAAGAGACAGGGAGGAGTGTGAAGCGGGTCAGTGTCACTGTGAAGAGACAGGGAGGAGTGTGAAGCAGGTCAGTGTCAGTGTGAAGAGACAGGGAGGAGTGTGAAGCAGGTCAGTGTCACTGTGAAGAGACAGGGAGGAGTGTGAAGCGGGTCAGTGTTACTGTGAAGAGACAGGGAGGATTGTGAAGTGGGTCAGTGTCAGTGTGAAGAGACAGGGAGGAGTGTGAAGCAGGTCAGTGTTACTGTGAAGAGACAGGGAGGAGTGTGAAGCAGGTCAGTGTCACTGTGAAGAGACAGGGAGGAGTGTGAAGTGGGTCAGTGTCAGTGTGAAGAGACAGGGAGGAGTGTGAAGCGGGTCAGTGTCACTGTGAAGAGACAGGGAGGAGTGTGAAGCGGGTCAGTGTCACTGTGAAGAGTCGGGGAGGAGTGTGAAGTGGGTCAGTGTCAGTGTGAAGAGACAGGGAGGAGTGTGAAGCGGGTCAGTGTCACTGTGAAGAGACAGGGAGGAGTGTGAAGTGGGTCAGTGTCAGTGTGAAGAGACAGGGAGGAGTGTGAAGCGGGTCAGTGTCACTGTGAAGAGACAGGGAGGAGTGTGAAGTGGGTCAGTGTCAGTGTGAAGAGACAGGGAGGAGTGTGAAGCGGGTCAGTGTCACTGTGAAGAGACAGGGAGGAGTGTGAAGTGGGTTAGTGTCAGTGTGAAGAGACAGGGAGGAGTGTGAAGCGGGTTAGTGTCAGTGTGAAGAGACAGGGAGGAGTGTGAACTGGGTCAGTGTCACTGTGAAGAGACAGGGAGGAGTGTGAAGCGGGTCAGTGTCACTGTGAAGAGACAGGGAGGAGTGTGAAGCGGGTCAGTGTCAGTGTGAAGAGACAGGGAGGAGTGTGAAGCAGGTCAGTGTCAGTGTGATGAGACAGGGAGGAGTGTGAAGCGGGTCAGTGTCAGTGTGAAGAGACAGGGAGGAGTGTGAAGCGGGTCAGTGTCAGTGTGAAGAGACAGGGAGGAGTGTGAAGCAGGTCAGTGTCAGTGTGAAGAGACAGGGAGGAGTGTGAAGCAGGTCAGTGTCACTGTGAAGAGACAGGGAGGAGTGTGAAGCAGGTCAGTGTCAGTGTGAAGAGACAGGGAGGAGTGTGAAGCAGGTCAGTGTTACTGTGAAGAGACAGGGAGGAGTGTGAAGCGGGTCAGTGTCACTGTGAAGAGACAGGGAGGAGTGTGAAGCGGGTCAGTGTCAGTGTGAAGAGACAGGGAGGAGTGTGAAGCGGGTCAGTGTCACTGTGAAGAGACAGGGAGGAGTGTGAAGCGGGTCAGTGTCACTGTGAAGAGACAGGGAGGAGTGTGAAGCGGGTCAGTGTCAGTGTGAAGAGACAGGGAGGAGTGTGAAGCGGGTCAGTGTCAGTGTGAAGAGACAGGGAGGAGTGTGAAGCAGGTCAGTGTCACTGTGAAGAGACAGGGAGGAGTGTGAAGCGGGTCAGTGTCACTGTGAAGAGACAGGGAGGCGTGTGAAGCGGGTCAGTGTCACTGTGAAGAGACAGGGAGGAGTGTGAAGTGGGTCAGTGTCAGTGTGAAGAGACAGGGAGGAGTGTGAAGCAGGTCAGTGTCACTGTGAAGAGACAGGGAGGAGTGTGAAGCGGGTCAGTGTCAGTGTGAAGAGACAGGGAGGAGTGTGAAGCGGGTCAGTGTTACTGTGAAGAGACAGGGAGGAGTGTGAAGTGGGTCAGTGTCAGTGTGAAGAGACAGGGAGGAGTGTGAAGTGGGTCAGTGTCAGTGTGAAGAGACAGGGAGGAGTGTGAAGCGGGTCAGTGTCAGTGTGAAGAGACAGGGAGGAGTGTGAAGCAGGTCAGTGTCAGTGTGAAGAGACAGGGAGGAGTGTGAAGCAGGTCAGTGTCACTGTGAAGAGACAGGGAGGAGTGTGAAGTGGGTCAGTGTTACTGTGAAGAGACAGGGAGGAGTGTGAAGCAGGTCAGTGTTACTGTGAAGAGACAGGGAGGAGTGTGAAGCGGGTCAGTGTCAGTGTGAAGAGACAGGGAGGAGTGTGAAGTGGGTCAGTGTCAGTGTGAAGAGACAGGGAGGAGTGTGAAGCGGGTCAGTGTCAGTGTGAAGAGACAGGGAGGAGTGTGAAGCGGGTCAGTGTTACTGTGAAGAGACAGGGAGGAGTGTGAAGTGGGTCAGTGTCACTGTGAAGAGACAGGGAGGAGTGTGAAGCGGGTCAGTGTCAGTGTGAAGAGACAGGGAGGAGTGTGAAGCGGGTCAGTGTTACTGTGAAGAGACAGGGAGGAGTGTGAAGTGGGTCAGTGTCACTGTGAAGAGACAGGGAGGAGTGTGAAGCGGGTCAGTGTCAGTGTGAAGAGACAGGGAGGAGTGTGAAGCAGGTCAGTGTCACTGTGAAGAGACAGGGAGGAGTCTGAAGTGGGTCAGTGTCAGTGTGAAGAGACAGGGAGGAGTGTGAAGCGGGTCAGTGTTACTGTGAAGAGACAGGGAGGAGTGTGAAGCGGGTCAGTGTCAGTGTGAAGAGACAGGGAGGAGTGTGAAGCAGGTCAGTGTCAGTGTGAAGAGACAGGGAGGAGTGTGAAGCAGGTCAGTGTCACTGTGAAGAGACAGGGAGGAGTGTGAAGCAGGTCAGTGTCAGTGTGAAGAGACAGGGAGGAGTGTGAAGCAGGTCAGTGTCACTGTGAAGAGACAGGGAGGAGTGTGAAGCAGGTCAGTGTCAGTGTGAAGACACAGGGAGGAGTGTGAAGTGGGTCAGTGTCACTGTGAAGAGACAGGGAGGAGTGTGAAGCAGGTCAGTGTCACTGTGAAGAGACAGGGAGGAGTGTGAAGTGGGTCAGTGTCACTGTGAAGAGACAGGGAGGAGTGTGAAGCGGGTCAGTGTCAGTGTGAAGAGACAGGGAGGAGTGTGAAGCAGGTCAGTGTCACTGTGAAGAGACAGGGAGGATTGTGAAGCAGGTCAGTGTCAGTGTGAAGAGACAGGGAGGAGTGTGAAGCAGGTCAGTGTCACTGTGAAGAGACAGGGAGGAGTGTGAAGCGGGTCAGTGTCACTGTGAAGAGACAGGGAGGAGTGTGAAGCGGGTCAGTGTCACTGTGAAGAGACAGGGAGGAGTGTGAAGCGGGTCAGTGTCAGTGTGAAGAGACAGGGAGGAGTGTGAAGCAGGTCAGTGTCACTGTGAAGAGACAGGGAGGAGTGTGAAGCAGGTCAGTGTTACTGTGAAGAGACAGGGAGGAGTGTGAAGTGGGTCAGTGTCACTGTGAAGAGACAGGGAGGAGTGTGAAGCGGGTCAGTGTTACTGTGAAGACACAGGGAGGAGTGTGAAGCGGGTCAGTGTCAGTGTGAAGAGACAGGGAGGAGTGTGAAGCGGGTCAGTGTCAGTGTGAAGAGACAGGGAGGAGTGTGAAGCAGGTCAGTGTCAGTGTGAAGAGACAGGGAGGAGTGTGAAGTGGGTTAGTGTCAGTGTGAAGAGACAGGGAGGAGTGTGAAGTGGGTCAGTGTCAGTGTGAAGAGACAGGGAGGAGTTTGAAGCAGGTCAGTGTCACTGTGAAGAGACAGGGAGGAGTGTGAAGCAGGTCAGTGTCATTGTGAAGAGACAGGGAGGAGTGTGAAGCGGGTCAGTGTCAGTGTGAAGAGACAGGGAGGAGTGTGAAGCGGGTCAGTGTCACTGTGAAGAGACAGGGAGGAGTGTGAAGCGGGTCAGTGTCAGTGTGAAGAGACAGGGAGGAGTGTGAAGCGGGTCAGTGTCACTGTGAAGAGACAGGGAGGAGTGTGAAGCAGGTCAGTGTCACTGTGAAGAGACAGGGAGGAGTGTGAAGCAGGTCAGTGTCACTGTGAAGAGACAGGGAGGAGTGTGAAGCAGGTCAGTGTTAATGTGAAGAGACAGGGAGGAGTGTGAAGCGGGTCAGTGTCAGTGTGAAGAGACAGGGAGGAGTGTGAAGCGGGTTAGTGTCACTGTGAAGAGACAGGGAGGAGTGTGAAGCGGGTCAGTGTCACTGTGAAGAGACAGGGAGGAGTGTGAAGCGGGTCAGTGTCAGTGTGAAGAGACAGGGAGGAGTGTGAAGCAGGTCAGTGTCACTGTGAAGAGACAGGGAGGAGTGTGAAGCAGGTCAGTGTTACTGTGAAGAGACAGGGAGGAGTGTGAAGTGGGTCAGTGTCACTGTGAAGAGACAGGGAGGAGTGTGAAGCGGGTCAGTGTCAGTGTGAAGAGACAGGGAGGATTGTGAAGCGGGTCAGTGTCAGTGTGAAGAGACAGGGAGGAGTGTGAAGCGGGTCAGTGTCAGTGTGTAGAGACAGGGAGGAGTGTGAAGTGGGTCAGTGTCACTGTGAAGAGACAGGGAGGAGTGTGAAGTGGGTCAGTGTCACTGTGAAGAGACAGGGAGGAGTGTGAAGCAGGTCAGTGTCAGTGTGAAGAGACAGGGAGGAGTGTGAAGCAGGTCAGTGTCACTGTGAAGAGACAGGGAGGAGTGTGAAGTGGGTCAGTGTCACTGTGAAGAGACAGGGAGGAGTGTGAAGCGGGTCAGTGTCAGTGTGAAGAGACAGGGAGGAGTGTGAAGCGGGTCAGTGTCACTGTGAAGAGACAGGGAGGAGTGTGAAGCGGGTCAGTGTCACTGTGAAGAGACAGGGAGGAGTGTGAAGTGGGTCAGTGTCACTGTGAAGAGACAGGGAGGAGTGTGAAGAAGGTCAGTGTTACTGTGAAGAGACAGGGAGGAGTGTGAAGTGGGTCAGTGTCAGTGTGAAGAGACAGGGAGGAGTGTGAAGCAGGTCAGTGTTACTGTGAAGAGACAGGGAGGAGTGTGAAGTGGGTCAGTGTCAGTGTGAAGAGACAGGGAGGAGTGTGAAGTGGGTCAGTGTCAGTGTGAAGAGACAGGGAGGAGTGTGAAGCAGGTCAGTGTCACTGTGAAGAGACAGGGAGGAGTGTGAAGCGGGTCAGTGTCAGTGTGAAGAGACAGGGAGGAGTGTGAAGCGGGTCAGTGTTACTGTGAAGAGACAGGGAGGAGTGTGAAGCGGGTCAGTGTCACTGTGAAGAGACAGGGAGGAGTGTGAAGTGGGTCAGTGTTACTGTGAAGAGACAGGGAGGAGTGTGAAGCGGGTCAGTGTCACTGTGAAGAGACAGGGAGGATTGTGAAGCAGGTCAGTGTCACTGTGAAGAGACAGGGAGGATTGTGAAGCGGGTCAGTGTCAGTGTGAAGAGACAGGGAGGAGTGTGAAGCGGGTCAGTGTCACTGTGAAGAGACAGGGAGGAGTGTGAAGCGGGTCAGTGTCAGTGTGAAGAGACAGGGAGGAGTGTGAAGCAGGTCAGTGTCACTGTGAAGAGACAGGGAGGAGTGTGAAGCAGGTCAGTGTTACTGTGAAGAGACAGGGAGGAGTGTGAAGTGGGTCAGTGTCACTGTGAAGAGACAGGGAGGAGTGTGAAGCGGGTCAGTGTCAGTGTGAAGAGACAGGGAGGATTGTGAAGCGGGTCAGTGTCAGTGTGAAGAGACAGGGAGGAGTGTGAAGCGGGTCAGTGTCAGTGTGAAGAGACAGGGAGGAGTGTGAAGTGGGTCAGTGTCACTGTGAAGAGACAGGGAGGAGTGTGAAGTGGGTCAGTGTCACTGTGAAGAGACAGGGAGGAGTGTGAAGCAGGTCAGTGTCAGTGTGAAGAGACAGGGAGGAGTGTGAAGCAGGTCAGTGTTACTGTGAAGAGACAGGGAGGAGTGTGAAGCGGGTCAGTGTCACTGTGAAGAGACAGGGAGGAGTGTGAAGCGGGTCAGTGTCAGTGTGAAGAGACAGGGAGGAGTGTGAAGCGGGTCAGTGTCACTGTGAAGAGACAGGGAGGAGTGTGAAGCGGGTCAGTGTCACTGTGAAGAGACAGGGAGGAGTGTGAAGCGGGTCAGTGTCAGTGTGAAGAGACAGGGAGGAGTGTGAAGCGGGTCAGTGTCAGTGTGAAGAGACAGGGAGGAGTGTGAAGCAGGTCAGTGTCACTGTGAAGAGACAGGGAGGAGTGTGAAGCGGGTCAGTGTCACTGTGAAGAGACAGGGAGGCGTGTGAAGCGGGTCAGTGTCACTGTGAAGAGACAGGGAGGAGTGTGAAGTGGGTCAGTGTCAGTGTGAAGAGACAGGGAGGAGTGTGAAGCAGGTCAGTGTCACTGTGAAGAGACAGGGAGGAGTGTGAAGCGGGTCAGTGTCAGTGTGAAGAGACAGGGAGGAGTGTGAAGCAGGTCAGTGTTACTGTGAAGAGACAGGGAGGAGTGTGAAGTGGGTCAGTGTCAGTGTGAAGAGACAGGGAGGAGTGTGAAGTGGGTCAGTGTCAGTGTGAAGAGACAGGGAGGAGTGTGAAGCGGGTCAGTGTCAGTGTGAAGAGACAGGGAGGAGTGTGAAGCAGGTCAGTGTCAGTGTGAAGAGACAGGGAGGAGTGTGAAGCAGGTCAGTGTCACTGTGAAGAGACAGGGAGGAGTGTGAAGTGGGTCAGTGTTACTGTGAAGAGACAGGGAGGAGTGTGAAGCAGGTCAGTGTTACTGTGAAGAGACAGGGAGGAGTGTGAAGCGGGTCAGTGTCAGTGTGAAGAGACAGGGAGGAGTGTGAAGTGGGTCAGTGTCAGTGTGAAGAGACAGGGAGGAGTGTGAAGCGGGTCAGTGTCAGTGTGAAGAGACAGGGAGGAGTGTGAAGCGGGTCAGTGTTACTGTGAAGAGACAGGGAGGAGTGTGAAGTGGGTCAGTGTCACTGTGAAGAGACAGGGAGGAGTGTGAAGCGGGTCAGTGTCAGTGTGAAGAGACAGGGAGGAGTGTGAAGCGGGTCAGTGTTACTGTGAAGAGACAGGGAGGAGTGTGAAGTGGGTCAGTGTCACTGTGAAGAGACAGGGAGGAGTGTGAAGCGGGTCAGTGTCAGTGTGAAGAGACAGGGAGGAGTGTGAAGCAGGTCAGTGTCACTGTGAAGAGACAGGGAGGAGTCTGAAGTGGGTCAGTGTCAGTGTGAAGAGACAGGGAGGAGTGTGAAGCGGGTCAGTGTTACTGTGAAGAGACAGGGAGGAGTGTGAAGCGGGTCAGTGTCAGTGTGAAGAGACAGGGAGGAGTGTGAAGCAGGTCAGTGTCAGTGTGAAGAGACAGGGAGGAGTGTGAAGCAGGTCAGTGTCACTGTGAAGAGACAGGGAGGAGTGTGAAGCAGGTCAGTGTCAGTGTGAAGAGACAGGGAGGAGTGTGAAGCAGGTCAGTGTCACTGTGAAGAGACAGGGAGGAGTGTGAAGCAGGTCAGTGTCAGTGTGAAGACACAGGGAGGAGTGTGAAGCGGGTCAGTGTCACTGTGAAGAGACAGGGAGGAGTGTGAAGCAGGTCAGTGTCACTGTGAAGAGACAGGGAGGAGTGTGAAGTGGGTCAGTGTCACTGTGAAGAGACAGGGAGGAGTGTGAAGCGGGTCAGTGTCAGTGTGAAGAGACAGGGAGGAGTGTGAAGCAGGTCAGTGTCACTGTGAAGAGACAGGGAGGATTGTGAAGCAGGTCAGTGTCAGTGTGAAGAGACAGGGAGGAGTGTGAAGCAGGTCAGTGTCACTGTGAAGAGACAGGGAGGAGTGTGAAGCGGGTCAGTGTCACTGTGAAGAGACAGGGAGGAGTGTGAAGCGGGTCAGTGTCACTGTGAAGAGACAGGGAGGAGTGTGAAGCGGGTCAGTGTCAGTGTGAAGAGACAGGGAGGAGTGTGAAGCAGGTCAGTGTCACTGTGAAGAGACAGGGAGGAGTGTGAAGCAGGTCAGTGTTACTGTGAAGAGACAGGGAGGAGTGTGAAGTGGGTCAGTGTCACTGTGAAGAGACAGGGAGGAGTGTGAAGCGGGTCAGTGTTACTGTGAAGACACAGGGAGGAGTGTGAAGCGGGTCAGTGTCAGTGTGAAGAGACAGGGAGGAGTGTGAAGCGGGTCAGTGTCAGTGTGAAGAGACAGGGAGGAGTGTGAAGCAGGTCAGTGTCAGTGTGAAGAGACAGGGAGGAGTGTGAAGTGGGTTAGTGTCAGTGTGAAGAGACAGGGAGGAGTGTGAAGTGGGTCAGTGTCAGTGTGAAGAGACAGGGAGGAGTTTGAAGCAGGTCAGTGTCACTGTGAAGAGACAGGGAGGAGTGTGAAGCAGGTCAGTGTCACTGTGAAGAGACAGGGAGGAGTGTGAAGCGGGTCAGTGTCAGTGTGAAGAGACAGGGAGGAGTGTGAAGCGGGTCAGTGTCACTGTGAAGAGACAGGGAGGAGTGTGAAGCGGGTCAGTGTCAGTGTGAAGAGACAGGGAGGAGTGTGAAGCGGGTCAGTGTCACTGTGAAGAGACAGGGAGGAGTGTGAAGCAGGTCAGTGTCACTGTGAAGAGACAGGGAGGAGTGTGAAGCAGGTCAGTGTCACTGTGAAGAGACAGGGAGGAGTGTGAAGCAGGTCAGTGTTAATGTGAAGAGACAGGGAGGAGTGTGAAGCGGGTCAGTGTCAGTGTGAAGAGACAGGGAGGAGTGTGAAGCGGGTTAGTGTCACTGTGAAGAGACAGGGAGGAGTGTGAAGCGGGTCAGTGTCACTGTGAAGAGACAGGGAGGAGTGTGAAGCGGGTCAGTGTCAGTGTGAAGAGACAGGGAGGAGTGTGAAGCAGGTCAGTGTCACTGTGAAGAGACAGGGAGGAGTGTGAAGCAGGTCAGTGTTACTGTGAAGAGACAGGGAGGAGTGTGAAGTGGGTCAGTGTCACTGTGAAGAGACAGGGAGGAGTGTGAAGCGGGTCAGTGTCAGTGTGAAGAGACAGGGAGGATTGTGAAGCGGGTCAGTGTCAGTGTGAAGAGACAGGGAGGAGTGTGAAGCGGGTCAGTGTCAGTGTGAAGAGACAGGGAGGAGTGTGAAGTGGGTCAGTGTCACTGTGAAGAGACAGGGAGGAGTGTGAAGTGGGTCAGTGTCACTGTGAAGAGACAGGGAGGAGTGTGAAGCAGGTCAGTGTCAGTGTGAAGAGACAGGGAGGAGTGTGAAGCAGGTCAGTGTCACTGTGAAGAGACAGGGAGGAGTGTGAAGTGGGTCAGTGTCACTGTGAAGAGACAGGGAGGAGTGTGAAGCGGGTCAGTGTCAGTGTGAAGAGACAGGGAGGAGTGTGAAGCGGGTCAGTGTCACTGTGAAGAGACAGGGAGGAGTGTGAAGCGGGTCAGTGTCACTGTGAAGAGACAGGGAGGAGTGTGAAGTGGGTCAGTGTCACTGTGAAGAGACAGGGAGGAGTGTGAAGAAGGTCAGTGTTACTGTGAAGAGACAGGGAGGAGTGTGAAGTGGGTCAGTGTCAGTGTGAAGAGACAGGGAGGAGTGTGAAGCAGGTCAGTGTTACTGTGAAGAGACAGGGAGGAGTGTGAAGTGGGTCAGTGTCAGTGTGAAGAGACAGGGAGGAGTGTGAAGTGGGTCAGTGTCAGTGTGAAGAGACAGGGAGGAGTGTGAAGCAGGTCAGTGTCACTGTGAAGAGACAGGGAGGAGTGTGAAGCGGGTCAGTGTCAGTGTGAAGAGACAGGGAGGAGTGTGAAGCGGGTCAGTGTTACTGTGAAGAGACAGGGAGGAGTGTGAAGCGGGTCAGTGTCACTGTGAAGAGACAGGGAGGAGTGTGAAGTGGGTCAGTGTTACTGTGAAGAGACAGGGAGGAGTGTGAAGCGGGTCAGTGTCACTGTGAAGAGACAGGGAGGATTGTGAAGCAGGTCAGTGTCACTGTGAAGAGACAGGGAGGATTGTGAAGCGGGTCAGTGTCAGTGTGAAGAGACAGGGAGGAGTGTGAAGCGGGTCAGTGTCACTGTGAAGAGACAGGGAGGAGTGTGAAGCGGGTCAGTGTCAGTGTGAAGAGACAGGGAGGAGTGTGAAGCAGGTCAGTGTCACTGTGAAGAGACAGGGAGGAGTGTGAAGCAGGTCAGTGTTACTGTGAAGAGACAGGGAGGAGTGTGAAGTGGGTCAGTGTCACTGTGAAGAGACAGGGAGGAGTGTGAAGCGGGTCAGTGTCAGTGTGAAGAGACAGGGAGGATTGTGAAGCGGGTCAGTGTCAGTGTGAAGAGACAGGGAGGAGTGTGAAGCGGGTCAGTGTCAGTGTGAAGAGACAGGGAGGAGTGTGAAGTGGGTCAGTGTCACTGTGAAGAGACAGGGAGGAGTGTGAAGTGGGTCAGTGTCACTGTGAAGAGACAGGGAGGAGTGTGAAGCAGGTCAGTGTCAGTGTGAAGAGACAGGGAGGAGTGTGAAGTGGGTCAGTGTCACTGTGAAGAGACAGGGAGGAGTGTGAAGCGGGTCAGTGTCAGTGTGAAGAGACAGGGAGGAGTGTGAAGCGGGTCAGTGTCACTGTGAAGAGACAGGGAGGAGTGTGAAGCGGGTCAGTGTCACTGTGAAGAGACAGGGAGGAGTGTGAAGTGGGTCAGTGTCACTGTGAAGAGACAGGGAGGAGTGTGAAGAAGGTCAGTGTTACTGTGAAGAGACAGGGAGGAGTGTGAAGTGGGTCAGTGTCAGTGTGAAGAGACAGGGAGGAGTGTGAAGCAGGTCAGTGTTACTGTGAAGAGACAGGGAGGAGTGTGAAGCGGGTCAGTGTCAGTGTGAAGAGACAGGGAGGAGTGTGAAGTGGGTCAGTGTCAGTGTGAAGAGACAGGGAGGAGTGTGAAGCAGGTCAGTGTCACTGTGAAGAGACAGGGAGGAGTGTGAAGCGGGTCAGTGTCAGTGTGAAGAGACAGGGAGGAGTGTGAAGCGGGTCAGTGTTACTGTGAAGAGACAGGGAGGAGTGTGAAGCGGGTCAGTGTCACTGTGAAGAGACAGGGAGGAGTGTGAAGTGGGTCAGTGTTACTGTGAAGAGACAGGGAGGAGTGTGAAGCGGGTCAGTGTCACTGTGAAGAGACAGGGAGGATTGTGAAGCAGGTCAGTGTCACTGTGAAGAGACAGGGAGGATTGTGAAGCGGGTCAGTGTCAGTGTGAAGAGACAGGGAGGAGTGTGAAGCGGGTCAGTGTCAGTGTGAAGAGACAGGGAGGAGTGTGAAGCGGGTCAGTGTCAGTGTGAAGAGACAGGGAGGAGTGTGAAGCGGGTCAGTGTCACTGTGAAGAGACAGGGAGGAGTGTGAAGCGGGTCAGTGTTACTGTGAAGAGACAGGGAGGAGTGTGAAGCAGGTCAGTGTCACTGTGAAGAGACAGGGAGGAGTGTGAAGCGGGTCAGTGTTACTGTGAAGAGACAGGGAGGAGTGTGAAGCAGGTCAGTGTCAGTGTGAAGAGACAGGGAGGAGTGTGAAGCGGGTCAGTGTCACTGTGAAGAGACAGGGAGGAGTGTGAAGCAGGTCAGTGTTACTGTGAAGAGACAGGGAGGAGTGTGAAGCAGGTCAGTGTTACTGTGAAGAGACAGGGAGGAGTGTGAAGCAGGTCAGGGTCAGTGTGAAGAGACAGGGAGGAGTGTGAAGCGGGTCAGTGTCACTGTGAAGACACAGGGAGGAGTGTGAAGCGGGTCAGTGTCACTGTGAAGAGACAGGGAGGAGTGTGAAGCGGGTCAGTGTTACTGTGAAGACACAGGGAGGAGTGTGAAGCGGGTCAGTGTCAGTGTGAAGAGACAGGGAGGAGTGTGAAGCGGGTCAGTGTCAGTGTGAAGAGACAGGGAGGAGTGTGAAGCAGGTCAGTGTCAGTGTGAAGAGACAGGGAGGAGTGTGAAGTGGGTTAGTGTCAGTGTGAAGAGACAGGGAGGAGTGTGAAGTGGGTCAGTGTCAGTGTGAAGAGACAGGGAGGAGTGTGAAGCAGGTCAGTGTCACTGTGAAGAGACAGGGAGGAGTGTGAAGCGGGTCAGTGTCACTGTGAAGAGACAGGGAGGAGTGTGAAGCGGGTCAGTGTCAGTGTGAAGAGACAGGGAGGAGTGTGAAGCGGGTCAGTGTCAGTGTGAAGAGACAGGGAGGAGTGTGAAGCGGGTCAGTGTCAGTGTGAAGAGACAGGGAGGAGTGTGAAGTGGGTCAGTGTTACTGTGAAGAGACAGGGAGGAGTGTGAAGCGGGTCAGTGTCACTGTGAAGAGACAGGGAGGATTGTGAAGCAGGTCAGTGTCACTGTGAAGAGACAGGGAGGATTGTGAAGCGGGTCAGTGTCAGTGTGAAGAGACAGGGAGGAGTGTGAAGCGGGTCAGTGTCACTGTGAAGAGACAGGGAGGAGTGTGAAGCGGGTTAGTGTCAGTGTGAAGACACAGGGAGGAGTGTGAAGCGGGTCAGTGTCAGTGTGAAGAGACAGGGAGGAGTGTGAAGCGGGTCAGTGTCAGTGTGAAGAGACAGGGAGGAGTGTGAAGCGGGTCAGTGTCACTGTGAAGAGACAGGGAGGAGTGTGAAGCGGGTCAGTGTTACTGTGAAGAGACAGGGAGGAGTGTGAAGCAGGTCAGTGTCACTGTGAAGAGACAGGGAGGAGTGTGAAGCGGGTCAGTGTTACTGTGAAGAGACAGGGAGGAGTGTGAAGCAGGTCAGTGTCAGTGTGAAGAGACAGGGAGGAGTGTGAAGCGGGTCAGTGTCACTGTGAAGAGACAGGGAGGAGTGTGAAGCAGGTCAGTGTTACTGTGAAGAGACAGGGAGGAGTGTGAAGCAGGTCAGTGTTACTGTGAAGAGACAGGGAGGAGTGTGAAGCAGGTCAGTGTCAGTGTGAAGACACAGGGAGGAGTGTGAAGCGGGTCAGTGTCACTGTGAAGACACAGGGAGGAGTGTGAAGCGGGTCAGTGTCACTGTGAAGAGACAGGGAGGAGTGTGAAGCGGGTCAGTGTTACTGTGAAGACACAGGGAGGAGTGTGAAGCGGGTCAGTGTCAGTGTGAAGAGACAGGGAGGAGTGTGAAGCGGGTCAGTGTCAGTGTGAAGAGACAGGGAGGAGTGTGAAGCAGGTCAGTGTCAGTGTGAAGAGACAGGGAGGAGTGTGAAGTGGGTTAGTGTCAGTGTGAAGAGACAGGGAGGAGTGTGAAGTGGGTCAGTGTCAGTGTGAAGAGACAGGGAGGAGTGTGAAGCAGGTCAGTGTCACTGTGAAGAGACAGGGAGGAGTGTGAAGCGGGTCAGTGTCACTGTGAAGAGACAGGGAGGAGTGTGAAGCGGGTCAGTGTCAGTGTGAAGAGACAGGGAGGAGTGTGAAGCGGGTCAGTGTCACTGTGAAGAGACAGGGAGGAGTGTGAAGCGGGTCAGTGTCAGTGTGAAGAGACAGGGAGGAGTGTGAAGCGGGTCAGTGTCACTGTGAAGAGACAGGGAGGAGTGTGAAGCAGGTCAGTGTTACTGTGAAGAGACAGGGAGGAGTGTGAAGCGGGTCAGTGTCAGTGTGAAGAGACAGGGAGGAGTGTGAAGCGGGTTAGTGTCACTGCGAAGAGACAGGGAGGAGTGTGAAGCGGGTCAGTGTCACTGTGAAGAGACAGGGAGGAGTGTGAAGCGGGTCAGTGTCAGTGTGAAGAGACAGGGAGGAGTGTGAAGCAGGTCAGTGTCACTGTGAAGAGACAGGGAGGAGTGTGAAGCAGGTCAGTGTTACTGTGAAGAGACAGGGAGGAGTGTGAAGTGGGTCAGTGTCACTGTGAAGAGACAGGGAGGAGTGTGAAGCGGGTCAGTGTCAGTGTGAAGAGACAGGGAGGATTGTGAAGCGGGTCAGTGTCAGTGTGAAGAGACAGGGAGGAGTGTGAAGCGGGTCAGTGTCAGTGTGAAGAGACAGGGAGGAGTGTGAAGTGGGTCAGTGTCACTGTGAAGAGACAGGGAGGAGTGTGAAGTGGGTCAGTGTCACTGTGAAGAGACAGGGAGGAGTGTGAAGCAGGTCAGTGTCACTGTGAAGAGACAGGGAGGAGTGTGAAGCAGGTCAGTGTCACTGTGAAGAGACAGGGAGGAGTGTGAAGTGGGTCAGTGTCACTGTGAAGAGACAGGGAGGAGTGTGAAGCGGGTCAGTGTCAGTGTGAAGAGACAGGGAGGAGTGTGAAGCGGGTCAGTGTCACTGTGAAGAGACAGGGAGGAGTGTGAAGTGGGTCAGTGTCACTGTGAAGAGACAGGGAGGAGTGTGAAGTGGGTCAGTGTCACTGTGAAGAGACAGGGAGGAGTGTGAAGCAGGTCAGTGTTACTGTGAAGAGACAGGGAGGAGTGTGAAGTGGGTCAGTGTCAGTGTGAAGAGACAGGGAGGAGTGTGAAGCAGGTCAGTGTTACTGTGAAGAGACAGGGAGGAGTGTGAAGTGGGTCAGTGTCAGTGTGAAGAGACAGGGAGGAGTGTGAAGTGGGTCAGTGTCAGTGTGAAGAGACAGGGAGGAGTGTGAAGCAGGTCAGTGTCACTGTGAAGAGACAGGGAGGAGTGTGAAGCGGGTCAGTGTCAGTGTGAAGAGACAGGGAGGAGTGTGAAGCGGGTCAGTGTTACTGTGAAGAGACAGGGAGGAGTGTGAAGCGGGTCAGTGTCACTGTGAAGAGACAGGGAGGAGTGTGAAGTGGGTCAGTGTTACTGTGAAGAGACAGGGAGGAGTGTGAAGCGGGTCAGTGTCACTGTGAAGAGACAGGGAGGATTGTGAAGCAGGTCAGTGTCACTGTGAAGAGACAGGGAGGATTGTGAAGCGGGTCAGTGTCAGTGTGAAGAGACAGGGAGGAGTGTGAAGCGGGTCAGTGTCACTGTGAAGAGACAGGGAGGAGTGTGAAGCAGGTCAGTGTTACTGTGAAGAGACAGGGAGGAGTGTGAAGCAGGTCAGTGTCAGTGTGAAGAGACAGGGAGGAGTGTGAAGCGGGTCAGTGTCACTGTGAAGACACAGGGAGGAGTGTGAAGCGGGTCAGTGTCACTGTGAAGAGACAGGGAGGAGTGTGAAGCGGGTCAGTGTTACTGTGAAGACACAGGGAGGAGTGTGAAGCGGGTCAGTGTCAGTGTGAAGAGACAGGGAGGAGTGTGAAGCGGGTCAGTGTCAGTGTGAAGAGACAGGGAGGAGTGTGAAGCAGGTCAGTGTCAGTGTGAAGAGACAGGGAGGAGTGTGAAGTGGGTTAGTGTCAGTGTGAAGAGACAGGGAGGAGTGTGAAGTGGGTCAGTGTCAGTGTGAAGAGACAGGGAGGAGTGTGAAGCAGGTCAGTGTCACTGTGAAGAGACAGGGAGGAGTGTGAAGCGGGTCAGTGTCACTGTGAAGAGACAGGGAGGAGTGTGAAGCGGGTCAGTGTCAGTGTGAAGAGACAGGGAGGAGTGTGAAGCGGGTCAGTGTCACTGTGAAGAGACAGGGAGGAGTGTGAAGCGGGTCAGTGTCAGTGTGAAGAGACAGGGAGGAGTGTGAAGCGGGTCAGTGTCACTGTGAAGAGACAGGGAGGAGTGTGAAGTGGGTCAGTGTCACTGTGAAGAGACAGGGAGGAGTGTGAAGTGGGTCAGTGTCAGTGTGAAGAGACAGGGAGGAGTGTGAAGCGGGTCAGTGTCAGTGTGAAGAGACAGGGAGGAATGTGAAGCGGGTCAGTGTTACTGTGAAGAGAGAGGGAGGAGTGTGAAGCGGGTCAGTGTCACTGTGAAGAGACAGGGAGGAGTGTGAAGCAGGTCAGTGTCAGTGTGAAGAGACAGGGAGGAGTGTGAAGCGGGTCAGTGTCAGTGTGAAGAGACAGGGAGGAGTGTGAAGCGGGTCAGTGTCAGTGTGAAGAGACAGGGAGGAGTGTGAAGCAGGTCAGTGTCACTGTGAAGAGACAGGGAGGAGTGTGAAGCAGGTCAGTGTTACTGTGAAGAGACAGGGAGGAGTGTGAAGCGGGTCAGTGTTACTGTGAAGAGACAGGGAGGAGTGTGAAGCAGGTCAGTGTCAGTGTGAAGAGACAGGGAGGAGTGTGAAGCGGGTCAGTGTCACTGTGAAGACACAGGGAGGAGTGTGAAGCGGGTCAGTGTCACTGTGAAGAGACAGGGAGGAGTGTGAAGCGGGTCAGTGTTACTGTGAAGACACAGGGAGGAGTGTGAAGCGGGTCAGTGTCAGTGTGAAGAGACAGGGAGGAGTGTGAAGCGGGTCAGTGTCAGTGTGAAGAGACAGGGAGGAGTGTGAAGCAGGTCAGTGTCAGTGTGAAGAGACAGGGAGGAGTGTGAAGTGGGTTAGTGTCAGTGTGAAGAGACAGGGAGGAGTGTGAAGTGGGTCAGTGTCAGTGTGAAGAGACAGGGAGGAGTGTGAAGCAGGTCAGTGTCACTGTGAAGAGACAGGGAGGAGTGTGAAGCAGGTCAGTGTCACTGTGAAGAGACAGGGAGGAGTGTGAAGCGGGTCAGTGTCAGTGTGAAGAGACAGGGAGGAGTGTGAAGCAGGTCAGTGTTACTGTGAAGAGACAGGGAGGAGTGTGAAGCAGGTCAGTGTCACTGTGAAGAGACAGGGAGGAGTGTGAAGCAGGTCAGTGTCAGTGTGAAGAGACAGGGAGGAGTGTGAAGCAGGTCAGTGTCACTGTGAAGAGACAGGGAGGAGTGTGAAGCAGGTCAGTGTCAGTGTGAAGAGACAGGGAGGAGTGTGAAGTGGGTCAGTGTCACTGTGAAGAGACAGGGAGGAGTGTGAAGCGGGTCAGTGTCACTGTGAAGACACAGGGAGGAGTGTGAAGCGGGTCAGTGTTACTGTGAAGAGACAGGGAGGAGTGTGAAGCGGGTCAGTGTCAGTGTGAAGAGACAGGGAGGAGTGTGAAGCGGGTCAGTGTCAGTGTGAAGAGACAGGGAGGAGTGTGAAGCGGGTCAGTGTCAGTGTGAAGAGACAGGGAGGAGTGTGAAGCGGGTCAGTGTCACTGTGAAGAGACAGGGAGGAGTGTGAAGCGGGTCAGTGTCACTGTGAAGAGACAGGGAGGAGTGTGAAGCGGGTCAGTGTCAGTGTGAAGAGACAGGGAGGAGTGTGAAGCGGGTCAGTGTTACTGTGAAGAGACAGGGAGGAGTGTGAAGCGGGTCAGTGTCAGTGTGAAGAGACAGGGAGGAGTGTGAAGCGGGTCAGTGTCACTGTGAAGAGACAGGGAGGAGTGTGAAGCGGGTCAGTGTCAGTGTGAAGAGACAGGGAGGAGTGTGAAGCGGGTCAGTGTCAGTGTGAAGAGACAGGGAGGAGTGTGAAGCGGGTCAGTGTCACTGTGAAGAGACAGGGAGGAGTGTGAAGCGGGTCAGTGTCAGTGTGAAGAGACAGGGAGGAGTGTGAAGCGGGTCAGTGTTACTGTGAAGAGACAGGGAGGAGTGTGAAGCGGGTCAGTGTCACTGTGATGAGACAGGGAGGAGTTTGAAGCGGGTCAGTGTCAGTGTGAAGAGACAGGGAGGAGTGTGAAGCGGGTCAGTGTCACTGTGAAGAGACAGGGAGGAGTGTGAAGCGGGTCAGTGTTACTGTGAAGAGACAGGGAGGAGTGTGAAGCGGGTCAGTGTCAGTGTGAAGAGACAGGGAGGAGTTTGAAGCGGGTCAGTGTCAGTGTGAAGAGACAGGGAGGAGTGTGAAGCAGGTCAGTGTCACTGTGAAGAGTCTGGGTCTTATGATTCTTTTTTAAAGTAATATTTACTGCTGGTATTAAGGTGTAAGATGTATTAGGGTTTATTAGTTTTGGGAAAGTTTTATTAGCAGTGGCAAGTTTATCAACTAACTGATAGTGAAATGGCCGGGTTGTTTCAACCTCTGCGGGTGTACATCCTGTGCTATGTGGCTTCTCCAGGAACCTTCCTGTGTCCGAGATAACCTTTTGTGCTGACAATGTTGGGAGTAGCAGCAGCTTGAGCTCCAGGTTTCAGAACTTGAGCAGCAGCTGGTGTCACTGCAGGTGTATTTCTGAGGTCGAGAGCTTTGTGGGTAGGACCTTTATCGATGTGGTCTTCCCACAGCTTAAGGGTGTGCAGGGAGTGAGGGAATGAGTGACCACCAGGCTGTCAAAAAAAGAACAGGCGGGTAGAGCAGGATTGCCCTGAGTGGATCCCACTCTCCAAACAGTATTCGGTTCTGAGTAATGATGGGAGTGATGGTTCATCTGGAGAGTGCAGCCAGAGCCAGGTTCATGGCACCATGGGTGGTTCAGTTGTACAGGGGTGGGGGGATGTAAAAGGAAGACTGGGAGAGTGATAGTGATAAGTGATTTGATAGTTAGGGGAGTAGATAGTATTTTCTGCAACGCAGACCTGAATCCAGGATGGTACATTCCCTCTCCCACTCCAGGGCTCCTTATGGGGCAATTTGTTATGAGCAGTTGGGGGGGGGGGTGGGTTGAACTAACTTGGCATGGGTGTGGGAACCAGGGGTTATCAGAGAGGAATACCAAGGTGCACAGAATACTGCGAGAGACAGATAGAACTAGAACCGGAAATAGTAATTTATCTGGTGAGGTCAGAATAATGGAGAAAGTAATAGAACCTAAATCAGGGTTACTGCGCATGTGTGTGAACGCACAGAGTGTGGTGTGTAAGATGGGTGAGTTACAGGCACAGGTTACCATGTGGAAATATGGCGATAACAGAAACCTGGCTCAAAGAAGGGCAGGACTGAGTGTTAAACATTCCTGGAGATATAAGGCTGGGCATGTTTCCACTGGAGTTTAGTAGGGTGAGGAGTGATTTGATTGGAGTATGTCAGATCCTGAATGATCTCAACAGGGTGAATGTGGAGAGGATGTTTCCTCTTGTGGGTGAGTCCTGAAGTAGAGGGCTCCGCTTTAGACGTCTAATATCAAAACCGTGTCCCCTAGTTCTGGACTGGGACAGAGATGAGGAGATTTTATTTTTCTCTCAGAGGGTTGCGCAACTTCGGAACTCCCTGCCTTAGAAGGTGGAGGAGATGGGGGGGGGGGGGGGTCATTGAATATTTTTAAGGCAGAAGTAGATAGATTCTTGTTAAGCAAGGAAATCAAAGGTTATCGGGGGTAGATGGGAATGTGCAATTTGAAACACAAACAGATCAGCCTTGATCATATTGAATGGCGGAGCAAGTTCAAGGGGCCGAATGGCCTACTCCTGTTCCTATATCTTATGTTTTTACATGATAGGAAAGGAAGGAAAGGAGGAGGGGTGGTGGTATTGGTTAAGGAGGGCATTGCAGTGCCGGAGAAAGAGGATGTCCCAGTGGGTTCAAGGACAGAATCAATTTGGCCAGAGCTAAGGAACAAAAAGGGTGTGATTACATTGTTCAGTGTAGTCTATAGACCACCAACTAGTGAGAAGGATGTAGACCAAATTTGCAAGGAAATTGCAGAGAGGTGCAAAAATTATAGTGTGTTTATAATGGGGAACTTTACTTATCCAAATATAGACTGGGATAGTATTAGTGTAAAGGGCAGAGAGGAGCAAGAGTTCCTGCAGTGTGTTGAGGAAATTTTTCTACAGCAGTGTGTTTCCAGTCCAATGCGAAAGGAGGCACTGCGAGACCTGGCTCTGGGGGATGAGGCAGACCAAGTGGATCAAGGGTTGGTGGGAGAACGTTTAGGGGACAGTGATCAATGCATCACAGGGTTTGAGCTGACTATGGGAAAGGACAAAGAGCAATCCAGAGTGAGGATAACTAACTGGGGAAAGCCAACTTCAGTGGGGTAAGGATGGATTTGGGCTGAATAAATTGGAGTGAAAGGGTGGAATTTCCCACTCTGGCAATGTGTTTCCCGACGTTGGAATTTTGCTCTGCCGGCTCTCAAGGCAGGGTTAAAGGCAGGGTGAGCATCCCGATGTACAACGTCAGGAGCCCCATTTGCATTCATTAGCAGCTCATTAGCATGCTCATTAAAAGGCCACCTCGTCCGAATTAAGTTCCGCCTCCAAGTTAAGATCCCCCCCCCCCCACCGCTGGCGAGGATTTAGAACGTTGAGCTTTACGACTGTACGTCAGTGACGTGCATCTGGTGAAGTTCACCCTCTTCCACAACTTCGAGGCCAGTCGATGTTGCTTTCCCCTTCTTGGGGGCCTCGCATGACTTCACTCGAGTGCCGTTAGCAAACTCTGGACAGGGGAGGCAGGCGGAGGCTGGAGGTGGAGGTTAGGGGGCGCGGTAGGGTGAAGTGAAGACTGGAAGGGGAGGCAGGCTAAGTGGGGGAACGTGGGGAGATGTTCCAAGGAAAGGGATAGGAGGGCAGTGTCCAGGGAAGTGGCGGGGTGGGGGGGTAGGGTGGGGGGGGGGGGGGTTGGTGGGTGGGGGGAGAATGCCTGGGGAAAGGTGGGGAGTGACTTAGAGGGCAAGGTCTGTGGGGTTCATGGTGGGGACAACTCAGGGTAATAAGTTGTCCACCCAGGTAATAGGAAAGAACAGTCACAGTCAGAGGGGGGAGTGGGGTGAGAGTCTGGTAAGTGAAGGTCTCACTGGGTGGATGGGGTGTGGGTGGGTCACAAGGTGGGTGGCACAGATGACAGGAGGGGGGGCAGGGTCAGGGTGGGCATGAGGATGGCAATGGGTAACAGCTGTGAGGGGAGGGGAGGCACGTGGAGGTGGATGGTGATAGGGTCCAGGGTAACAGTGGGGAGGTATGGTGATATTGGCTGGGTCTATGGTGATGGGAGGGGAGTTGGTGGGTCACAGGGGGAGGGTAGAAGCTGGTGGAGCGAGTGTTGAAAGGCGACGTGCACCATTTTTTTCAAATTGACCTTGACCAGGCGGTTAGTGAGATCCCTCGAGGTGGGAGAGGGGTCGTTTCAGGTGAGTGACCACCTAATAATCATGAGGCAACTTTGTTTTAAATACGTTCACAGGATGTGGATGTGGACATAGTTAGCATTTATTGCAGGAGGTTTGTTCCAGATTCATAATACTGAGATCCCAGCAAGGTGTGGAGCTGCCGTTCATTCTGTGCCATTTGCTATCAGCTACAGTCAGAGGCAGGGAAGGAGGGAGGGGGGAGGGAGGGAGGGAGGGAGGTGGGTACCTCCAAGGGGCACAGCTGGTGGAGGGCAGCCAACTCGTGACTCCAAATCTCCATCCTTCCCTGTGAATGATGATAGCTGACAAGGGATCATGTGGTTAGTCTTTCTGTGCTGCCAAGGCAATGGTCCCTCTACAGAGTCTCAAGGGTAGTGAAGACAAGCAGAAAAGGTCTGCGTGAGGCTTCTTACACATGGCCCTCATCACCTTGGCTAAACAGAAATGTCTCCACACACATTCGTGTATGAACGGGAGGAACACCCATCTCTAGTCCCCTAGGATGTCCTTTATCTGGAAAGGGGGTGGGATGGGGATGCCAGGTCTAGACAGAGGCCGGGTGAAGGGGCTTAGCACTGGCCTGCTGGCTTTGAGATGGAGGGAAACCTGTAAGGGATACGCTCAATTAATTTATCATTTCACACATCCACTGAGGTGTCAATGATGCACCGGCTGCAGGTAACCCTGCTTTGGTAATGGTTCTCATCCAGGTGTGGAGATAGAGGGCCCATCGCAGGTTGACACAGGGCCAGGAGGAGCAAGGGCCTGAGCATCAAGAGGTAGCGGGGCCTCTAAATGGTAAAGAGGCTGGTGAACATGGATCACCGCAATGGGTGTGTCGCCAGCGGCCGTGCTCTTATCCAGAGACGAACGAAAGGTAATGGCTGGAGCTTCCCTCATCCTTCCTGGGATATGGTTGCTCACATCTGCCAGCTTCTCCAGCACGAGCTGTGGCCGCAAGGACTGTGGAGTCACACGGAGCTCCGGGCCCGCGTCGAGTGATGGTCTGTCAGGCAGCCGTTGAAATATGGCGCCAGGACCTTCGACACCATGCGGTAAGAAAGGGGCGAACGACTTCCTGCTTGCCCCGCCCCGAAATTCACCGACCTCAACCCGGATGCACGATTAATGAGTTCCGAAGCGGGAGATCACGTGTGTTCACCTGCCCTGCCACCCAGCAGGAGTCACGTCGACCATCCCGCTCACCGGCACCAGAAAGGGAAACTCCACCCATAGGTTGGCAGGGAAAATGGTAGCTGAACAATGGGCTACCTTCAAAGGGGAGATGGTTCGGGCACAGACAAGGTATACGTCAAAAGGGAAAGGTGGGGCAAACAAATCCAGAGCTCCCCGGATGAGAAAAGAGATAGAAATTAAGATGAAGAGGAAAATGTGCGCTTGTTACAGGTGTCAGGTAGATTAAACAGTGCAGAATCCGGCTGAATACAGAAGGTTTAGAAGGGAGGTGATAAAGCAAATAAGAGAAGCAAAAAGGGAGCATGAAAAGAGACTGGCAGCTAATGTAACAGAGAATCCCAAAGTCTTCTACGGGCACATATATATAGTAAACATCTGGTAAAAGAGGGAGTAGGGCAGATGAGGGACTTAAAAGGGGATTTACACATGGAGGCAGAGGGAATAGTCAAGGTATTAAAAGAAAACTTTGCGTCTGTTTTCACCTAGGTCATAGTGAAAGAGGAGGAAATTCAGTCACTTAAAATTGATAAGGAGAAGGTATTGGAAAGGCTGTCAATACTTTAGTTGATAAAGCACCAGGACCGATTGAGAAACACCCAAGGATACTGATGGAAGAGAGAGTGGAAATTAGCGAGGCACTGGCCATAATTTTTCAGTCTTCCTTAGACTCAGGGGTAGTCCCAGAGGTCTGGAGAATTGCAAACATTATGCCCTTGTTCAAAAAAGGGTGTAAGGATAAGCCCAGCAATTACAGGCCAGTCAGTTTAACTGTGGCAGTGGAGAAACTTCCAGAAACAACAATTTGGTACAAAATTAATAGTCACGTGGACAAATGTGGGAGAATTGAGGAAGCCAGCACAGATTTGTTAAGGGAAAATCATATTTAACTAACTTGCTACAGTTTTTGAAGAGGGAGCAGAGAGGGTTGATGAGGGCAATGCTGTTGATGTGGTATACATGGACTTCCAAAAGGCATTCAATACAGTGCCACGCAACAGACTTGTGAGAAAAGTTATAGCTCATGGAATAAAAAGGACAGTAGCAACGTGTCTATGAAATTAGCTGAGCAGGTTTAATGGATGTTTTTCGGGTTGGAGGAAGGTTTGTAGTGGAATTCCCCAGAGATCAGTGTTGGGACCCTTTTCTTTCCTGATATATATTAATGACCTAGACCTTGGAATACAGGATACAATTTCAAAATTTGCAAATGATATGTGAGGATGAAGGTGTAGCACTTCCAAAGGACAGACAAGTTGTCCCAATGGGCTGACAGGTGGCAGACGAAGTTCAATGCAGAGAAATGTGAAGTGATTCATTTTGGTAAAGGATACAAATCTAAAAGAGGTGCAGGAGCAGAGGGACCTGGGTGTATGTGTGCATAAGTCACTGAAGGTGGCAGGGCAGGTTAAGAGAGTGGTTAATAAAGCATACAGTGTCCTGAGCTTTATTCACAGGGACATGGAGTATAAGAGCGAGGAGATTATGTTGAACTTGTTCAGTCTCAGCTGGAGTATTTTGTCAGTTCTGGGCATTGCACTTTAGGAAAGATGCAAAGGGATTAGAGAGAACGCGGAAAGGATTCATGAGAATGATTCCAGGGATGCAGCAAGACCTGGACAATATCCAGGCTTGGGCTGACAAGTGGCAAGTAACATTCACACCACACAAGTGTCAGGCAATGACCATCACCTACAAAACAGGATCCAACAATCGCCCCTTGACTTTCAACAGCATTACCATCACTGAATCCCCCACTATCAACATCCTGGGGGTTACCACTAACCAGAAACTGAACTGGACTAGCCAAATAAATACAATGGCTACAAGAGCAGGTCAGAGGCTAGGAATCTTACAGTAATGCACCTTCTGACTCCCCAAAGCCTCCATCTATAAGGCACAAGTCAGGAGTGTGATGGAATACTCTCCATTTGCCTGGATGAGTGCAGCTCCCACAGCACTCAAGAAGCTTGACACCGTCCAGGACAAAGCAGCCCACTTGATTGGCACCCCTTCCACAAATATTCACTCCTTCCACCACCAACGCACAGTAGCAGCAATGTGTACCATCTACAAGATGCCCTTCAACAGTACCTTCCAAATACTCGACCTCTACCATCTAGAAGGACAAGGGCAGCAGATACATGGGAACATCACCACATGGAAATTCCCTTCCAAGTCACACACGATCCTGACTTGGAAATATATTGCTGTTCCTTCACTGTCACTGGGTCAAAATCCTGGAACTCCCTTCCTAACAGCACTGTGGGTGTACCTACACCACATGGACTGCAGCAGTTCAAGAAGGCAGCTCACCAGCACCTTCTCAAGGGCAACTAGGCAATGAATGCCGGTCTAGCCAGTGAAGCCCATATCCAATGAATGAATTTTTTTTAAATGGGCAGAATGGCCTCCTGCTGTGCTGTAACCATCCTGTGATTCTGAATGGCCACAATCGGACACCAAAGACTGATCTTGTGCAAGGCTCCTCCTCCAATTACCTCATGCCCTTGGTCGATGAGTTATCTGGGCCACAAAGTATTCCTTTTTGTGAACAGTTGCATCTACAAGCACTACACCATTTGCCATTTGAAAGTAAATGTGAAGATGCTGAAAGCATTGGGAGGGTGGCTATTATGGGTATCCCAGAATGCACTCAGTGGACATATAACACCCACCAACCACGTATTTTGTCATGGTCCCTTGTGTTTAAATTAGTTTTTTTCCTCCTGTAGCTTGAAAGTAAGAAGGTGATGGTGGTGTAGTGGCAATATTGCTGGATTTAGCATCTCAGATTAATGATCTGGGGAAATGGGTTCAAATCTCACCATTGCAGCTGGTGAGTTGAAAGAGTGAGCTAATAAACTATTGTCAAAAGAGATGCTGGGTGTAAGGAAATCCACCATCCTTGCCTGGTTTGGCCTACTCCAGGTCTATAGTAATGTAGTTGACTCTGAAATGGCTGAGCAACAAGGAGGGATTGGCACTGAGGAACAAAGAAACATTTTTTTTTCTGGCTTGGCAATTTGTGGACACGAGGGCAAAGGCCCAAGGCCTGTTCTGCAGCTGGCTCGGTGGGCAAGAGGCTCCAGACGCCTGTTAGGCCCAAACTGAACTATGCATGCAGCCTGTTCATAGATGCTGGGCTCGAAACCTTATCTTCCCTTCTTTTTCACAAACCGGTCCTGTCCAAGAATGTATTCTACCCCTTAATTAAACACGACAGCGTTTGAACTCACCAAGCGTCTTGACAGCATTGCTGGGTTCGCTGTGTAAGCTCGGGCCATGAGCATTGACAGCTTGGACTACAAACCGGTACTGTGTGTACGCCTCCAACCCTTTGATCACCAGTGATTCCGAGTGGATTTTTTCCCCTATCAGTCTCCAGCTGTCATTGAGTTCAGACCTAGGGAGAAAATCAAGTCAGAAAATAAATCTCGCTACCACCCTCAGTAAGCACCCATGTCTCACAGAGCAAGGAGGAACTAGCAAACAGGCTGAAAATTGGTTAAAAACATAAAATATGAAATCCCATTCGAAGTAGTTTGTGTGCAAATGGACTCACAGAGAGAGTGCTAGTGATTCTAACTGAACCAAGCCTTTCAAAGGGACGTGCATAAACCAGAGGTTAGAAATGGAGGATGAATTGGACAGGACAATTGGAGATTATCAAATCCTCCTGGGGACACTGTGGCTGCAATACCATGGCTCCCTAGGCAGTCAAAGAGATACTGGGCATGGTAATCAGGCAGGCTAGATTAGAGCGCAATGAATATTATGGAATTTTAAATGGGTGAGTAGTGGGCACTTTAGGATTGAGTGTACGTCAGTTAGAGATTGCAGAGGAGAGGTTGAAGATCAGGTGAGAATGGCAATAGGGGTCACGGGTCAGGTGAGAATGGAAATAGGGGTCAAGGGTCAAGTGAGAATGGTAATAGAGAGGTGAAGAGTTATGTAAGAATGATGCTGGAGCGGTCAAGGGTCAAGTTGGACAGGAAGGAAGAGCTGGTTTTGTTCCTGACAGTGAAGAACTGGAGATAGTTTGTGTTGAGTTTTGGAAGTAGATAATGGAAATTGTTTAGGTTTGTCTTTGGCAGTTTTTCTATCGGAATGTTCTGGGCAGCTTTATTCAACAACGAGGATACAAATGCCTTTGCTTATTTCTAACTCTTAGTCTCAGATTCCCTGAATATCAAACAGATACCAAGCCATCACTGTGTGTGCCTCCTGCTTCACAGATTTATTCCTGTGCTTTGTATGTGACAAACCCTATTTTAGTGAAGTAAGCTCACATCAAATACTTCTTAATATCACCGAGAATAATAGCGTCATGGCTGTGTTACTGGCCTAATAATCTGGGATTGCCTCCATGGCAACTGGGGTAATTTAAATTAAACAATGGGCTGAGTGCCATAACCATTCTGTGAATTAAATAAATCTGGAATAAAAAGCTAGTACCAGTAATCATAAATAATACAAAAATAATATAAAAACTCAACTGGTCCTTCAGGGAAGGAAATCTGCCATCCTTACCTGGTCTGGCCTACATGTGACTCCAGACCCACAGCAATGTGGTTGACTCTTAACTGCCCTCTGAAACAGCCAAGCAAGCCACTCAGTTGTACCAAACCACAACACAAAACAATAATAGGAATAAAATTGGACAGGCCACTGGGAATTGGCCTAACAGCATTTGCACTACACGGTTCAAGAAGGCGGCTCACCACCATTTTCTCAAGGACAATTGGCCATTGGCAACAAAGGCTGACCTTGCCATTGACACTCACATCCCATGAACAAGTTTAAAAAAAAATAGTTGGTGTTACATCTTATGGTTTCCAGAAGTTTGAAATAATCACACTTTTAGGGTCAAAATTCTAGAGCTTCATTGAGCATATTTCTAGAGCTCTCCCTGTGGCTGGTGAACTGGTGGACTGGTACATTGCTGTTCAGCACCTAACTGCAGTGCAGCAGTAAAATGTGTCCCCCTAGATGTACATGCTCATAATAATCAGTTCCGAACTCTTTATGAATAATATAACAATATAATGGTCGGATTTGTGATTTAGAATGGGGATGTCAAACCCGGTGCAGTAAATCACGATGAGTAAGGGAATGGCTCTGGGATCAGAGGAAGAAGGTCACTCAGAGAGGTTGTGTTATCATAGAGTCATTGAGTCATAGAGGTCTACAGCACAGAGAAAGGCCCTTCAGCCCATTGAGTCTGTGTCGCTCAAACAAGTACCTAACTATTCTAATTCCATTTTCCAGCAATAGGCCCATAGCCTTGTATGCCATGGCATCGCAAGTGCACATCCAAATACTTCTTAAATGTTATGAGGGTTTCTGCTTCTACCACCCTTTCAGGCAGTGAGTTCCAGATTCCCACCACCCTCTGGGTGAAAAGATTCTTCCTCACATCCCCTCTAAACCTCCTGCCCCTTACCTTAAATCTATGCTCCCTGGATATTGATCCCTCCACTAAGGGGAAAAGTTCCTTCCTGTCTACCCCATCTATGCCCCTCATAATTTTATTCACCTTAATCATGTCCCTCCTCAATCTTCTCTGCTCCAGGGAAAATAACCACAGTCTATCCAATCTCTCCTCATAACTAAAACTCTCCAGCCCAGGCAACATCCTGGTAAATCTCCTCTGCACTCTCTCTAGTGCAATCACATCCTTCCTATAATGCGGATTCCAGAACTGCACGTAATACTCTAGCTGTGGTCTAACCAGTATTTTATACAGTTCCAGCATAACTCCCTGCTCTTATATTCTATGCCTCGGCTAATAAAGGCAAGTATCCCATAAGCCTTCTTAACCACCTTATCTACCTGTCCCGCTAACTTAAGGGACCGGTGGACATGCACTCCAAAGTCCCTCTGATCCTCGGTACTTCCCAGGGTCCTACCATTCATCGTGTATTCCCGTGCCTTGTTTGTCCTGCCCAAGTACATCACCTCACACTTATCCGGATTAAATTCCATTTGCCACTGATCAGCCCATCTGACCAGTCCGTCTATATCCTCCTGTAATCTAAGGCTATCCTCCTCACTATTTACCACCCCATCAATTTGCATGTCATCCACGAACTTACTGATCAACCCTCCTACATTCAAGTCTAAATCATTTATATATACCACAAACAGCAAGGGACCCAACACTGATCCCTGTGGAACCCCACTGGACACAGGCATCCAGCCACAAAAACACCCCTCGACAATCACCCTCTGCTTCCTGTCACTCAGCCAATTCTGGATCCAATTTGCCAAATTGCCTTGGAACCCATGGACTCTTACCTTCCTACCTACCTATGTCTTCCGGCTCCACACACAAATTACCACTATGGTCCTTAATGGGCCCTACTCTTTCCCTAGTTATCCGCTTACTCTTAATGTACTTGTAAAATAACTTTGGATTTTCCTTTATTTTACCTGCTAATATTTTCTCATACCTCCTTTTTGCTCTCTTAAGTTCCTTTTTAAGTACCCCCTACACATTTTATACTGCTCCAGGGTTTCCATTGTTTTGGGCCCCCAATATCTACCATAAGCCTCCCTTTTTCTCTTTATCCAATCCTGTATATCCCTCGACATCCGGGGTTCCCTGGATTTGTTGGTCCCACCCTTTATCTTTACTGGGATATGTTGGCCCTATTCTCTACCTATTTCCTTCTTGAATGAGTCCCACTGCTCTGACGCAGATTTACCTAAAAGTAGCTGGTCCCAGTCCACTCTGGCCAAATCATATCCGATCTTACTAAAATTGGCCTTCCCACCCCCCAATTTAGAACTCTGATTTCTGGCCCATCCTTGTCCTTTTTCACAACAACCTTGAATCTACCCAAGTTATGATCACTATCTGCAAAATGCTCCCCCACTGACACATCTACCACATGCCCGGCTTCATTCCCTAAAGTTAAGGCCAGG
>JANJGN010000004.1:192766223-192830862 GCA_026770705.1 Isurus oxyrinchus
GCCTCTAGTCCTGCAACAAGTACTGAGGCTGGGTGGGGCGAAAAGGACGGCGAGGGGGCTGGACTGTCCAGATCAACTAGAAACCCTCCCCTAGGGCAGGGAGAGGGCGGAGCGACACCAGCACAGAGTGGACCTGAGCTGTCTGGACTGCCTCACTTAATGGCTAACTGGTATTGCCTATTGGCACTCACCTGGGATGAGGAACTGACAGGCCATAAGGACTTAAGAAATAGGAGCAGGAGTAGGCCATTCGGCCCCTCAAGCCTGCGCCAACAACCAATAAGATCATGGCTGATCTGTCTGCGACCTTAACTGCATTTTTCTGCCTGCCTTGCCTTAACTGCTTGCAGATCCAAAATCTGGCCAGCTCAGCCTGGAACATCTTCAATGACCCAGCCTCCACTTCCCCAGCTTCTCCCCAGAGATTTCCAAAGACCAATGACTCTCGGAGAGAAGAAATTTCTCCTCATTTCTGTCTCAAATGGGAGGCCCTTTATTATTAAACTGTGGCCCTAGCTCCTGGTTCCCCCATGAGGGGGGAACAGAGCCTCAGCACCCACCCTGTCAACACCCTTTCAGAACCTTAACCCTTTCAGAAAGATCAACTCTCATGCTTCTAAACTCCAATGATAGAGACCAAACTCCTCAATCGCTCCTCATAAGACAAGTGACTGGTGCCCAGGCAAATATACCCCAGTAAGACTCGGGCTTGAGGGAGAGGTGGAGGGCTAGGTTGAAGGGGAAGAGGGGCTTAACGAAGATAGAAACAGTCCATGTTGGGGCTGATTCCCTGTCTACTCTTTCTATTGATTAATAAATACCAAAGTAATTAAGGAGAGACTGTTCACCTTTATTGAAAAGGGGCTGGAATGTGACAGCAAGGGAGTCTTGTTACAGTTGTACAGCGTGTTGGTGAGACCACACCTGGAGTGCTGTGCACAGTTTTGAACTTTGAGACTAAGGAAGGACATGCCTGCTTTCGAGACATTGGAAGATTCCACAGGCAGGCATGTGATATCGGCCAGACAATCTGTCAGTTTTAGAGACTTTTTTAAGGGATAAATATTAATAGTCTTTTAGAGTACAGAACTTGAGTATTGCTGAAAAAAGAGACATGTTGAAGCTTTTCATCTTGCACTCAACTTGCACTGATTGCCAACCAATCAGCCCTCTTTTCACATAGAAACATAGAAACTAGGAGCAGGAGGAGGCCATTCGGCCCTTCGAGCCTGCTCCGCCATTCATTATGATCATGGCTGATCATCCAACTCAATAGCCTGCTCCTGCTTTCTCTCCATACCCTTTGATCCCTTTCGCCCCAAGAGCGATATCTAACTCCTTCTTGAAAACATACAATGTTTTGGTCTCAACTACTTTCTGTGGTAGTGAATTCCACAGGCTCACCACTCTCTGGGTCAAGAAATTTCTCCTCATCTCAGTCCTAAATGGTCTACCCCGTATCCTCAGACTGTGACCCCTGGTTCTGGACTCCCCCACCATCGGGAACATCCTTCCTGCATCTACCCTGTCTAGTCCTGTTAGAGTTTTATAGGTTTCTGTGAGATCCCCATACAGTATAAACTGCTGTTTTCCCACTGTATTGGTATTCTTGTGAGTGTCCTGCTGAGTCAAAAATGAAAAGCTTTGACATGTCTCTTTTTTTAGCAAATGATATTAATAAATAAATATTATCCTAGTACCTCAGGGAGAACTTGCCAGCTCTCCCTTTAGCAGAAGCAGTTCAGCAGAGGTAGCCCAGAGCCAGGATCAAATCCCTTAGGATTATGGGAGTGAGGGTGTGAGGAATTCTGAATGCTATTGGTGGCACTGAACCCAATTCTGGTCACTGTTCAGGAGAGAGTTGACCAAAGTGCCCCTCAGCAAACATCCCTCAGAAAACTAACAGATTATCTGGTCAATTCTCACATTGCTGTTTGTGGGAGCTTGCTGTGCACAAATTGGCTGTCGCGTTTCCTGTATTACAACAGTGACCACACTTTGAAAGTATTTCACTGGCTGTGAAGCACTTTGGGACTTCCTGAGGCTCTGGCAGGCACTGGAATAAAAGGCAGGGTCTTTGGCTTTCCAGTAGGCTATTTGGCTGGGGGAGGCAGCTCACGATCAAGCTTGAACCCCAACCAATCACCACTTGGTGTGTATTGCAGCAAAGGGGGATGAAGGGGAGGCTGCCGGACCTACGTAAGGGAAACCTGTGGGGAAATCAAGTTCGCCACTCCACATGACCTCCCTGTAGCACCCCAGGAGGGGCACCCACCCACCGAGACAGAGGGAGCCGCAATATGTTGAGCGGGACATTGCAGGGCGGCGGGGGTCAAGTGGGGGTTGCTGCAGTGTTTAACTTTCATTGAAGCAGTGGATCGTGTTTAAAGGTCCTGCAGAGAGCGGACTTTGCAATTTGCCTGTTAAAAACTCCCTCAGCCTGAGTAGGAAATCTGAAGACTTAGTCTTTTGGCCCGGACCCATTTCCTCCAAGCTTTCACATAGATTTAATTTCCTTCAGTTCATTAACTCCCAACTACACATTCATCATGATTTGTACAAAAACAATGGGGTGTTTTTCAGAAAGATGCTGTAGAATTACAGCTCAAATCTATACCGTTAAAAAAAATAGAAACAGAGTTTGAGTTACCTTGGTATGTTATGTTTAAATTAAACGATGGAAAACCAATTAAAATGAAGAAGTTGGGGGGGTGCCATGGGGAAAGGAAGGATCTTGTATTTCTGAAGAGCAGTACAGGGTCTCTGGAATGTTTTGAAGTGCTCTAGTCAGAAAAGCAGCAGCCAATTTGTACACAGCCAGCTTCCACAAACGGCTATGTGATAGTGAGCAGACCATCTGCTTCCGTAATGTAGGTTGAGAGATGAATTTTGGCCAGGAGTCCGAGGACGAACTGCCCTCTTCTTCTCCAGAATAGTTGCGGCCACCCTAGCACTGACCGCACTGACCACACTGGCATGGGAGACCCTGGGATTGGCCCCACCGGACACTGCAGACACTGGCAATGGTCACCCTGGCACTGGACACACTGGCATTTGACACAGCAGGCTAGGCCTCAGTTTCGCATCCCATTCGAAAGATGGCAGCTCCACTGGTTCAGGTCCGCAGCTGCCAGGAGTAGCGCAGGGTTTTTACCGGTCATCTCGCTCTCTGGTCAGCTTCTTGCCGCGCACGTCAAACATAAACCCCACCACCCCCGTCCCCCCCAACCCCCCACCATCCCCCACTGCTTCCCTGTAATCTGGGACCACCAGGAACCTCAGGGAGCGCCGTGATGTGGAGCTAACACTGGGCCTACCCCCATTGGCGTAGTTTACACTGGCAGTGGGAGTACTTGCACTAACCGCACTGACATCAGGAGTATTGGCACTGGACGCATTGGGGGATAAAAAGCCTGAGTATTTGGCGCACTGACACTGGGGGGGGGGGGGGGGTACTTCCACCAACCACGTGGGCACTGCTTACATGGGCACTGGGACAAATGGCATGGGCACACTGGCAGCGGCCACCCTAGCACTGACCACACTGGCATGGGAGACCCTGGGATTGGCCACACTGGCATTGGTCGCACTAGCACTGCAGACACTGGCAATGGTCACACTGGCATTGGACACACTGGCATTAGCCAGACTGGAGTTGGACATATTGGCACTGGATAAAATGGCACTGCTGCTGATGGTGGGGGGATGAATTCTATCATCATTACAGTTCCCTGGATGTGATCACACAAGCCCAAATACAATGGAGAAATATTTGGATGGATTAACAAGAGAGGAAGAAGGGGATTCGAGAGGAACATCCTCAGGTAATCATTACAGTGAGGATATATTTTCTTGTTTCACTCTCTTGATTTACTTACTCTTTTATCACAGAACAGCAGATACACTTGCTGACAGATAACTTTGTGTTTGAAAGTTTAATCCAATCCAGTCTTGCTAATCAGAAAATATACCCCGTAATAGAATTATAAAACCATGGGAGGCCATTCAGAGGGGGTGGGGGGTGGGTGCATTGAGCCCATCCTCTCTGCTAGCTCTTTGAAACAGCTATCCAATTAGCCCCACTCTCCTGTTCCCTCACCACAGCCCGGGTATTTTTTTTCCGCTTCTGGCTTTTTCTTGCCAATTCCCTTTTGCCCTTTAAGCCAGTGCGATCCACATCACAACAACTTGCTCAGTCGGAATGTTTTTCCTCATCTCCCCGGCTCTTTTGCCAAGTCCCATCTCAAGCCTGTTTGAGTGGCTGCCTTTAACCCCTTACTTCCTGTTTCATAACCAGCTTGTTAGCCATCCATTTCCTTGCCCGCCGACCTCATATGTCCTGACCTGAGTCATGTGACTGCAATGGGGAACCGTACCGAAGATCACTTCTGATTCCACATATGTTACATCTACCACATTACCCTTATCTCCCCTTTCTGTTACTTCTCCAAAGAATTCATTGGAGTTGGCCAAGATTGACCTTCCCTTTTGAAATCGGTACTAACACTGGGACCGGGGCTTTTAGTCTCCCTGGGTGTCATTTTTTGGCCCCTCCCCCTGGTGGGATCTTCCAGTCTCACCGAAGTCAATGGGCGTTTGAACAGCTCGTCACATTCTCCAGCCTCTCCGCCTCTATGATGGGGCCATAAAATTCCACCCTCTAAGTGTGATTAGTTTTACAATCATTGCCCACCCTTTCTATCTTCAATATTGTTGTGCCTCTTTTGATCTCTTTTTCTCGCATCATCTCCACAATGTTAGGCTGCCTGGTAAATATTGAGGCAATTATTTAATAATTTGGCCACTGCCATTACCTTTGAGTTTCCTGTAGTGGCTGTGTCCTCATTCTGATGTTTCTTTTGTTAATGGAGCCTGTAGAACACTTTGCCACAACATCTGCTCTCTGCCTTCTAAAATGGCTGGGCCAGCATTTATTGCCCATGCTTAATTGCCCTTGAGAAGATGGTGGTGAGCTGCCTTCTTGAACCGCTGCACCCCATCCACCGCTTGAAACGTTCACTCCCTCCACCACCGACGCACAGTAGCATCAGTGTGTACCACCCACAAGAAACCCCACAGCAACTCGCCAAGCCTCCTTCAACAGCACCTTCCAAACCCACAACTTCCATTACCTCCATGGACAAGGGCAGCAGATAGATGGGAACACCACCAGCTACAAGTTCCCCTCCAAGCCACTCACCATCCTGACCTTGGATCTGGATAACTATAGAACCATAGGAAAGTTACGGCACAGAAAGAGGCCATTCAGCTCATCATGTCTGAGCTGACCAAAAAATACAAAATAAAAAAAACTATTTGCCCATTTTAATCCCACCTTCCCTGGTCTGTAAACTTGCAGGTTACTGCACTTTAGGTGTGGATCCAGGTTCCCTTTAAATGAGTTGAGGGTCTCTGCCTCCACCACCAAACTAGGCAGTGAATTCCAGACACCCACCACCCTCTGGGTGAAAGTTTTTCCTCATGTCCCCTCTAATCTTCTGCCAATCATCTTAAATCTGTGCCTCCCCGGTAATTGATCCCTCTGTCAGGGAAAAAAGGTCTTTCCTGTTTACTTTATCTAGGCCCCTCATAATTTTGTAAATCTCAATTAGGTCACTGCTCAGCCTCCTCTGTTCTAATGAAAATAACCCCAGACTTTCCAATCTTTCCCTATTGCTGCAATTTTCAAGCCCTGGCAACGTTCTTGTAAATCTCCTCTGCAATCTCTCCACAGGAATTAAATCCTTCCTGTAATGTGGTGACCAGAACTATGCACAAGGTTCAAGCTGTGACCTAACCAGCGTTTTATACAGTCCCATCATTACGTCCCAGCTTTTGTATTCAATACCTCACCCAGTAAAGGAAAGCATTCCGTATGTTTTCTTTACCACCTTATCCACCTGTCCTGCCACCTTCAGCGACCTGTGGACATGCACTCCAAGGTCTCTCACTTCCTCAGCCCCTCTCAATAACTCCTTGTTTATGGAGTATTCCCTGGCTTTGTTTGCCCTCCCCAAATACATTACCTCACACTTTTCTGGAATGAATTCCATTTGCCACTTCTCCGCCCACTCAACCAAACCATTGACATCATTCTGGAGTCGACAGCTATCCTCTTCACTCTCAACTACACGGCCAATTACTGTGTCATCTGCAAATTTCCCAATCATGCCTCCCACATTTATGTTCAAATCATTAATATATACATGAAACAGTAAGGGCCCCAGCACTGAGCCCTGTGGAACACCACTGGAAACTGCTTCCCATTTGCAAAAACATCCATCAACCATTACCCTTTGTTTCCTGTCGCTAAGCCAATTTTAGATCCAACCTGCCACCTTCCTGTGTATCCCATGGGATCTCACTTTCCTGACCAGTCTGCCATGTGGGACCTTGTGAAATGCCTTACTAAAATCCATATAGACAACATCCGCTGCATTACCCTCATCAACCCTCCTTGTTACTTCCTCAAAAAATTCTATTAAGTTAGTAAGATATGATCTTCCCCTAACAAAATCACGCTGACTGTCTCTGATCAATCTGTGCCTTTCTAAGTGACAGTTTATCCTGTATCGCAGGACTGACTCTAATAATTTGCCCACCACAGAAGTCAGGCTGACTGGCCTATAGTTATTTGGTCTATCCCTCGCACCCTTTTTACGTAATGGTACCATTAGACTGTAAGATCATAAGACATAGGGGCAAAAGTAGCCCATTCGGCCCATCGAGTCTGCTCCACCATTCAATGAGACCATGGCTGATCTGATAATCCTCAACTCCAATTTCCTGCCTTTTCCCCATAACCCTTGATTCCCTTACTGATTAAAAATCTGTCTATCTCAGCCTTGAATATACTTAATGACCCAACGTCTACAGCCCTCTGTGGTAAAGAATTCCACAGATTCACTACCCTCTGAGAGAAGAAATTCCTCATCTCTGTCTTAAATGGGTGACCCCTTATTCTGAGATTATGCCCTCTGGTCCTAGACTCTCCCACAAGGGGAAACAACCTCTCAGCATCTACCCTGTCAAGCCCCCTAAGAATCTAATATGTTTCAATAAGGTCGCCTCTCATTGTTCTAAACCCCAATGAGTACAGGCCCAACCGACTCAACCTCTCCTCATAAGAAAATCCCTCCATACCCGGGATCAACCTTGTGAACCTTCTCTGGACTGCCTCTAATGCCTGTATATTTTTCCTTAGATAAGGGGACCAGTATTCTAGGTGTGGTCTAACTAGTGCCTTGTATAGTTTTAGCAAGACTTCCCTATTTTTATACTCCATTCCCTTTGAGATAAAGACCAATATTCCATTTGCCTTCCCTATTACCTGCTGAACTTGTATGTTAGCTTTTTGTGATTCATGCATGAGGACCCCCAAATCCCTCTGTGCTGCAGCTTTCTGCAGTCTTTCTCCATTTAAATAATATTCAGCTCCTCTATTCTTCCTGCCAAAGTGCATAACCTCACATTTTCCCACATTGTATTCCATTTGCCACGTTTTTGTCCACTCACTTAACCTGTCTATATCCCTCTGTAGACTCTTTGTATCATCCTCACCACTTGCCTTCCCACCTATTTTTGTGTCATCTGCAAATTTGGTGATGAAACATTCACTCATCTAAGTCATCAATATATATTGTAAATAATTGTGGCCCCAGCACTGATCCCTGTGGCACTCCACTAGTTACAGGTCACCATCCTGAAAATGCCCCCCTTATCCCAACTCTCTGTCCTCTATTAGTTAGCCAGTCCTCTATCCATGCTAATATACTACCGCCAACACCATGGGCTCTTATCTTATTAAGCAGCCTTATGTGCGATACCTTATCAAATGCCTTTTGGAAATCTAAATATATTACATCTATCCTGCTTGTTACCTCCTCAAAGAATTCTAATAAATTTGTCAGGCATGATTTCCCCTTCATGAAGCCATGCTGACTCTGCTTGATTAGATTATGTATTTCCAAATGCTTTGCTATTACATCCTTTATAATACACTCTAACATTTTCCCACTGACAGATGTTAAGCTAACTGACCTATAGTTGCCTGTTTTTCGTCTCCCTCTCCTTTTTGAATAAGGGTGTTACATTGGCAGTTTTCCAATCCTCTGGGACTTTTCCAGAATCTAAGGATTCTTGGAATATTACTACCAGTGCATCCACTATCTCTGTAACTACTTCCTTTAATATCCTAAGATGCAACCCATCTGGTCCAGGGGACTTATCGGCCTTTAGCTCCATTAGTTTCCCTAGTACTTTTTCTCTAGTGATGGTTATTCTATTTATTTCCTCCCCCACTTCTGCCCCTTGATTATTTATAGTTTTGGAACGCTATTAGTGTCTTCTACCGTGAAGACTGAAGCAAAGTATTTATTCAACGTCTCTGCCATTTCCTGGTTCCCCGTTATTATTTCCCCAGCCTCATTCTCTAAGGGGCCTATGTTCACGTTGGCCTCTCTCTTCCTTTTTGTACATTCAGGGGGGTCTGCAATTTTGGGGTTGTGGGTCGGACGTGGGGTTGGTGTGGAGTCAAGTCAGGTCAGGGGCTAAGAGTCGGGCCGGTGGGGGAAGGGGTGGGGGGCACTATTGGGTGAGGAGTCCCAGGCGGCTGGGGAGAGTGGAGGAGTCCTGTTGTTTGGTGGGGGGGGGGGTGTTGTTGGGTGGTGGGTGGCGTTGGTCTGGGTCTTTACAATAGTAACCCAGAAGTTAGAAGAGGTTTTAATTGCTCTAACTTTCTCTGGGTAACTACTGATATAACACCCCCCATGGAAGCATCTGAAATTTGCGATTTAAACCACATTTTCAGATGGTTCCTAGTGCCGCGCTATTGTCCAGAGGAAGTGTGCACTTCTGGACAATTGCCATGCAAACCCTTACCTGGGAACCTCCCAGAGGGATTCCCCAGATCCAACGCTGGGGAGCTCAGTGGTTATGGCCCTAAATGTCTCACTCAAGTAGCCTCTAACCCTTTTAAACTCCAGCAGATACAAGCCTAGCCTGCCCAGTTATCCTTTCTATGTACCCAGTGCCTTTGTCATTTGGTTTAAGTTTACCTATTTCTTCATTCACCCATGTGTCATCTGTGGCCCATTAACTGTTAAAGTGGATTGTGTGACCTGTGCCCTGATGTGTTTTACCACAAGAACGTCCAGGCAGCCCTCAAAGGCCTGGCCAGAATATACCGGAGCTGCACTTAATCTGGGAATTTCCAATGCTCTTCCAGATGTCTCTTCAAATGTCACAGCTATTTCCTGGGAATACAATAAGTCAGGAAATATTCCCTACATGTCTGTACATGAGAAAGCTCGTTATTACTGGAAAGTGAGGAATGATTACATGTTTTCTTTGTGTAATTGATGCGTTGTACTTTTAATACTGCACCAGAATGGGATTTTTTTTACAATTTACTGAAAGTATGTTAGCTTAATTGTAAACTCTCACCCCTTGGTCCTCCCCATCTCTGGTTTCCTGCTATTTTCAATAAGCCTTCAATGAGGAACAAAGCAGCAAATTTGCACACAGCACGATCCCACAAGTCATATTGCCACAATCACATTATATCACCAGATAACCTGTTTTTAATTAAGTAGGTTGGGGGATAAATAGTGGGAAGGACACAAGCAATATTCCCCTTGTCCTGTTTGAAATAATGCCACAGGATCTTTGGCAGCTAATGAGAGCACAGCTGGGGCCTCCGTTTTACTTTGGTAGCTGTGGCAGCGCAGCACTCCCTCAGTACTTCACGGGAGTGCCAGCCTGGCTTTTACACTCAAGTGGCTGGAGTGGGACTTGAACCCACAGTCGTCTGACTCAGGGGCAAGAGTATGACAAAATGAGCTGCACTGAGACCTAAAGTCAATATCGGAGCCCTGGGCAAAGGGAGGGAGAGTCTTGTGGTCCCTCCAGATTACCTGCATACCTCCGATCGTGGGGTGAAGGGGGTGTCCAGGATCTGGTGATGGGACATTCCCATTGGCCTCAGCACCATTGCTAGATGACAGGAGAAAATTCAACCATAATCCGCCCTCCGGAACACTGTCCAATGCTCCTGCAGGTTAGTCATGTCTCCGGATGTCCGGACATCAGCTCTGATTGCTCGCCGGTCACTGAGGTCGATGACCCTTCCAGTCTAAACTAATGCACCAAACGGAGACGTTGTTGAGGTGCTGGGAGGCCGGTGAACTCACCTCAGAGAGGAGCCAACTGCAACAGCAATCAGCCAGGGAAGAAGGCTACAAATGGAGGGTCTGTGTAAGAAAGGAGGAAGAACCCATTGAGGCCGGGGTGGGGAGTGGGGGGTGTCAAATGAAAATTCCAAACCTGACTCTGGCAGACTTTCATTGAGTGAAGTTATTATAGGTTACAGAATGGAAATGGGTAAATGGAGTGAAGGTACAGATTGGACATGACCTAACGAGAGGCTTGAGGGGCTAAATGGCCTTCCCCTAACTGAGTGAGGTGAGTGTGGAGAATTCATTTAAAAACCGTACGGGGTGAGTGTGGAGAATTCATTTTAAACAAAGAGCAGGGAGTTTTCATTTCAAAAGAGTGGGGAGAGCAGCTGATTGCTGAGTTGGATTGGTGAGTATTTCTAGTCTTTAAAGTAAAATTAAGGTCTATAGTTTGTGTTTAAGTCTCTAGTCTTTATTTTCTCTTTCTTAAAAATAACTTATTAGGTATAAGATCAATACCGGTGTAAAAAAATAATTATAATAAAGTGTAAAGAGCAGGGACACTAGAGTAATTAATTCATTCATTCATTCATTAAAATAAGTTAGCGGTGGCAGGATGGGTGATGCGTTGCTGCTGCAGCATGTGGGCGCTGCTGGACACCAACATGATCCAGAGCGGACACATCTGTAGTAAGTGTTTGCAGCTTGAGGAACTCCGAATCCGAGTTGAGGAGCTGGAGGCTGAGCTGCAGACACTGCCCCACATCAGGGAGGGGGAAAGTTACCCGGACACTTTGCCCCAGGAGGCGTTCACACCCCTCAGATTAGGTCATTCAAATTTGCTCTGTGATCAGGGACAGGAGGGTGTGACTGCAGGTGAGGCAGGTATGGGGACCCAGGGGGTAGCGTTCGAGGAGACTCGGCCCCTGCAATCGTCCAACAAGTTACGAGGTTTTTGTAAGCTGTGTGGACGAGAGCGGGGACTACAGGGAGGATGAGCGAACTGACCACAGCCCCGTGGTACAGGGAGCCATTCAAGTGGGGGGAGGAAATAGGAACATAATAGTGGTTGGGGACAATATAATTAGGGCGATAGATACTGTTCTCTGCAGCCGCGAGCGTGAGTCCCGAAGGCTGAGTTGCCTGTCCAGTGCCAGGGTTAAGGGCATCTCCTCAGGGCTGGAGAGGAACTTGGAGCGGGAGGAGAGCGATCCAGTTGTCGTCGTCCATGTTGGTACCAATGACATTGATAAGATGAGAAAGGAGGTTCTGCTGGAAGAATTTGAACAGTTAGGAGCTAAATTAAAAAGCAGAACCTCCAAGGTAATCATCTCGGGATCACTACCTGAGCCACGGGCAAACTGGCATAGGGTAAATAAAGTCAAGGAGCTAAATGTGTGGCTGAAAGATCAGTGTGGGAGGAACAGGTTTCAGTTCATAATGCACTGGCATCAGTACTGGGGTAGAAGGGACTGTTCCAGTGGGATGGACTTCATTTAAACCGTGCTGGGACCAGTGTCCTGGCAAATCGAATAACTAAGGCCGTAGAGAGGACTTTGAACTAAATAGAGAGGGGCGGGGTAATGCCAGGGGATACATAGGCTTACAAAGCAAAAGGATATGGCAGCCTTGCAGGGCAGCTATTTAGGTAATGATACCCAGAGTGCGACAGGAAGGGACAGAGTGTACATACATTAAAAAAAAGCAGTAAATAGGGTCAAAGAGGGAAAAATGGCAAAAAGGGCAACATCAATGGCTCCTTACTTGAATGTATATAGTATTTGGAACAAATAATATTTATGAGGAGCATGGACAGGGTGGATATGGAGCAGCTGTTCCCCTTAGTTGAAGGGTCAGTCATGAGGGGGCATAAGTTCAAGGTGAGGGGCAGGAGCTTTAGGGGGAGATGTGAGGAAAAACCTTTTTACCCAGAGGGTGGTGAGGGTCTGGAATGCACTGTCTGGGAGGGTGGTGGAGGTGGGTTGCCTCACATCCACTTGGCACATCATAATATTCAAGGCTATGGGCCAAGTGCTGGTAAATGGGATTAGGTAGGTAGGTCAGGTGTTTCTCACCTGTCGGTGCAGACTCGATGGGCCGAAGGGCCTCTCCTGCACTCTGTGATTCTGTGAAAATAAATGGATTAACAGCACAAATAGAGGTTGATGGGTATGGTCGTATAGCCATTAAAGAGAATCGGCTGGGTATTTCTAGCCCTGTCACGGGCAAGGCAGTGCTCCAGCCAGAAGTCCACTGACCTGCAGCAGGTGGGTGCAGAAAGCCTTGCTGATGGTCACAAGGAGATCAAAGCCAGGAACTGAGTATTCAGGGATATGTGACTTTTTGAAAGGACAGACAGGAAGGAAAGGGTGGTGGGGTAGCTTTGTTAGAACGAGCTGGAATAAGTACAAAGCAAGAAAATTATCTTAGATTGGAAGATGTGGAATCCATATGGGTGGAGGTAAGAAATAACAAGAGGAAGAAGACACTGGTGGGAGCAGTCTATAGGTCATCCAACAGTAGCTATACTGTAGGTCAGAGAATAAATCAGGAGATAATGAGGGTATGTAAATGAGGCAGTATATTAATCATGGGTGACTTTAACCTTCATGTAGAATGGGAAAATCAAATTGGCAGAGGTAGCCACGAATAGAGTATATTCGGTACAGTTTCCTAGAACAATATATTGTGGATCCAACCAGGGATCAGGCTATTTTGGATCTAGTAATGTTTAATAAAGCAGGTTTAATAAACGATTTCAGAGTAAAAGAACTCCTGGGAAACAGTGACCATAACATGGTAGACTTTAGCATTACGTTTGAGAGTGAGGAACGTGGGTCGGGAATTATGCTAAACTTAAATAAGGGTCATTACAGAGGAACGAGGGCAGAGCTGGCTGGAGTGGACTGGGAAAGGAGTTTAGCAGAAAAGAAGGTTGATGAACAATGGCAGACGTTTAAGAAAATAGTCCGTGACTCACAACAAAGATATATCCCAGCAAGTAAGAAGGATTCTAGAAAGGGGATAAACTAACCATGGTTAACCAAAGGAGTTAAGGGCAGTATCAAATTGAAAGAAAAAAAACCACACAATGTGTCAAAGATTAGTGGTAAGCCAGAGGATTGGGAAAGTTTTAAAAACCAACAGAAAATGATCAAAAAATAATTTTGGAGAAAATAAACTTTGAGGGCAAACAAGCAAATAATATAAAAATGACAATAAGAGCTTCTTCAAATATATAAAAAGGAAGGGGGAGGCCAAAGTGAACATTGGCCCCTTAGAGAATGAGGCTGTGGAGATAATAATGGGGAACCAGGAAATGGCAGAGGAGTTGAATAAATACTTTGCATCAATTTTCACAGTAGAAGACACTATTGGCATTCCAAAAATACTAAGCAATTAAGGGGCAAAAGAAAGGAGGGTAGGAAATAAATACAATAACCGTTGTGGTCACTTTAACAAACGGACCACTGGAGTCTCAGGTACAGGTCACGATCGTTTATTCGAGCAATTACAAGGACAACACCATCTCAATACAGCTTGAGATAGCACTCTGCTAAACTACAAGTATTCAACATATTTATACATTATTGGTCACGTACAAGAACAGTTTCCAGATTCCAATCTCGTCAACGTATAGGTTTACATTAAACAGACATCTCTGGTAACAAGTACATGCACCATATGTCCCTATTTGTTTTCACCCAGGCAGAGACCTTCCCTCCTACCTAAACTAGGACCATCTGTTCTTCCCCTATCTGTTGAAGAGCACACTTAATCTTAGTTGTTATTGCTATCCTCTGACTACAGTCCAGCTCCAAGCCCTTTCAGTTGTTTGCAGGTCCTTAAGGCTGTACAAGGTTCATCTGGTAACCTTTAATTGCCAATGTGATTGGAGATTTTAAGTAATTCATTCCCTTCCAATAAGTTCTTACTGTACCCCTATATTCCCCGTAATAATTACTGTATCCCTTTATTTCCCCTTTTTGGCCCTTGGCTTAGCCCAAGGTAGCCAACTCTAGTGGTGTCCACTCCCCCCTCCACTTTACGCACCATCACCCATTGATACTGGCCAGGTATCCAGGTTTGGCATGTAAAGGATATGGGTACTGGTCAAACCATCTGTATCATCTGGTCCTTTAATCGGAACATCTGCCTTATCAGATTCCTGCTCCACCTGTTAAAACTCCCCCAGCGCCACCTTTTTTGTGGCCTCTGGGTGTGATGAATCAAGTAGGTTAGATATATAATCAATATCAGCTGAAGTATAACTAGGGCATGGGAGATAATCAGAATCCAGGGGTGTATCTGTACGCTCGAGCCCCAGTTCCATGGATCCTCCCACCAGGTGGAAGCAGCTATTTATTCAATATCCGTCTTTAAGGCTCTAACCTGTTGCTGCAGTTTATAGTAAGTTCTGTATATCTGCTGAGCCTGTCTCCGAATCGCGGTGAGATGCACTGGTAATAGGAGAACTGGTTCAAATACTGTGTCAGGTTATCCTTGAGGCTTTCCTTGATCTGAATAGTAGTCGTTCCTCTCTTGTATATTTCAACCAGTTCCACCTTCCCCATCCTTGCTGGTGCCTGTGGGTGTAGGCACACTGAATGATTATGGATGGGGCATATCCGTTTGTTCCCGTAGTGGATCTTCTGCTCCCACGTGGTGATACAATATCTCCCAGTCCCCGTATATGTAACATAGTGGGTTTTTTGCAGCCCATATAGTTTCCATTGTACAGTTTGCTGCTGCTTTAAATCCACACTTCACTTCCTCCATCTCATACACTTGATGTGCACATACTACTGCAGTGGCTTCTATGCTACACCCTTCTAATGTGGTGCTAACTATATTCCCTTCCATGTCTACTGCGTATGGTGGAATATCGTGGTTTTTAATATAGTCATCCTTCCTTATAACCCCTGCCGGGTGTTGACATAGGTATGACAGGTATTACTAATACAATGCCTATTAGCATATTACTATCCACTGTACATTCGACATTCATTCTATATACACGTGTCAAACCTCTGAGCTGGCAACCGGTCAAGTCATGATTCTTGTGTTGTGAAAGATTAAACAAATGCTCATTAGTTACCCATAAAGGAACTACCCCTTCATTAATCTGTCTTAATTCTCTCGGGCTTGTTCCAACGCCCAAGATCCATGGGTGCTGCAAACATCATTTCTGCTCGCTTCATCTGAAATATCTTTCCATATTTCAATCAGTTTATTAATAGTCCCCGCGTGACCTTCGAGCACAGTAGCCAGGCTTTGGATTAACCGTGTCACGTCCTGGTCCGTAACTAATTGTGTATCCTGGATTCCCTGTCCCCGCTCTAGAATCTCCTTAAGCTTAAAGCTCAGGATATGGACCTTCTGATCTACAGGTGCTCGGTCGATGGAATTAACTATTGATGTCTCTGTATTGAATAATGTGGCAGCTTCATTTATCAGGCTGCGCTTAGCTCAGTCCCCCTCTGGGCCTGATCGCATCCCGCCGCTAATCACCTGTCGGTCTCTGACTTCCTTCCTTAACTCATGCAATTGCTTATTTATTTCCCTCACATAGTCTCACATCCTTCCTTTTAGTGGTCCCACATCTCCCACTCCTATTATGAATCCCTCAGGTCACTGCATTGCTCTCCTTGTCATTATTTCAAATGGGGTGAACCTGGGTGGTCCTGCTTGGGGTAGCTCTAAGGTGCATTAGAATATTGCGCTGTTCCTTGTCTCTTGAATTGCTTTTGTGATTGATGTTTTTATTAATAGTTCAGTTCATCCTTCCCACCATCCCTGAGCTCTGTGGCTGGTAGGGAATGTGGAATTTCTGTTTATATTTAAATTTATATATTTCTTTATTGACTCTTCGTGTGAAATGAGTTCCCTGATCTGAATCCATCTGGATAGGTCCCCTCCACTCCTTCCAGTTTAATCTCTCCTGCTGCTGTCTCATGTCAGACCTCAATTCCTTAAACAACTCTACAATGCACCTACTTATCCTATCTTTCAATGGCTCAGTATCTTCACTTCCAGTGATGGTTCTCTGTGGGAGCTGTGCTTAACTCTGCCTGTCATCATAATCCTGTGGTTTTACTTTTTGTAGCTCGCAGGCACGTTAATACAATCAGTGATACATCTATTTAGCCTTTTTCCAGCTTTCCCTTTACCTATATCCATCCTGTGGTAAATTGTTGTTAAGTGTTATTTTACCTTACATTTCAATTTCTGAACTACAGATTATCAAATTCACTTCCCTTAAAAAAGTTTGTATATTGTGTCCTCTTTCCCTAACTCTTTCTCCGACTTGCCTCATACCATTTTACACATTCAACAGCTACCAGCTTATCTTGTTCAGGTTGTCCGAAGAGACTTTAAAAGAAATGAAATATTCTCATAACAGTTTTAAAACCAGAAATCAGGCATTGACATGTTTTGCTTCCTTATCTTCTTCTCAAACAACATTTTATTGTCTTAAAGGTAACCACTAAATTGTGTCTGACCAGTTTCTTTTAGAATTATGCCAGATTCATTAACTCGACCAAAAATTGGATTTCTGCCAAACTTTGTCAAGGTCTTGAGCTTAGCTTTTGGGAACAGATTTCACAAATGCAAAATCTTGCAGCATTTGAATTAGTGCCAATTGTTGTCAAACCTTTTAAAATAAAAATTCCCCTTTGAGAAAATATTAGGAAGAAAACCTCAAATTTTAAACTTTGTAAGAACTGTACGCTAACAAAATTAAAACAACCTCTTTCTAATGTGTATTGATTTGTATCCAAGTTATAATTCCCATATGTTTATCAATGCATTCATTATCTTAGATAGCATCTTAGTGATTCAAGAATAATCTTCTAAACTACACTGCACTTTACATCTCTTCAAAAGAAACCCCTTTTTATCCATTGGAACCACCTAGACCATATGTTTATGCCTTTTGGTTTTCCTAGAATCCCTTGAACTTCAGGTAACTTTTCCCCTTAGAATTTTAGAATACTAACTCGTATGAGTTAATGTAACGTGTATGTATCAATCCCAATCAGCTTGGAAGTGGTGATGCTAGTCTGCAAAGGGGGTTGTACAAAGGTTGGTTCATCTAACCCTGTTTAACGATTTAAAACTCTCATATTCTAAACAAAAATTCAAGTAGCAGTGGGGGAAATAAAGGGATCTTGAAGGCTCCACCTATAGGGACAATCAAACTGACTGAAGCTCCCATTTCCCCAGCTCCTGCCTGTCAGTGCTTATTAACTCCCCTGGAGGTATCCCCCTTTTCTCTTTCTCTCTTTCTCTCTCTCTCTCTCCAGCACAAACAGCTCTTGTAACTTAGATCAATTCCTTTTTTTAAGTTACAGAAAATTCAGTAGCGGACCTTTTGGGTCCCAATCATCCTTCCACATTTTCAGGAAAATCTCGTCATCCCACATGGGATGGAGTTGTCCTGAAAACTGTACATACGTCTCCCACTTCCACTCTGCATAGCCCATTACGGACTCACCCTTCTTCTGTACGATGGACGTTATACACCCCCCATTCGTCTCTCCCTCCCCCAAGGTTTCCTTAACTGCCTCCTCAAAGTCCCTGTGCAGGTCTGTCACCTTCTCCCGATCTGGGACATCCCCAGGTTTCACCCAGTCTCCACTCCTAGACTGCAGGGGTAATCTTCCCCAGATATCCCCTGGGCACATCACCTTCACCAGTACGTGGGTATCAAGGGGGTGCATTGCATGGAAATCTTGCATTTCCCCCAGTTTGGCCCTAAAATCTGGGTTGCTGCGCTGAGGTTTAAGTTTCGACAGTTCTTTAAACAAAACCTGCGTCTCCCCCGGGCTGAATGGTATCTGCTTAACTTTCTCCGTAACCCTCTCAAATTCCGCATCCTCTCCCTATTCCTCAGCCCTCTTTCTCCCTTCGGGTTTCAGTTCGCCTTTCCTGACTTTACTTTTCCTAATGGTTATTGCCACAGGGGCCATGGGATTCAATGGACACAGTGGGGAGGTTGGTTCATATGAGGGTGGAACTGCCTCAGGTCCCTCATAGGTTTGTCCCTCGGAGCTTTCCCCCTATTGATCAGTGTCACTGCAGATTGCTGCTGCTGCCACTGTTCTGATCTGTCCTGGATCTGACTTTGTTTCTCCCTCTCTAATCGACCGGAATTTAGTATTAACCCATCTACACAATTGTAGGTACAGTGTGATAATAACCATCATCCCTTTCTTTTCCTTATCCTTTTCCTGCTCTATCCACCACTGTTTTTGTTCTCCGGGGGTTGGTTCCCTGTGGATTCCACCCCTCCTTCTGCATTTTAGTGATTAGTTTTGACTGTTGTTCCGCTATGAACCTCGTAATGGAGTCCGCGGCTCCCCAGTCAAGTTCCATAGTGCTGTTCTGTTTCCCTGACGGCATTCTGTTCCTATTTTCCATCTATCTCTGCACGGTATGTTCACACGGTCACAACAACTTAGTTATCTGAGGTATGTATTGGGGGGTTTCACTGGGACCCGGTCTCCCTGCACGGCTTCGGTTAAGGTTATATTTCAAACCGTAACCAGCCAGCCCAGCTCTGCCTCCTCTCTCTGGTTATGGTTCCGGCCCTCCCTGCACGGCTTTGTCCCAGCTAGCCTGCCTGCACTGCTCCACCTCTTACTCCTGGAACCTCCTATCTCCTATCCTGAATCCTCCTCCTGAATCTTTGATACTTGTTCTCGGGTAGGTTTGCTGCACTAACTACGGGTGGTAATTAAATATACTCACCCACTTTGCAGAGCCGTCCCGAGGATCCGGTCCAAGTATCCTGCTGACTATGCCAAACTGTTGTGGTGTCTTTGACAAATGGACCACACGAGACTCAGGTACAGGTCACAATTGTTTATTCCAGCAATTACAAGGACAACACCATCTCAATACAGCTTGAGATAGCACTCTGCTAAACTACAAGTATTCAACATATTTATACATTATTGGTCACGTACAAGAACAGTTTCCAGATTCCAATCTCGTCAACATATGTGTTTACATTAAACAGACATCTCTGGTAACAAGTACATGCACCATATGTCCCTATTTGTTTTCACCCAGGCAGAGACCTTCCCTCCTACTTAAACTAGGACCATCTGTTCTTCCCCTATCTGTTGAGGAGCACACTTAATCTTAGTTGTTATTGCTATCCTCTGACTACAGTCCAGCTCCAAAGCCTTTCAGTTGTTTGCAGGTCCTTAAGGCTGTACAAGGTTCATCTGGTAACCTTCAACTGCCAATGTGCTTGGAGATTTTAAGTAATTCATTCCCTTTCAATAAGTTCTTACTGTATCCTTATATTCCCCCCTAACAATAACTATCATGAGAGAAAAAGTACTAGGGAAACTAATTGGGCTAAAGGCTGATAAGTCCCCTGGACCTGATGGGTTGCATCCTAGGATATTAAAGGAAGTAGCTACAGAGATAGTGGATGTACTGGTAGTAATCTTCCAAGAATCTTTAGATTCTGGAAAAGTCCCAGAGGATTGGAAAACTGCCAATGATTCAAAAAGGGAGGGAGACAAAAAGGCCAGTTAACTTGGCATCCATCATTGGGAAAATGTTAGGACGTATTATAATAGATGTAATAGCAGAGCATTTAGAAATACATTATCTAATCAAGCAGAGTCAGCATGGCTTCATGAAGGGGAAATCATGCCTGACAAATTTATTAGAATTCTTTGAGGAGGTAACAAGCAGGATAGATAAAGGGGAACCAGTAGATGTAGTATATTTGGATTTCCAAAAGGCATTTGATAAGGTACCACACATAAGGCTGCTTAATAAGATAAGAGCCCATGGTATTGGGGGTAGTATATTAGCATGGATAGAGGATTGGCTAACTAATAGAAGACAGAGAGTTGGGATAGGGGGGTATTTTCAGGATGGCAACCTGTAACTAGTGGAGTGCCACAGGGATCAGTGCTGGGGCCACAATTATTTACAATATATATTCATGACTTGGATGAGGTAAATAAATAGACTATCCCCAAATTTGTGGATGACACAAAAATAGGTGGGAAGGCAAGTGGTGAGGGTGACACAAAGAGTCTACAGAGGGATATAGACAGGTTAAGTGAGTGGACAAGAACTTGGCAGATGGAATATAATGTGGGAAAATGTGAGGTTATGCACTTTGGCAGGAAGAATAGAGGAGCTGAATATTATTTAAATGGAGAAAGACTGCAGAAAGCTGCAGCACAGAGGGATTTGGGGGTCCTCATGCATGAATCCCAAAAAGCTAATGTACAAGTTCAACAGGTAATAGGGAAGGCAAATGGAATGTTGGCCTTTATTGCAAAGGCAATGGAGTATAAAAATAGGGAACTCTGGCTAAAACTATACAAGGCACTAGTTAAACCACACCTAGAATACTGTGAACAGTTTTGGTTCCCTTATTTAAGGAAAGATATATCGACATTGGAGGCAGCCCAGCGATATTTCAATAGGTTAACTCCGGGTATGGAGGGATTTTCTTATGAGGAGAGGTTGAGTAGGTTGGGCCAGTACTCATTGGGGTTTAGAAGAATAAGAGGTGACCTTACTGAAACATATAAAATTCTTAGGGGGCTTGACAGAGTAGATGCTGAGAGGCTGTTTCCCCTTGTGGGAGAGTCTAGGACCAGAGGACATAATCTCAGAGTAAGGGGTCACTCATTTAAGACAGATATGAGGAGGAACTTCTTCTCTCAGAAGGTAGTGAATCTGTGGAATTCTTTACCGCAGAGGGCTGTAGAGGCTGGGTCATTAAATATATTCAAGGCTGAGATAGACAGATTTTTAATCAGTAAGGGAATCAAGGGTTATGGGGAAAAAGCAGGAAAGTGGAATTGAGGATTATCAGATCAGCCATGATCTCATTGAATGCAGAGTAGATTTAATGGGCTGAATGGGCTACTTCTGCTCCTATGTCTTATGATCTTATGGTCTTTTACCCCGAATTCCGCAAACTTCCTTTGACAAGTTAGAGTTGCCAATCTTCCCCGGTTCTCTTGGAGTCTCCCAGGGTTGATGAAGAATTGGAATAAAATCACAGGGTTATTTGCTTCTCCACTGCTGACTGAATTCATAATAAACCATTGGGACACAGATACAGTGCACTGTGCACTCGGGTTATAACACGTAGTGTGATGGATAGTTTGAGAGCGCAATGGATTGGGGCTCCTGTGGTCTCCGTGACAGAAAGTTTGTCCCAGGGATCACTGACTCAGCAAACAAATGGCTGAGATTGATGAAAAAATATCTCCTTTCCTCCCAGCATCCTGGTGGGCACGTGAAACAATGATAGTGGAGTTATTAATTGATCCAAGCAATCAATCCCAATAAATTTTTCTTGATTCATTCATGGGATGTGGGTGTCGTTGGCTGGGCCAGCATTTATTGCCCATCCCTAATTGCCCTTGAGAAGGTGGTGGTGAGCTGCCTTCTTGATCTGCTGCAGTCCATGTGGTGTGGTTACACCCACAGTGCTGTTAGGGAGGGAGTTCCAGGATTTTGACCCAGCGACAGTGAAGGAACGGTGATATATTTCCAAGTCATGGTGGTGTGTGGCTTGGAGGGGAACTTCCAGGTGGTGGTGTTCCCCATGTGTCTGCTGCCCTTGTCCTTCTAGATGGTAGTGGTCGTGGGTTTGGAAGGTGCTGTCGAAGGAGCCTTGGTGAATTCCTGCAGTGCATCTTGTAGATGGTACACATTGCTGTTACTGTGCATTGGTGGTGGGGGGAATGAATGTTTGTGGTTGGGGTGCCAATCAAGTGGGCTGCTTTGTCCTGGATGGTGTCCAGCTTCTTGAGTGTTGTAGGAGCTGCACTCATCCAGGCAAGTGGGGAGTATTCCATCACACTCCTGACTTGTTCCTTGTAGATGGTGGACAGGCTTTGGGGAGCCAGGAGGTGAGTTACTTGTCCTAGCTTCTGACCTGCTCTTGTAGCCATAGTATTTATATGGCTAGCCCAGTTCAGTTTCTGGTCAGTGGTAGCCCCCAGGTTGTTGATAGTGGGAGATTCAGTGAGTGTAATGCTGTTGAACATCAAGGGGCGATGGTTGGATTCTCTCTTGTTGGAGATGGTCATTGCCTGACACTTGTGTGGTGTGAATGTTACTTACCACTTGTCAGCCCAAGCCTGGATATTGTCCAGGTCTTGCTGCATTTGGACATGGACTGCTTCAGTATCTGAGGAGTTGTGAATGGTGCTGAACATTGTGCAATCATCAGCGAACATCCCCACTTCTGACCTTATGATGGAACGAAGGTCATTGATGAAGCAGCTGAAGATGGTTGGGCCAAGGACACTACCCTGAGGAACTCCTGCAGTGATGTCCTGGAGCTGAGATGAGTGACCTCCAACAACCATAGCCATCTTCCTTTGTGACTCCAACCAGTGGAGAGTTTTCCCCCTGATTCCCATTGACTCCAGTTTTGCTAGGGCTCCTTGATGCCACACTCGGTCAAATGCTGCCTTGATGTCAAGGGCAGTCACTCTCACCTCACCTCGGGAGTTCAGCTCTTTTGTGCATATTTGAACCAAGGCTGTAATAAGTTCAGGAGCTGAGTGACCCTGGCAGAACCCAACCTGGGCATCAGTGAGCAGGTTATCGCTAAGCAAGTGCCGCTTGATAACGCTGTTGATGACCCCTTCCATTACTTTACTGATGATGGAGAGTAGACTGATGGGGCGGTAATTGGCCGCTTTGGATTTGTGCTGTTTTTTATGTATAGGACATACCTGGGCAATTTTCCACATAGCCAGATAGATGCCAATGTTGTAGCTGTACTGGAACAGCTTGGCTAGGGGCGCTGCAAGTTCTGGAGCAGAAATCTTCAGTACTATTGCCGGAATATCGTCAGGGCCCATAGCCCTGTTCCTGGTGCCTAGGCCAATGCCGGATAGTCCATCTGGTTTCATTCCTTACCAACGTTTCAGTAGCCATTTGATACAACTGAGTGGTTTTGCTAGGCCATTTCAGAGGGCATTTCAGAGTCAACCACATTGTAGTGGGTCTGGAGTCACAGGTAGGCCAGACCAGGGGTAAGGACAGAATATTTCCTTCCCTAAAGGACATTAGTGAGCCAGGTGGGTTTTTAACATCATTATTGAGCCTAGAGATATTTATTAATTGAGTTTAAATTCCCCCATGTGCCATGGTGGGATTCCAATTCAGGTCCCCAGAGCATTACCCTGGCTCTCTGGATCACCAGTCCAGTGACAATACCACTGCCCCAACACCTCCCCCAAGCTGTGTGGGGATTTGAACCCATGTGCCCTGAGAATTTGTCAATATATGAACGCATGAAGAGATTGGAGTAGCATGGTTTTGAAGCGCTCAGTAAGGTGAATCATGTGGAAGGTTTTGCATCGCTCTTCCTTACGCAACTGCTTGAATGTCCAAAAACCGCTTTCCAAGCAAGTGATAAAAACCAGGTTAAAGGCAAAATACTGCGGACGCTGGAAATCTGAAACTGTCAAATTGGGTGTCGGGTTAACGTAATAGAAATGCAACTGATAATTTTAGCTCTAACAAATGCAAAACAAGGTGAAAGGTCCAGGGCCAGAGTTCCATTGAGGCTGGGAGAGGTAGGAGGCAAAATAAGGGAAGTCGGGGAGAGATGGTTAAGAACAGAACAAGGTCATTCAGCCCATTGAGCCTGTTCCACAGTTCAATTTTCTCGTGGTCTGTAAATCAACCGCATTTACCCTCCTCACATAGAATATACAGCACACAGGCAGACCATTCGGCCAGCTAGTCTGTGCTAGTGTTCAAACGGCACATGAGCCCCTTCTATTTCATTCGCCACATCTCAGCCTTTACAGCACTTTCTCTTCTCACGGACGCACCTGGTTTCTTTCTGGGGGGCAGTTTTATTATTCCCACCACCCACTCCTTTTGGTAGCAAGTTCCACAGCCTCACCTTTAAACGAAAACAAACTTCTCCCCCCTAATGGAATTGCTGCCTTCTCAAAATCATCAAATATCTCAATTTGCTTCAAGCCCCAATACTTAGAAACTGGAAACATCCTTTCCAAATCTATCCCATCTGACGTTTTCATAATGGAAATAGTAATCACCCAGTCCTGGGTGTACAGGAAACAATTTCAAAATTTGAGGGATGTACGGGATTCTGGACTTTGTAAATGAAGTACAAGCAGGGAAGGTACAAGAAACCTTTATAAAACACTGGTTCAGTGCCAACTGAAGTCTTGATCCAGTTCTGGGCGCAACACTTTAGGAAGGATGTGAAGCTATTAGTGAACGTGCAGAAAAGATTCATGAGGGTGAGGGACTTCAGCTACGTAGATAGATTGGAGAGGTTGGGACTGTTCTCTTCGGAGAAGAGAAGGTTGAGAGGAGATTTGATAGAGGTGTTCAAATTGGCAAAAGAAGCAATGGCGACGTAAGGGAAAATGATTTTACCCAGCGAGTGGCTAGGATTTGGAATGCACTGTCTGAGAGTGTGGTGGAGACAGGGTCAATCGAGCGGTTAGGGTCTGGGATGCACTGTCTGAGAGTGTGGTGGAGACAGGGTCAATCGAGCGGTTAGGGTCTGGGATGCACTGCCTGAGAGTGTGGTGGAGACAGGGTCAATCAAGTGGTTAGGGTCTGGAATGCACTGTCTGAGAGTGCAGCGGAGACAGGGTCAATCGAGTGGTTAGGATCTGGAATGCACTGTCTGAGAGTGCAGCGGAGACAGGGTCAATTGAGTGGTTAGGGTCTGGAATGCACTGTCTGAGAGTGTGGTGGAGACAGGGTCAATCGAGTGGTTAGGGTCTGGAATGCGCTGCCTGAGACTGTGGAGGAGACAGGGTCAATCGAGTGGTTAGGGTCTGGAATGCACTGCCTGAGAGTGTGGTGGAGACAGGGTCAATCGAGTGGTTAGGGTCTGGAATGCACTGTCTGATTCGCGGTGGAGACAGGGTCAATCGAGTGGTTAGGGTCTGGAATGCACTGTCTGATTCGCGGTGGAGACAGGGTCAATCGAGTGGTTAGGGTCTGGCGTGCACTGCCTGAGAGTGTGGCGGGGGCAAAAGGGAATTGGAATTTTTATTATTCTTACATGGAATGTGGGTGTCTCTGGCAAGGCCAACATTTGTTGCCCATCCCTATAAATTACAGGGCTATGGGGAAAAGGCGGGGAAGTTTCAGTAGGTGAACTGCTCCTCCGGAGAGCTGGCATGGACAAGAAGGGCTGAATGGCCTTGTTTGGTGCTGGGATGACTCCGTGATTTGATGAGGCAGCACTGTGCCTCATGCTGACAAAGGTTGCCGCCTCTCTGGGTGCGGAGCAGTCGAGAAATGCTGTCCGTCAGGATCATTTTAAGCCTGAGAACAGGATGGTGGAAGGGCCAGGAATGCGCTTTATTCAAACTCTGTGTCTGCAGCACTGGTTAGACCGGCAGGACAGCAATTAGTCTCTGCAGGTTAGAGCTCTCAATGTCAATGTTCAAACACATTGGCTGGAATCATCCCAGATTTACACAAAGTGCCGTAGCGGGCAGGAACAAGGACATTTACCCTGCAATGGCAGGTTTCTGGCCAGTATCATCCCATTCCTGCTGCATCCCACCTCATTAGTGATGCATTCACGGGAAACACACCGGATCGACCTGGAGGGTGGGCTAGGATTCGCCCACCAGGCTGTGAGCTCAGCCCTTCCTCACTCCGGGAGCCATATTTAAAGTCCACTAGAGTGCAGCCTTCTTCATGTCTCTAGACCAGGGACTGCTCCAGGTGACAGGTGGCCCCGAAAGCAAAGAAGATGGCAGCCCCCAAATTTAGTAACGCCTCACTGGGGTGCCTGCTGGACACAGTGGAAGGCCCCCATGATGTCCTCTAGCCCCGCTCTGGCACCGCACAAGGTCCATTAGAGTCACCAATCCGGCCTGGGAGGCGGTGGCCATGGTGGTCAGTACCCCAGCGGAGCACAGAGGAGGTCAGCCACCCAGTGCAGGGAGAGGATGAATGGTCTCATCGTACTGCTAGGGTAAGACAACCACCTCATCATTTTCAACTCAAACCCATCACACACCCACAGGGATCTCACGCCTTAAAGGACAACCTCACTAACTCTCACACACACACCCCCCCCCCCCCCACATCTCCATCAGGCTCATATCCTCTGGAGCTCATATTGTTCTCCCAGCAACCCCCCCGCCCGCCCCCCCCACCCCACTGACCCCACACTCAATGCCAATGGGGCAGGAAAATACCAGCCATTAACTCTGGGTTAGCAACTGATGTGGAAGGAGGAGGGTGGGGAGAAAGTGCTCCAACAACATATCAAAACATCAACATTAAAGATCATTCAATTCGGCATTTAATAGCGATTTAGATGATCTTGAAAGTGAGAAGTATATAAGAAGATAGGGAAGGAAGGTATGTGTTATGGGGGAGAGAGTAGGTACAATGAAGGGGGCCCGTCAAAGCCGTTGAGTTATCAGTTAAGTTAAATTTCTCGCGGCCGGTCTACCTTAAGGTCGGCGGTACAGGCAAAAAGGCCAAGTGGCCTTGGCACTTTTTAGGAAGCCTCATCCGAGAGTTTCTTAAAGCAAATAAAAATAACATAAAAATTTAAAAACTGAATTATTAACATGTGAGGGGGCAGGTTTTATTACATTTTTAGTTTCTTTTTTTTTGCAAATGCTTCAACTCCCGGAGGCGGCTCTGTCCCTCAGAGAGATTATGATATGAAGCGTGAACCCGCGCTCATGGGCGAAGTCCCCTCCGCTCGCTCACCCCACTCTCACTCCTCCCCCACCTCCCCCAAACAGGCAGCGCTGAGCACTGAGCACTGCCGCTCGCCTCTCACACCAGGCATCTTGCAATTGGCCTGCCAGCGGGAAATCATCTCCGGACCTCGTTCACAGGCGGCTGTCCGCTTCCTGACCACCCCCCTCCCACCCCAACTGAGCCCGCTTGACAAGGGCAAGATTCTGCTTAGGGTTATGGGGAAGAGAGTGGGGCAATGGGGTTAGTTTGGGATTGATACAGGGTTATGGGGGAGAGTGGGGCAATGGGGTTAGTTTGGGATTGATACAGGGTTATGGGGGAGAGTGGGACAATGGGGTTAGTTTGGGATTGATACAGGGTTATGGGGGAGAGTGGGGCAATGGGGTTAGTTTGGGATTGATACAGGGTTATGGGGGAGAGTGGGACAATGGGGTTAGTTTGGGATTGATACAGGGTTATGGGGGAGAGTGGGACAATGGGGTTAGTTTGGGATTGATACAAGGTTATGGGGGAGAGTGGGACAATGGGGTTAGTTTGGGATTGATACAGGGTTATGGGGGAGATTGGGACAATGGGGTTAGTTTGGGACTGATACAGGGTTATGGGGAGAGTGGGACAATGGGGTTAGTTTGGGATTGATACAGGGTTATGGGGGAGAATGGGACAATGGGGTTAGTTTGGGATTGATACAGGGTTATGGGGGAGAGTGGGACAATGGGGTTAGTTTGGGATTGATACAGGGTTATGGGGGAGAGTGGGACAATGGGGTTAGTTTGGGATTAATGCAGGGTTATGGGGGAGAGTGGGGCAATGGGGTTAGTTTGGGATTGATACAGGGTTATGGGGGAGAGTGGGACAATGGGGTTAGTTTGGGATTAATGCAGGGTTATGGGGGAGAGTGGGGCAATGGGGTTAGTTTGGGATTGATACAGGGTTATGGGGGAGAATGGGACAATGGGGTTAGTTTGGGATTGATACAGGGTTATGGGGGAGAGTGGGACAATGGGGTTAGTTTGGGACTGATATAGGGTTATCAGGGGGAAAGTGGGACAATGGGGTTAGTTTGGGATTGATACAGGGTTATGGGGGAGAGTGGGACAATGGGGTTAGTTGGGGATTAATGCAGGGTTATGGGGAAGAGAGTGGGACAATGGGGTTAGTTTGGGATTGATACAGGGTTATGGGGGAGAGTGGGACAATGGGGTTAGTTTGGGATTAATGCAGGGTTATGGGGGAGAGTGGGACAATGGTGTTAGTTTGGGATTGATACAGGGTTATGGGGGAGAGTGGGACAATGGGGTTAGTTTGGGATTGATGCAGGGTTATGGGAGAGAGAGTGGGACAATGGGATTAGTTTGGGATTGATACAGGGTTATGGGGGAGAGAGTGGGACAATGGGGTTAGTTTGGGATTGATACAGGGTTATGGAGGAGAGAGTGGGACAATGGGGTTAGTTTGGGATTGATGCAGGACAATCAGGGAGAAGATGGGCCTGTGGGATTATTTTGGAATTGACAAAGAGTTATGGGGGAGAGTGGGACAATGGGGGTGGTTTGGAATTGAAAGATAGTTTGGGAGAGAGAGTGGGACAATGGAGTTAGTTTCAGAATTATACAGGTTATCAGGTAGAGAGCAGAACCATGAGTTTAGTTTGGGATTGATACAGGATTATGTGGGAGAGAATGGACCAATGAGTCTAGTTTGGGATTGTTACAGGGCAATCAGCGAGAGAGTGGGTCAATGGGGTTGGTTTGGGATTGATTAACAGTTATGGGGAGAGTGTGCAATGGGGTTAGTTTGGGATTGAATAAGGGTTATGGGGTGAGTGGGACAATGGAGTTAGTATGGGATTGATACAGGGTTATCATGGGGAGAGTGGGACAATGGGGTTAGTTTGGGATTGAATAAGGGTTATGGGGTGAGTGGGACAATGGAGTTAGTATGGGATTGATACAGGGTTATCATGGGGAGAGTGGGACAATGGGGTTAGTTTGGGATTGGTACAGGGGTTTGGGGGAGAGAGTGAGACAATGGGGTTACTTTGGGATTGATACAAGATTATCAGGGGGAGAATGGGAAATTGGGGTTAGTTTGGGATTGATACCGGGTGTTGGGGGAGAGTGTGGGACAATGGAGTTAGTTTGGAATTGATAAAAAAAAATTTGGGGGAGAGTGAGGCAATGGAATTTTTTGAGATTGAATCACAGAATCTTTGAATGCTCACAGCATTGAAGTAGGCCATTTAGCCTATTGTGTTCCTGCTGTCTCTCTGCTAGAGGAACTCAGCTTGTCTCCTGCCTTTTTTCCACGGCTCTACAGATTTTTCCTTTTCAGATAATTATCTAATTTTCTTTTGAAAGCCACAATTGACCCTGCCTCCACCACACTCTCAGGCAATGCCTTCCCCATCCTAACCACATGCTGGGGCTTTCCCTCATATCGCTGTTGCTTCTTTTGCCAATTGCCTTAAATCTGTGTCCTCTGGTTCTCGATCTTCAACCAATGGGAACAATTCTCCCTATCTACTCTGTCCAGACCCTTCAACATTTTGAACAACTCCTTCAAATCTCCTCTCAACCTTCTCCAATCTGTTTACATAACAGTTCCTCGTTCTCATAAATCTTTTCCCCATTCCTTCCAATGCCTTAATCTCTTTCCTAAAGGGTGGTGCTCAGAACTAGACACAATACTCCACTTGAGGCCAAAACATGTTTTTCTCTAGGTTAAAAGCAACTCCCTAGCTTTTATAAAAGCAAAAAACTGCGGATGCTGGAAATCTGAAACAAAAACAAAAGTCAAAATATAAAAGCTTTAACTGTATTCCTCTCCGCAGATGCTGTCAGACCTGCTGAGTTTTTCCAGATATTTTTTATTTTTCCCTTGCTTTTATGCTCTATTTGATACGAATAAAGCTTACAATACTCTATGCTTTATTAGCTGCTCTCTAGACCTGTCCTGCCACCTTCTGTAACTTAAACACATATACACCCGGCTCCCTCTGCTCTTGCACCCTCTTTAGAATTGTATCCTTTATTTTATATTGTCACTCCATGTTCTTCCGGCCAAATTGAATCACATAAGAACACAAGAGCACAAGAAATAGGAACAGGAGTAGATCGTATGGCCCATGGAGCCTGCACTGCCATTCAATATGATCATGGCTGATCCTGGGCTTCAACTCCATCTTCCCGCCCGCTCCCATATTCCTTAATTCCCTGAGAGACCAAAAATCTGTCTATCCCGGCCTTAAATTTACTCAATGATGGAGCGTCCACAACCCCCCCCCCCCCCCCCCACCCTGTGGAAGAGAATTCCAAAGATTCACAACCCTTTGAGTGAAGTAACTTCTCCTCAACTCAGTCCTAAATGATCGGCCCTTTATCGTGAGACTGTGTTTTAGGCTCGCCAACCCCCAGTGGGAACAATCTCTCATCATCTACCCTATCAAAGTCCCTTCAGGATTTTGTGGGTTTCAATGAGATCACCTCTCATTCTTCTAAACGCTAGAGAATATAAACCCAATTTACTCAGCTTCCCATCCTATGGACAACCCCCTCATCCTGGGGACCAATTCCGTGAACCTCCTCTGTACTGAGTCCAGTGCAAGTGTATACTTTCTTAAATGTGGAGGCTAAAACTGCACGCAGTGCTCCATTTGTAGTCTCACCAAAACCCTGTGCAACTGTAGCAAGACTTCTTTATTCACGTACTTGTTACGATCCCAGCTGATGTTACTACTGGACAAATGAGATCCCAGGGTGGAACCTGGCTTTATAGATCCTAACTTTTATTTTTTGTTTAGAAACGTGGAGGGTGACTAGTGAACAGAGTCAGCTGAGGTACTTTTAACAAAAGAATAAAACATTTATTAAACAAGGAAAAATTGAACTATATTACTCTACTCCTTCACCCACAGCCATACCATTACAGATATATACAGATTCGTAAGAATAACATAAGTAACAAAAATGTACCTTATACTCTAATGTTCACAGTAAGTATAAAGTCCATGTAAACCAATAGGCGAACTATGGTCGGACACTCCACACTCCATGATCAAGTGACAGATGCCACCCAAAGCAGATCTCTCATTAACTCCCCGCAAGCGCTCACTACATTGAGTGCCAACTGGTCTCACGGAAACTCTTTCACACAAGGATTTCCAATCTCTACTATCAAAGAACTCGTCTTGGAATCTTCTCCCAAACAACACTTTCTCTCGGACATCTTCAACAAGGATCCACGTCCAGAGTTTCGATCGCTCCTTCCGATGTTCCTCTCCCCCTGGATGCCCACATGCATTCAAACTTCACCTTCTACGCACTGTCTCCGAGACTCAGCCGTGCCAACAGAACACCACTGCTTCACAGGTCCATAGGAAGGAGTCACCAACCTTTGGCTGTCTCCTCGGATCTTCTGGCCTCTTGCAAGCCTATTTTGCCTTGATTCTACTCCCCACAGCCTTCTCTTTTTAATTCAGAGCCTTTTTCTCTGCTCCTTACTTTAACATCACGAAACAGGACCTATTCCCGATTGCTGCTCCTTAACTTAACTGTCTTCCTGGGACTTTCTTCTGTCCCTCTCCCTGGTTTCTGGGACTTCCCTCTTTTCTTCTGGGAAATCTGCCCTCTGCAGCTCCCACTCTCGTCCAGCTTCTTCTGTACCTCTCTGCGTGATGTCGTTTTTCTTCTGAGTCATCTGACCCCCCTTTTCGCACTGTTTCACTTGTTGGGTCTTTTTTCCATTCTGCAAAGAGGCAGGGTTAGCTTTAAATTTTAAAAAAAATGAAAAAGAATCAAACTGTGCATACACAGGGCCATCGACTGGCCCGAAGACGTGAATCACGACCAACCACACGTGTGCGTTCATTCACCGGCCAGCACATGCGCAGAACCCAAAGCCTGTAAAAAAAGAACAGTCTCACATCTGCAGCCAATCCAGATGTGGCGCATGCCCAGAAACTGCTAAGGCTTGCCACAGAATTTTAACGGCACAGGAGGCCACTCAGCCCATCGTGTCTGCACCAGCTCTCCAAACGAGCAAAACAACCTTGCGCCTTGCCTAGTACCCTGCCTTTTCTCCATACCCCTGCTCATTGTTTCTATTCAATTTTTTTTTTATTAATTCGCTCATGGGGTGTGGGTATCGCTGGCTAGGCCAGCATTTATTACCCATCCCTAATTGCACTAGTTCAGAGGGCATTTAAGAGTCAACCACGTTGCTGTGGGTCTGGAGTCACGTGTAGGCCAGACCAGGTAAGGACAGCAGATTTCCTTCCCTAAAGGACATTAGTGACCCAGATGGTTTCTTACAAAAAAAAATAACAAAATGGCTTCATGGTCATCATTAGACTTTTGATTGCAGATTTTGGTGAATTCAAATTCCACCATCTGCTGTGGCAGGATTCAAACCTGGGGCCCCAGAGTATTACCCTGGGTCACTAGATTATTAGCTCCGTGACAGTACTGCTACGGCACCACCTCCACAAATAATCATCTAATGCCCTCTTGAATGCCTCGATTGAACCTGCTTCCACCACACTTCCAGGTAGTGCGTTCCAGGCACAAACCACTTGTTATGTGAAATAGTTTTTTCTCCATCACATTTGCTTCTTTTACAAATCACTTTAAATCTGTGCCCTCTTGTTCTTGATCCTTTTACAAGCAGGAACAGCTTCTCCCTCCCTACTCTCTCCAGCCCCCTCATGATTTTGAACATCTCTGTCTAATCTCCTCTCAGCTTTCTTCTCTCCAAGGAGAACAGTCCCAACCTCTCCAATCTATCCTCATAGCTGAAGTTTCTCATCCCTGGAACCATTCTTGTAAACCTCTTCTGCACTCTCTCCAATGTGTTCACATCCTTCCTATAATGTGGTGCCCAGAGCTGTACACAATATTCCAGCTGACCAGTGTCTCATGTAAATTCAGCATAACCTCCCTGGTCTTGTACTCTCTGCTCCTATTAATAAAGCCCAGGATACTATATGCTTTATTAACTGCTCTCTCCACCTGTCCTGCCACCTTCAATGATCTATGCACATATACACCCAAGTCTTTCTGCTCCTGCACCCCCTTCAAAATTCCACCCCTTATTTTATATTGTCTGTCCATGTTCTTCCTGCCAAGATGTATCACCTCACACTTCTCCACATTGAACTTCATCTGCCACCTGTCTGCCCACTTCACCAACTTGTCTATGTCCTCTTGAAGTTCCTGACTGTCCTCCTCACAGTTCACAACACTCCCAAGGTTCATATCATCTGCAAACTTTGAAATTGTCCCCTGCACACAAGATCTAGATCATTTCTGTATATCTGGAAAAGCAAGGGTCCAATACCGATACCTGGGGAACTCCACTACAAACCTTCCTCCAGCCCAAAAAATATCCATTGACCATTACTCTCTATTACCTATTTTGTATCCACATTGCTTCGGTCCCTTTTATTCCATGAGCAATAACTTTTCTCACAAGTCTGTTGTGTGACACTGGATCAAATGCCTTTTGAAAGTCCATGTACACCAGATCAACAGCATTACCCTCATTGACCTTTTCTGTTACCTCTTCAAAAAACTCCAGCAAGATTTCCCCTTTAGAAATCCATGCTGGCTCTTCCTTATCAATTCATATTTTTCTATGTGACTACTAACTCTATCCCGAATAATTGTTTCTAGAATCTTGCCCAGCACTGAAGTTAAACTAACTGGTCAGTAATTGCTGGGCTGATCCTTAGAACCATTTTTGAACAAGGGTATAATGTTTGCAATTCTCTGGCACCTTCCCTGAGTCTAGAGAAGACTGAACAATTATGGCCAGTGCCCCTATAATTGGAACTGTAGTTCCCAACTCCGAGGACCCAATCTTCACTTTCAAAAAGATGAGTTTTTTGTTCCATTTCTGGGATTGTAACATATTCCAATCCCCTTGCAATAAAGGCCAACAGGCCTTCCTAATTGTTTGCTGTACCTGTATGCTAACTCCTTACATTCCTTGTACAAGCACACCCAAGTCCCTTTTAACATCAACACTTACATGTTCCTCACCTTTTAAAGAATATCCTGTTTTCTTATTCTTACAGCCAAGGTGAATAACTTGAGTAACTTCACATATCCCTATAATTTACTCCATCTGCTACATTGTTGCTCACTCACCTCACCTGTCGAGATCTCTTTGCAATCTCTCTGTATCATCCCCACAGTTTACCTTTCCACCCAGCTTAGTATCAGCAGCAAACTTTAGATACATTACTCTCTGTCACTCCATCTAAGGACAGAATTTTCCAGGTCCCTCCCCACCCCCCTCCTCCACGATGGTTCGATGAGCCGTTGAAATCTCCATGGAAGATTCCACCGGCATGAGGGGTTGGAAAATTCCAGCCTAAGTCATTAATATAGATTGTAAATAGCTGAGGCCCCAGCACTGATCCTTGCAGCACTCCACTATTCACTGCCTGTCTACATGAAAAAAGCCCTGTTTATGCCCATTCCCTGCTTTCTATCTGTTAACCAATCCTCTATTCTTGTGAATATGTTACCTCCAATACCATGAGCCCTTATCTTGCCTATTAACCTTTTGTGTGGCACCTTACTGAATGCCTTTTGGAAATCCAGGTATACTACATCTACTGGTTCCCCTTTATCTACCCTACTAGTTACATCCTCAAAAAACTCCAATAAGTTTGTTAAACAGATTTCCCTTCAGTAAAACCATGTTCTAATCATGCTATACTTTTCTAAGTGCAGTGTTAAGACTTGCTTAACAATAAATTCCAGCATTTTCCCAACAACTGACGTTAGGCGGATTGGCCGGTAGTTCATTGTTTTCTCTCTCCCTCCTTTCTTGAAAAGCAGTGTAACATTTGCCAACTTCCAATCTAGTGGGGCCATTCCTGAATCTAAGTCATTTTGAAAATTCAAAGCTAGCGCATCTGCTGCCTCTGCAGCTCTCTCTTTTAGAACCTTAGGGTTCTGATAGGCCATCAGATCCCAGGGATTTATCGAATTTTAGCCCCTTAAGTTTCTCCAATGCTTTATCTCTGCTGATATTAATTTCCCTAATTTCCTCACTCTTTTCTATTGCAGGTATGAAACTTATGTCTTCTACTGTGAAGACAGACACAGAATATTTGTGCAATGTCTCTGCCACTTCCTCGTTCCCCATGATAATTTCTCCTGTCTCTGCTTCCAAGGGACCAATGTTTACTTTAGCTACTCTCCTCCTTTTTATTTACTTTTAACAGCTCTTACAATGGGTAGAATTTTGCCCTTGGTGGGCGGGTGGGCCCCACCGGCTCAGCGGGGGGTGGGCAGCCCATCGTCACTGAAGCTGAAACAGGCCCCGCCGCCATTTTAAATGGGTGGGCCAATTAAGGCCCGCCCAGCGTTGACACCCGGCGGGAAGTGCTATGTGCTTCCTGTGCGAGTGGGTGGGGGAGGGGGGATTCCCCAAATGGCGATTGTGCTCTTTCACACATGTGCACGATAGAGCGCACAGCTCCCCGAGGCTAAGTGCTGCCTCAGGGAGATTGCTGAAAGTGTTATAAAGTTCAAAAATAGAAAAATAAAAAAATTATTAACATGTCTCCCTCATGTGACAATGTCACACGAGATGGGACACGTTAATAAATATCACATAAAATTTATTAAAGCTTTTTAAAACCTACATGAAACCTCTTCCCGCCGGTGGATGAGGTTTCACGTGTTATCAGAAGCCCTCCGGGGCTCCTGGCCTGCTCGCCAGCCTTCAAGTTGGACGGGCAGGGTCTTTAATTGTTTTAACGATCCTGTCAATGGCCTCAATTGGCCTCAGAGGTTCCTCCCGACATCATCCCTCGCCATTTCCCCCTCGGTCAGCAGGCCCCGCCCCCAGCTCGCCGATGGCAAAATTCTGGCCAATCTGTTTTTATATTTCCGGATAGTTTACTCTTATATTCTATTCTTTCTCTTTTTATCAATCTTTTGGTGGCCCTCTGTTGGTTTCTAAAAGACTCCCAATCCTCAGCCTTGCTACTTTTTTTTTGCAACGTTTTAACCCTCTTCTGTTAATCTAATACTATCCTTAACATCCTGAGTGAGCCCCCGGATGGATCCTTCTTGCTAAGCTTTTGTTCTTCAATGGAAGGTGTTTCTGTTGAACATTTTGAATTGTTTCTTTAAGCATTTCCCATTGTTCATTGATCTCCATACCTTTTAGTATATTCACCCAATTAACCTTCGCCAATTGTCCCATCATTCCTGTGTACTTGGCCTTGTTTAAGATTAAGATTTTTGTTCACAATTGGAATATTTCACTTCCAAACTTAACGTGGATCACTATTTCCCAGTGGATCTGTTATTATGACATTACTAATTATTACTAATTAATACACAAAGGAGATCTAAGGTAACTTTATCCCTAGTCAGCTCTCCTACATATTGTTCCAAGAAACTGTCACAAAAACATTCCACAAACTTATCTCCTAGGCCATTCTTGCCAATTTGATTCTCCCAATCTATATGAAGATTAAAGTGGCCCAAAACTGTTACATTACCTTTGTTACAGGCTCTAATAATTTCTTGTTCAATGCTCTGCCCGATGGTATAACTACTGTTGGGGGCCTGTAAGCTACACTCACCAGTGTTTTCTGACTCTAGCTATTTCTAATTTCCACCCATTTCATTCTTCACACGTCTCCACATTAAATTTCATCTGCCACTTGTCCATCCATTCCTCCAGCCTGCCGATGTCCTTTTGAAGATTAACACTATCCCTCCTCACAGGTCTCAACGCATCCATGTTTGTGTCATCTGTTGATTTTGAAATAGTGCCCTGCGCACCCCAGTCTAGGTCATCGATATGGATCAAGAAAAGCAGAGGTCCTAACACCGGCCCCTGGGGCAGTCCCCCTGTATATGTACCTCCCTCCAGTCTGAAAAACAACAATCCACCACGGGCTCTCTGTTTCCTGTTACTCAGCTAACCTGGTTATCCTCGCTGTCACTGCCCCTTTCATTCCATGGGATTCAACATTGCCGCTGGTTCAATGGCACACGTGCTACCAACTTAGCCAAAAGGTAGGTGTTTTGAGTAATACGTCTCCAGTTGCTCTGGAGATCTACTTGTACTATTTTGATGCCTATTTTTCTAAGGACAGAGCGTCCAGTGAACTTACGAAGTATTTGCAGGCTGTCACCATCGACTTGAGGAGGGGACCATCAGACCATGAGATGTAGGAGCAGAAGTAGGCCATTCAGCCCATCGAGTCTGCTCTGCCATTCAATGAGATCATGACTGATCTGATAATCCTCAATTCCGCTTTCCTGTCTTTTCCCCAAATCCCTTCATTCTCTTATTGATTAAAAATTTGTCCATCTCAGCCTTGAATATACTGAATGACCCAGCCTCTACAGCCCTCTGCGGTAAAGAATTCCACAGATTCACTACCCTCTAAGAGAAGAAATTCCTCCTCATCTCAGTCTTAAATGGGCTCCCCATTACTCTGAGATTATGCCCTCTGGTCTTAGACTCTCCCACAAGGGGAAACAGCCTCTCAGCATCTACCCTGTCAAGCCCCCTAAGAATCTTATATGTTTCAATAAGGTCACCTCTCATTCTTCTAAACCCCAATGAGTACAGGCCCAACCTACTCAACCTCTCCTCATAAGAAAATCCCTCCATACCCGGGATCAGCCTAGTGAACCTTCTCCGGACTGCCTCCAATGCCAGAATATCTTTCCTTAGATAAGGCAACCAAAACTGTTCACAGTATTCTAGGTGTGGTCTAACTAGTGCCTTGTATAGTTTTAGCAAGACTTCCCTATTTTTATACTCCATTCCTTTTGAAATAAAGGCCAACATCCCATTTGCCTCCTTGTTACCTGCTGAACTTGTATGTTAGCTTTTTGGGATTCATGCATGAGGTCCCCCAAATCCCTCTGTGCTGCAGCTTTCTGCAGTCTTTCTCCATTTAAATAATATTCAGCTCCTCTGTTCTTCCTGCCAAGGTGCACAACCTCACATTTTCCCACGTTATGGCCGGGATTTTGACATCACCAGCCGGGCTCGGCTGGGACAGGCAGGAGCAGTTGGGGCCGGACTGCGATTTCATGCTGACAGGCCCATTAAGGCCTGCCCCACATGTGAAACGTGTGCTGCAGCGCTCAGAGCTGCCTGTGTGGGGGCGGAGGGTGAGGGAGAGCAGGGAACTTCACACACGCGTGCAAGTGCGCACACGAAAATATATGAAGGCATAAAAAATCACAAGTAAAGATTTTTAAAGTGTTACAAAAACTGTGTCCCCTTGTGCGGCTCTGTCACATGAGCAGGGACCTGTTATTAGTGAAAAGTTAACATTTTCATTTTATTTTTAATTTGCTGTTGGAAACTCTCACCCTGCCCGGGGATGAGGTCTCCTAAACAAAATGCAACGGCCGCTTGGCCTTTCCACCTGCCCCGCCAGCCAGAGGGTTTGCCGGCCAGCGGAAAATTGGAATAAAATGACAGTGTAAATGGGCGTGTTAACCGTCGGCGGGCACATTGCTGACTCCCCAGGGGTGGCCATTGGCCAAAATACCAGCCAGGTGCGCGATGACATCGAGGCGCTGGCCCGACATCATCGCCCGTCATCTTCAGGTTTGTTCGGGTTGCCCGAGGAGGTATAAACTCCGGCCTATATTCCATCTGCCAAGTTCTTGCCCACTCACTTAACCTGCAGGTATCTCTCTGTAAGCTCCTTGTGCCACCCTCACCGCTTGCCTTCCCGCCGACTTTTGTGTCATCTGCAAACTTGGCAAAAGTGCAATTGCAGCTGCAGTTGTGTACAGGGGTAAATAGGAGGGCGGGGGGGGGGGTGGTGAGGGGGCATGACGAATGCAGACTTCTCCCCAACAGCCCCATTGAATGAATATAACAATAGGACTCACGGTGGAAGCGCCCCAATAATTCTAATCACGGCTACACTGAGACCCTGTCAGGCTTCACCTGGGAATTTCCACATTTCCTGTACAAGATTAGACCTGCCTTTGATGGGGTTTTCCAGCTGTCAAATAAAATGTTGGCAAATAATAAACAAAGTTCATGGCCATGAGCATTTGGAAGTTTGGCTGCTATCAGATCCAAACAGTGGGCGAGCCCTTGACATTCAAGCAAAATGTCTCTCCACAGACTGAAGCGGTGGGAACAAGGCGTGTGGGGAGGGCAAAGTTCAGTTGGCAACACCCGATTGCTTGCAATTAGCATTTAAAGGGACAATTAAAGGGGAAGTGACAGCACCACCCACCACCCACCACCCACCACCCACCACCCACCACCCACCATCCACCACCCACCACCCACCACCCACCACCCACCATCCACCATCCACCATCCACCACCCACCACCCACCACCCACCACCCACCATCCACCATCCACCATCCACCACCCACCACCCACCATCCACCACCCACCACCCACCACCCACCACCCACCATCCACCATCCACCACCCACCACCCACCACCCACCGCCCACCATCCACCATCCACCACCCACCACCCACCACCCACCACCCACCACCCACCATCCACCACCCCACCACCCACCACTTACCACCCACCACCCACCACCCACCACCCACCGCCCACCATCCACCACCCACCACCCCACCACCCACCACCCCACCACTCACCACCCACTACCCCACCACTCACCACCCCACCATCCACCACCCACCACCCCACCACCCACCACTTACCACCCACCACCCACCGCCCACCATCCACCACCCACCACCCACCACCCAACACCCACCATCCACCACCCACCGCCCACCATCCACCACCCACCACCCCACCACCCACCACTCACCACCCACCATCCACCACCCACCACCCAACACCCACCATCCACCACCCACCGCCCACCATCCACCACCCACCACCCCACCACCCACCACCCACCATCCACCACCCACCGCCCACCAAACACCACCCACCATCCACCACCCACCGCCCACCATCCACCACCCATCACCCACCACCCACTACCCACCACCCACCATCCACCACCCACCACCCACCACCTACCATCCACCACCCACCACCCACCACCCCACCACCCACCACCCACCATCCACCACCCACCACCTACCACCCACCACCCACCATCCACCACCCACCACCCACCACCTACCATCCACCACCCACCACCCACCACCCCACCACCCACCACCCACCATCCACCACCCACCACCCACCACCCACCACCCACCACCCACCATCCACCACCCCACCACCCACCACTTACCACCCACCACCCACCACCCACCACCCACCGCCCACCATCCACCACCCACCACCCCACCACCCACCACCCCACCACTCACCACCCACTACCCCACCACTCACCACCCCACCATCCACCATCCACCACCCCACCACCCACCACTCACCACCCACCGCCCACCATCCACCACCCACCACCCACCACCCACCACCCACCATCCACCACCCACCACCCACCACCCACCACCCACCCCACCACCCATCACCCACCACCCACCGCCCACCACTCACCACCCACCACCCCACCGCCCACCATCCACCACCCACCACCCATCGCCCCACCACCTCACCACCCACCACCCCACCACCAACCACCCACCACACCACCCATCACCCACCATCCACCACCCCACCACCCACCACTCACCGCCCCACCACCCCTCTACCCACCACACACCATCCACCGCCCCACCACCCCAGCACCCACCACCCACCACTCACCACCCACAACCCGACCACCCACCACCCATAACCCCATCACCCACCACCCACCACCCACCACCCACAACCCCACCACCCACCACCCACCGCCCACCACTCACCACCCACTACCCCACCGCCCACCACTTACCACCCACCACCCCACCACCCACCACCCACCACCCACCACTCACCACCCCCAAGCCGACCACCCACCACCCATAACCCCACCACCCACCACCCACCATCCACCAACCACCACCCACCACCCACCACCCACCACCCACCACCCACCACCCACCACCCCACCACCCACCACTTACCACCCACCACCCACCACCCACCACCCACCACCCACCGCCCACCATCCACCACCCACCACCCCACCACCCACCACCCCACCACTCACCACCCACTACCCCACCACTCACCACCCCACCATCCACCATCCACCACCCCACCACCCACCACTCACCACCCACCGCCCACCATCCACCACCCACCACCCACCATCCACCACCCACCACCCACCACCCACCATCCACCACCCACCACCCACCACCCACCACCCACCACCCACCATCCACCACCCACCACCCACCACCCACCCCACCACCCATCACCCACCACCCACCGCCCACCACTCACCACCCACCACCCCACCGCCCACCATCCACCACCCACCACCCATCGCCCCACCACCTCACCACCCACCACCCCACCACCAACCACCCACCACACCACCCATCACCCACCATCCACCACCCCACCACCCACCACCCACCGCCCCACCACCCCTCTACCCACCACACACCATCCACCGCCCCACCACCCCAGCACCCACCACCCACCACTCACCACCCACAACCCGACCACCCACCACCCATAACCCCATCACCCACCACCCACCACCCACCACCCACAACCCCACCACCCACCACCCACCGCCCACCACTCACCACCCACTACCCCACCGCCCACCACTTACCACCCACCACCCCACCACCCATCACCCACCGCCCACCACTCACCACCCCCAAGCCGACCACCCACCACCCATAACCCCACCACCCACCACCCACCACCCATCACCCACCATCCACCACCCACCATCCACCACCCACCGCCCACCATCCACCACCCACCGCCCACCATCCACCACCCACCGCCCACCACTCACCATCCACCACCCCACCGCCCACCATCCACCACCGACCATCCACCACCCACCACTCCACCACCCACCACCCACCATCCACCACCCACCGCCTACCACCCACCATCCACCACCCACCACCCACCATCCACCACCCACCACTCACCACCCACTGCCCACCACTTACCAACCACCAGCCCACCACCCACCATCCACCACCGACCACCCATCGCCCCACCACCTCACCACCCAGCACCCCACCGCCCCACCACCCCACCACCCCACAACCAACCACCCACCACCCACCACCCCACCACCCACCACCCACCACCCACCACACCACTACCCCACCACCCCACCACCCACCGTCCCACCACCCCTCCACCCACCACACACCACCCACCGCCCCACCACCCCACCACCCACCACCCACCACCCCACCACCCACCATCCACCACCCACCGCCAACTACTCACCACCCACTCCCCACCGCCCACCACTTACCACCCACCACCCCATCGCCCACCATCCACCACCCACCACCCCACTACCCCACCACCCACCCACCCCACCACCCATCACCCACCATCCACCACCCCACCACCCACCACCCACCCCACTACCCACCACCCACCACCCACCCCCGTCGGGTGATTAAAAAAAAATTCTTGAAGCCATTTTGCTCTGAGCCTTCAGTAAATCTGAAGGGGGAGAGAAGTTGGGAGTGGTGGACTTTGCAAAGGGGAAGGGGAACCAAAGCTCAAGGCAAGTGAGCGCAGGGTCCATCGTTTAATGGTAGTGTGAGACAGTTGTCACACAGTAACTTGCGGAACAGGAGGAGACCATTCAGCCCCCTAGAGCACGTCCTGTAAACCAAATCGATCATAGCCGATCTCTAACTCAACTTCGTTTACCCTCCTTGGTTCCATAACCCTTGACCCCCTTACCCAATAAAAATGCCTCAATCTCAGTCCTGAAGTTTTCAAAAATTCCCCAGCATCTACATGTTTTTGTCGGAGTCAATTCCCGGTTTCCACTATCTACTCCGTGAGGAAGTGACGTTATCCATGATTTTGTTCCTTTGCTCTCTGGTTCTGGACTTTGCCTTCACCAGAGGAAATAATATCCACCCTATTGTATCTTTTTAGCATTTTAAACATCTCAATTGGATCAAACCCTCGATCTTCTACAGTCAGGGGGATACACGCCTAGTTTGTACAACCTGTCCTGGTAAAATAACCCTCAGTTTTATCCTAGTGACTCTGTGCTGCATCCCCTCTTTTCAAGATCAACAAGTCCCTCCTAAGATGAGGTGTCTAGGTGTGGCTGCAGTGTTCCAGGTGGCCTCTGACCGAGGCTCTGTCCAACTGAAGCAAGGACCCCCTTCTGCAACGTAATCTAGACCCTCTTGAGATAGACACTCCATTAGCCTTTTGAATTGCTTTATGTATCTGTCTGCTAGCTGTAAATGATTTGCATATTTGCCTCCCCAAAAATCTCCTTGCTCAGTTTTGTGAGGGTGGAGGGGGACACGGTGACATAGTGGTAATGCCGCTCGACTAGAAATCCCGAGGCCCAGACTCATGGGTTCAGATCCCACCACAGCAGCCGGTAGAATTTAAATTCAATGAGCTAAAGATCTGGAATTGAAAGCTAGTCTCAGCCATGGTGACCACGAAGCTAACATCGTCGTTCAAAGCCCATTTCCGTTCACGGGCGATCTTTAGAGAAGGAAATCGGCCATCCCTACCTGGTCTGGCCTACATGTGACTCTTAACTGCCCTCCACTCAGCCTGACACAGCATGATATTCACTAGCTGTGAGATATCCCTGGTCTACTGGCTGTCTGAAGATACATTGAAGCAGTTATGTGAACCTTGGTTAGGAAAAATTTAGCCTACGGTGCAGTTTCCACATAATCAGGAAAGGATGCGGAGGCACTGGAAAAGGTGCAAACAAGAATTATATGGATGATATCAGAAGTGAAAGGATACATCTATCAGGAAAGGTTTTACAGGCTGCGCCTTTCTTCTGCAGAAGTGAGGAGGCTGAGGGTGTGACCTGGTAGAAGTCTCTAAAATGATGGGAGGATTTGCTAGGGTAGACGAAGAGAGTAAGTTTTCAAATGTGGCAGCGATCAGGAGTGATAATCACTGATAAATCCTGCAGGGAATTCAGGAGAAACTTCTTCATCCAGAGAGTGGTGGAACTCACTGTCCACAGGGAGTGGTTGAGGCGAATGGTATAGACGCTCTCAAGGGAAAGCTGGATAAACACATCAGGGAGAAAGGGATAGCAGGGTGTATTGATGGGGGTGGGGTGGAGAGGGGGAAGCGAGATGAACAGGAGTTTGGGAGGAGCCTCACGTGGAACATAAATCACAGCACAGGCAAGTTGGTGTCCGTGTCTGTTTCTGCGTTGTAAAATTCGGTGCAGTTCTACGCGCAGCACTGCGGCTGAGCGATCCCACCGAAGACAATGGGCTTTAGGGCGGCTCAACCCAATCCCCACCAGGGCACAGCCATAAAATTCCACCCTATGTCACTATGTGCCAGGATGTCAAATTGATAATAATAAGTCTGTCTTACATCTCCCCCTGATTTATTTCCACTGAAGTCAGAGAGGTGTTAAATACGCTGCCGTTTGCTATCACCAGTTTCACATTGTCACACACACACGGCAAGGTTCCCCCAGTATTTTGGGGGAGGGGGATGCTTAAGGATAAAGGAGAGTGCAAAGATCGGGTAGGACTGTGAGGAAAGAGCAAGGGTGGGGGGATGGTGGGATCAATTGGATAGTTCTTTCAAAGAATCAGAACAGGCACAATGGGCCGAATGGCCTCATTCTGCTCTGTAAGATTCTATGATGTTGTGACTCCTGATCTGGCTAGACTATGGGCAATACTGGAACACAGTTACCGAAGATGTCGTTCATGACTGATTTATTTTGGAGGTGTACGGGGAAGCAGGAGCTTGAATGGAGTGTTTGAAACAGGGACGTGGTCTGGTGTGATGCTGCACTGTAGAGTGAAAAGACAAGGGTGACTGATCAGGCAGACTCTGAACCATCTCTCGCAATAACTACACCAACACCGTCCAGAGGAGATGCAGCAAGGAGATCCATCCGGTTATCAGAGTCGGGAGCTAAGTGCTGTGTTGACATCCCCTTATCAGCACCTGCTGCTATCAGTGCACAACTGCAATAAAACCTCCAGCAATTGGGGCTTTTAACAACAGTTTTCTGGCACATTGTGCGTGGTTCTCTCTACAGAGAGAACCATGCACAATGTGCCAGAAAACTGCTGCAAAGCAGACATACCGTTCAAATAACAGCACCGCCCCACCCCCACCCCCGCACACACGCAGAGTCTGGCAGCGTAGTGGTCGTGTTACTAGTGCAGAACCTTGGAAGCCTGAGCTAACAGTCCAGTAGCATGAGTCCAAATTCCCCATGGCAGCTTAGAATTCAATTAAATAAATCAGGAATAGAAAGCTGGTGTTAGTATTGCTGACCATGCAACAGCTGTGTCCTTGTTTTACAGAAAAAAAAAAACGGCCTGGTTCCCTAATGTCCTTCAGGGGAAGGAAATCTGCCATCCTTACCCAGTCTGGCCTACACGTGACTCCAGACCCACAGCAAATGTGGTTGGCTCTCAGCTGCCCTCACCACCAGCTTCACAAGAGCAATAGATACCAGCCTTGCCCAGTGACGCCTTCATTCCAGGTTTAAATAAAAAGCGCACAGATACGACACGGGAGAATGGGACTGACTGGAATGATCCATGCAGAACCAGCATAGACCCGACGGGCCGAATGGGCTCCTTCTGTGCCAGAAGTGGCCCTGTGACACGAGAGGATGCTCAGACAGGCACACAGGTGGCTCCTTTGAGGAGATAGCCAAAGAATTGTGTTTGCGTTTCACCGAACCACATTTGATCTCTAGCCAGCTGGCATGCAAGGGAAAATCTCCTCCAATGCCATCGAATCTGAGTGCTTACAGACTCTGTCAGCCAAGAACAGCTCGCATCAGTGACTCTCCTGCTAATGCACAGTCTGAATATCAGGTTCCCTTTCCAAAGATAAATACAAAGCAGCCGCTGCAAACATGTTTGAGACCTGCAGAATGTAATGGGGTTATTTGGTTCTAATTGACACGGTATACTTACAGTCTGGCTTTGTGTAAACAGAGGTCTAATGAAATCCATTGTCAAAAAAAAATCATCCTGTACCCTTTATCATCAATAAGTAGCATACCGATCAAAAGAAAGTTAAATCGATGGCTCGACATGTGATTTATTTTTATTCATTCACGGGATGTGGGCGTCGCTGGCTGGGCCAGCATTTATTACCCATCCCTAATTGCCCCTTGAGAAGGTGGGGGTGAGCTGCCTTCTTGAGCCGCTGCAGTCCATGTGGTGTAGGTACACCCACAGTGCTGTTAGGGAGGGAGTTCCAGGATTTTGACCCAGCCACGGTGAAGGAACGGCGATATATTTCCAAATCAGGATGGTGAGTGACTTGGAGGGGAACTTCCAGGTGGTGGTGTTCCCGTCTAGCTGCTGTCCTTGTCCCTCTGGGTGGTAGTGGCCGTGGGTTTGGAAGGTGCTATCTATGGAGCCTTAGTGAATTGCTGCAGTGCATCTTGTAGATGGTATACACTGCTGCTACTGTGTGTCAGTGGTGGGGGGAGTGAATGTTTGTGGATGTGGTGCCAATCAAGTGGGCTGCTTTGTCCTGGATGGTGTCGAGTTTCTTGAGTGTTGTGGGAGCTGCACTCATCCAGGCAAGTGGGAAGTATTCTATCACACTCCTGATTTGTGTCTTGTAGATGGTGGACAGGCTTTAGAGTCGGGAAGTGAGTTACCCATTGCACTATTCCCAGCCTCTGACCTGTTCTTGTAGCCACAGTATTTATATGACTAGTCCAGTTCAGTTTCTGGTGAATGGTAACCCCCAGGATGTTGACAGTGGGGGATTCAGTGATGGTAATGTCATTGAGCATCAAAGGGCGATGGTTGGATTCTCACTTGTTGGAGATGGTCGTTGCCTGATTCTGCTATGTGAGGTTTCTTGCTAATTAACCTGGAGTATCCCTAGTGTTTGTCAACAGTTTTTGGCGCCCTGTGACTATTTTTACACAGAAAGGAATTTAGAGAAACAGATACTTTCAATAGGGATAATAAAAAGCTGCTAATGCTGGAACATTTGAAATAAAAACAGAAAGTGTTAGAAAGAGCCAGACAGGGTTATGGAGAGAGAACCACAGGGTTACTGTTTCAAGCTGATGTTGAGAGATGGAGAGTTAAACTTTTCCTTCTAATTGTGTGTCTTTTTTATGCAGAATGTTATTTTTGCAAGTTAAAAATTGGTAATTGAGAGGTTAAGATGGGATAACTTTGAAGTTGTTTCCCTATGGATCATGAACATAAGCAATTTATTAACGGTCTTAGCGAACTCCTCATGCCTGCTGTCTTGGGGGGAGTGACTGCTCCCAGATATTTGTAGAATTGTACAATACAGAAGTAGGCCACTCAGCCCGCTGTGCCTGTGCTGCCTTTTTGAAAGAATGATCCAATTATTCAAACTTCCTTTTCCCCATAGCCTAACAAATGCTTTCTTTTGAAGTGTTCTATCTAATTCTCTTCTGAAAGCTGCTATTCTTTTTCTGCAGGCCTTACAACAACCCTTTCAGCGTCTGAACAGTAAGAGGTAAACACACAGTCACAGGTAATCAGGGGAAACAGTGCTACACAATACTACTATCCCCTATGACATGATTGTGCATCGCTCTGGAAAACACACTCTGCAAACCCAATATAAGCCCTCCACCCCCCCACCCTTCAAACACTTCCTCAAAGCCTTATCCTCATCCCCCTTAATTCTTCACTCGGCCCCTTTGAGGTGCTTCACTCTGCTAAAGGCCAACACGCCAATGCAAGGTCCTGTCAGCCAAGATCTGGCTGGAGAGTCCAGAACATGAGGTCACAATGAGGCCACCAGCAGCTTAGGACAGAGATGGGGAGAAACTCCTTCACCCAGACTTGTGAATCCTTGGAATTCTCTACCCCAGGGAACTGTGGATGCTCAGTCCATACAGCCATAGAAAGGTTACAGCACAAAGAGGCCATTCAGCCCAATGTATCTGAGCCAGCCGAAAAGGAAAAAATAAAAACCAGCTGCCCATTCTAATCTGACCTTCTAGCAGCCGGTCTGTAACCTGGCAGGTTACAGCACTTTAGGTGCAGATCCAGGTACCTTTTAAATGAGTTGAATGTTTCTGACTCCCCCACCAAACCAGGCACCTGTCAAGGGCCAGGCCGTGATTCCCGCTGTCAGGAGCCTAATTTCAATACTTTAGCATCTCATTATAAGCCCCGCTCGCTAGAATCACCCCCTCACGCTGGACCATCCAGGCACGTCCGTATGTTTCAGCAACATGCATCTGACAAGCTGCACTTCACTTGGGACTTTGAGGTTTGTTTGCCTACCTTGCTTCAGGCAGTACTCACAGTCACCAGCTCCAGGCTCCACAGGCAGCACCACATCACTTTTAGGGGGGTTCATGGGTAGGTCTGTACCCACCAGACCAGCCGTAAGGCAGGGTTGGCTTTTCAATGGCTGCAGGGCTAGGGCTTGCTTGGGGAAGGGGTGAGAAGTGGCCTCAGGCAAGGGAAGGGGCTGCAGGACGAGGGCTGCAGGAGGGTATCCCAGGGTGTGTGGGGGGGCACATGTTGATCTGTGCAAGTGCCCTCTAGAGGGTGAGGGCTGAGGAGGCAGCCTCCAGAGGAGATGAGGCCAGATGGAGATGTCAGGGTGTGTGTGAGAGAGTGAGTGATGATGTCCCTTGAGCTGGCAGTGAGTGAGATGCCAGTGAATGTGTGATGGGCTTGTGAGTGTGTGAGTTTAGAGTGATGAGATGGTTGCCTTACCCCAGCGGCATGGATGAGATCATTCATCCTCTTTCTGCATTGGATGGCCAACCTTTTGGTGCAGCATTGACACTAACCACCACTGCCATCACCTCCATGCTGGTATGACGAGACTGATGGGCCTCCTGCAGCCAGAGCAGGGGTAGAGGACATCGTGGCCAGCCCCCATGGCATCCAGAAGATATCCCAGGGATGCATCACTGAATCGGGGGGGGCTGTATGCTTCTTGGCTTTTGGGGCCATGTCCTCACTGAAGCAGCCCTGGGCTGCAAGCACTGGGAAGTGTGCACACGGCTGCAGTTTAAATATGGTGCCCTGGTTCTGGAAGCAGCGAGGTAATGGCATGATGGGCAAATGGGAGGCTGCCCACCAGCAAGATGGTGCGTTTCCTGTGTCTGCATAATTGACGAGGCAGGAATGAGGTGATATGGCGTGTGAAGCTGTCTTTAAAGCCAGCAGGTAAAGCAAATTTTTTTCCCACCCACTACCACAGCTTGTACAAGTCTGGGACGATTCCACCCTATCTTGAAACTCTTCAAAAGCTTCTGGGATGAGACATCAGAATGCAAAACAGTGACTGCAACAGATATGGTAATCGAATTCCTCTGGAATATACAGCCAACAGGGTTCTTAAGAACTGTTTTACCAAACCAGAGAGATCACAAGGAGAAGTCAGGTTGCTGTACTGAAAAACTGCAAGAAAGCTCTCCCCTCTGTCTCCCTCTCTCTCTCTCTCTTGAAACTATTGCGTCTGGATTTGTAAAGTAACCATCCTGAGAAGAGAAATCTACTGAAAACCAAAGTCTTGGAATCTGCTCCATACAACTACACCCAGCAAGACAACGGAACAAAACAGCCATATCAGAACCAACCAAAGGACAGTTAACCGCATAATTCCTTTGATTGTTTATTTTCACGCGAAACTATAAAATATCTTTAAACCTATCCACTTACTCTACCATCTGTACTAATGTGTGTGTGTGTGTGTGGGTCCAGGGAATGTTGTTTGAATGGTGGTTGCAATTTACCTGTTTTTTTTAGTTTGGGAAGTAGTGTCAATAAACTTACCTTGCTCTTTGTTTAAAATCAGAAAACCTGGCTGTCTAATTCTTTATAATTTGAAAGCAGACATAGTAGGACTCCTGCAGTATTGGCAAAGCATATCCTCACTAATTTCACAGAAAAACCTTAATTTGGTCAGATTTGGAGTGGTATAAATAAGGGAGTCATTTTTACCCCTCCTCACATTGTTGTAACAATGGGACAAGGGATGATGCTGAAATGAAACAGGAAGTAATAATGGAACAAGTAATATAACAAAAGTTGGGTCAAGATGAGGTATAAACCATTACCAGCATCTGTTGAGCCCACAGGTTTGTGAAGTGATCGAGATGCAAGTTCTTGCCTGGTGGTGGAAAATTTCCACCTCAGCTGCTTAGAGAATAAAAATTGCCTTTACTCACTTGGACTGCAGTGAGGCCAAGGTAAGGCAACTGGAATTTTTGGAGCAAATCCCAATAGCCTGCACCTTTTTGAAATAATCATCAAGCCCCTCAGTGCCAAACTGACACTCAGGCCATTGAACTAATCTTTACACATTCATATTTACAGAAATAATGACTCACATTTGAGCCGCTCTTCAAAATGAACAGCAATAATAAAACCACCATAGACTAGGGGAACTTTGAGGTTGCCTTCTTGCAATCAAGCAGTTTCCCTCACAATAAAATTCCCATCAGCTAACTCAGCAGGGTTGTAACGTGGGAATGATTTCATTCTGCGCTCAGCAGTGGACTCAGCCTTGGCCCAGCGAGAGGAAATAAAAAGCAAGAAAGGTTGCTTCGACTTCACAAGTTCCCCATTGCTCCATCCCGTCACCTCCATCCTCCCTGATCTCCTCCAGCCCCCTTGCTCATCACTCCCTTCCTTCGCTCCGTCACTGGTGACCAAGCCTTTAGCTGTTTAGGGACCTAAACCCTGGAATTCCCTCCCTAAACCTCCCTGCCTCTTGCTTCCCCCTTTGACTCTTCTTCCCAGTATTTGGTCGCCTGTCCCTAATGTTCCCCTTTCTTTAACACAAGTGTTGATTTTTGTTTGATTTCGTTCCTGTGAAGTGCAGGATGTTTGAAAGGTGCTGTATGAAAGGATTTGTTGTGACACTTCTACATCTCCAGCTCTGTTCCACCACAGAGTCAAACTCTCCAACTCCATCCTGGAGAATCGTGACCTTCTTCTCCACCTCTCAGGGTAGAATCTTCCATTCTCGGCGGGTGTCTTGGTCACTGCCTGGGAAAGCGGTGAGACACTCGTGCTGAGTCTCGAGCGGAAGGCCCACTATATCTTTTGCCCATCAGGCAGTTCAGTGGGCAGCAGCGGGCCTTCCTCCAGACTGAGGACCCCAGAAGGCGGCTTCCTGCCCCACCAAGGGCTGATGGCCAATCAGAGGCCAGCAGCTCTTGCACTTGACAATGCCACAGAGGAGCCAATGGCTGTTGTCGGTATGACACCCAACCCACCACCACCCACCGCCCCCCCACCCCGAGCCCCATGAGCATGGAGGGAAAAGGCAAGTACTGTTTGGTGGTGGGGAAGGGAGGTCTTGAAGGGTGGGGGTTGTTGGAAGAGAGGGTCCATGGGGGTCAACACCTCGCCCCATGTTCATGCCTTTGATCATGCACAGGTTAGTGCAGACTGAAGGACTGCCCCCCACACCCCCAAACTGACCCCTTCACCCCCCACCCCCCCCCCCCCCCCCCCCAAGCTGACACGTAGTCTGTACAGTTTTCCCAGTCATACATCAGGAGGCCGGCCTAGAGTCAATCTTTTCTCATTTTCCATCTCTCCCCACCCCCCAGCACTCAGGCCATCTGTCACTTGTTCATGTTGTTCTTTCCAGAGTGCTTACCCTGGTCCTGCTACTACAACATTCTGCTTTCTATCCTTAATGCCACCATCATCACCTCCTTTAGCCCTTACCACTACCATTAACACCCCTTTGTCCTTCTGTTCATGGCATCTTCATCAATCTCGCCTTTGCCTCCACCTATCCCTGGCCTTCTATCCAGCCTCTACCTGCTCTACCCCCCTCCTACACAGCATAAATTTCATTCTATTTTTACTCCTCTTTAGCTCTGAAGAAGAGTCAGAAGGACTTGAACTGTAAACTCTGTTGTTTTTTCTCTCCACAGACACTGTTAGACCTGCTGAGTTTTTCCAGCATTTCCTGTTTTTGTTTCACGCTTCCAGCAGAGGCAGGAAGATGTCCGGTATCAGACCGGAAGCCAGCCCACCAAATCCTCAGGCCTGGCCGTCTCCCTCCTCACTCTCCTGCAGGGGGCAGCGGATCCCCGCCTCAGTCTTTCTATCCCTCCATTTCCAGGCCTTCACTGTTTCCTACTTCTTCACTTGTCTTCTACCTCCTCTGACTGTAACTCCTGTGACTAACTCCTCAGGAACAAAAGGAGGCTATTCAGCCCCTCAGGCCTGTTCCAACATTCAGTGAGATCATGGCTGGTGTGTATCTTAACATGGCTCCATATTCCTTCATATGCTTGTCTAACAAAAAATCCATCACTTTCAAGATCCGAATGATTAATTGAACGAGTACCTGTTGTTATTTAGTGGGAGAGTTCCATACTTTCACACGCTTTGCATGAGGAAGCATTTCAAAACTTTGCTGTGAAATGGCTTTGATTGTAAGGTTATGTTCCCTTCTATCATTAGCCAGTGCAGACATGATGGCCTAATAGCCTCCTTCTGTACTGTAACAATTCTGTGATCCTGAGAGCCTCTTCATCCAACAATCGCCAATCCAACCTTCTTTATTCCAGGAACTACAAGCATATACTTCTGAGATGCCACCTCAACATGTCTTAACAGGACAATGTCATCAACTTGGACATCCTGGTGTGTGCTAATTCCATCAGGACACATTCGTTACTAAGGCCATGACATCTGCACTGGCTTGGCCAGTGTTCATTGGATGGATCACAGCTGTATACCCAAAGACCATCCATACGGTGAACTGGGCACTAGGTCATGACCTCCTGGGTGTCCATACCCCCGCGACAAGGACACCTGCAAGCAACATACCAAGATGGCGGACATTGTCACTGGCAACCGGGAGACAGTCGCTGACGGCTGTGAACTCTGCAGGTTGGCTGTTTGGAAGGGCAATGGAAGAGGTGAGCAGAAATGGAAAGCCTAGCTGGCCAAGAAGAGGTCCCAGAGAAAGCGGAGGCCAGTGAATCATACGCCTTCTTAGCCCATCGTCTTCCTCTGCAGCGAATGCGGCAGAGACTGCCATGCCAGAGTGGGATTCCCGAACCACACCAGGCGACGCCTAACGGAGAGCTGGTCACCACAGCCCAAACCATCATCTCACAGAAGACTGAAGGCTGCCAAAGGTTATCAAGCTTATATTTTGAGGTTAGTACCTGGGTTGAGTGAAAAGTTAATTTATCTGAAATTCAAATACAATTTTCCTCAGTGCTAACTTCCGGAAGGTTCCGGGTCTAATTTCTATTATCTATATTGAGTTGACAATCTGAGGGTTACTGCAATTGGATTCAGTGCCATTGGATGGAGAAGAGGAAAGTAAGATTGGGAATCCCATTCCAATAGGATCTCTTGGCTGGAAACTACATGTATCAGCTGGAAGAGAGTTGGGATCAGAGGTGAAGTATCCATTGGTTAAATAGCCTTCCAACACTCAGAGCCCAGAACCCATGCCTGGTGTGTGACTGAACGGTCCAATGGGACAAATCTGGAACAGGAGTTTCCACCAAGCAGCAAGTCGAAGGATTCTCCTTATAACTCTTTATTATTCACCTTTGGGATTCAGGTGTCACTGAAAAGGTCAACATTTGGTGCCCATCTCTAGCTGACCTTGAAAAAGTACTAAGAACACTAGAACATAAGAAATAGGAGCAGGATTAGGCCATTCAGTCCATCAAGCCTGTTCTGCCATTAAAAGATCATTGAAGGCTGATACGATGGTGTCCTTAGTGTTAATTGTATAAATTAAGGTGAAGTATACAGGTGAAGGACAATGATTGGATGATTACCTTAGCACATATAAAGAGACACTTATTGACACTGGTGTGGGAGTAGAGAGAGGAGATATACACTTGTGATGTTTCATTCTGTGAATAATCTAAAACTGAATACAAATTGGCTTCTTCATCAACACTTAACTCCATACTCCTCATACCCCATTAGCCTTGACTTCCTTGTGGATGGTGTTGGGAGATTTATCTTTTTTCTTGGACTGTGGACGTGGGACTTCTTTCTAAGTCAGGCTGTAGACATACTCTGGTATCTGCTTAACACCTGTTTAAAAGTGCTACATCCTAATAGGTTACAGAGTAGGCACATAGCTCCTAGACATGATTCCAACATGACAGAGAGAGAGAGAACCTAGCACATGAATGAGTGCTGTTGGTAGTACTTCATCATCATCATCTCCCTCATCTACATTAGTACATCCCATCCATAAACACTCCCTACTACAGATGGGTCATCAACATGTGAGTCTGGTGGGTGAGGCATGTGTTTGAAGAACAGATAACTTTGGACGGATGTTTGTCACATGTTCTCCAGCGAGGGGGAGTTTCCCTCGCATCATATCTGGGTGTGTTCTAGGCTCATTGATAGGGATTGATCAATGTGATTAATCATGGTCACCTCTGGTGACTACCCCCACAGAATGGTGGAAAGAGGACTAGATAGACATTATTCTTAATCTAGAAATTCCCACATTCCTCAATGGCTGTAAGAGGTTTGATACGACTGAGTGACTTTCTAAAGTGAATACATGCCGGCTTAGATATGAAGATGCTTTAGAGATTTTGGGAAACATAATGCCTTTAATAATATCTCCATTCATTGAGGCAGCTCGAGCTACAGTGATATGAGGCAGCTGATCATCTGCAGTGATTATCAAAGATGAGATTTTTTTGTAGAGTTCTACATTTTGTTTTCACACTCTCTTGCATATAAAGTCCCCAGACCCCCTCCCTGCTGATCAAACTTAAAAGTCCTGATATTTTTGTGGTGTAACTTGTTTTCATTTTCTTACAGAAACAATGGTGATATGATCTGAGAGTTCTCTGTGACATTCCTGCTGCCTCTGAAACCACAAAACCTCACATCCGCAGCCTCTGCTTCCAAACCACACTCTACATTCTCTTCCCCATTGCCTTTGGGTCTGCATGGGTTGTTGTACTAACTGAAGTCACACTGATAAAAAAAAAGCATTTTACACAGTAAGTGCCTCGTCACACAGCAGGGGGTCTGCCCAAACCTTCACTGACAACAACAGCTGGCATTTATGGAGCACTGTTAATGTAATGAAACATCCCGAGATGAATGAACAACATTCAGGGAGTGTTATCCCTCTGCAGGGGGAGGGGCTGTAAAGTGGACAATAGCAGGTCAACTGCCTTGGACACCCACGTGTGATTTTCCTTTACCAGCTAAATTCAAAGTATAGAAAAGACTTGCATTTACATAGTAACTTTCACATCCTCATGGGGCCTCAAAGTCTATTTACTTTCTCGTCATGGGCATTCTTATGTAGCCAATGAACAAACTGGGAGAACGTACCTGCTCTTTCTATTTATTCATTCATGGGATGTGGATGTTGCTGGCTACCCTTATCATGGGTTTGGAAGGTGCTGTCTAAGGAGCCTTGGTGAATTCCTGCAGTGCATCTTGTAGATGGTACACACACTGCTGCTACTGTGCGTTGATGGTGGAGGGAGTAAATGTTTAAGGTGGTGAATGTGGTACCAGTCAAGCAGACTGCTTTGTCCTGGACGGTGTCGAGCTTCTTGAGTGTTGTGGGAGATGCACTCATCCAGACAAGTGGGGAGTATTCCATCACACTCCTGACTTGTGCCTTGTAGATGGTAGACAGGCTTTGGGGAGTCAGGAGGTGAGTTACAGGATTCCCAGCCTCTGACCTGCTCTTGTAGCCACAGTATTTATATGAATAGTCCAGTTCAGTTTCTGGTCAATGGTAATCCCCAGGATGTTGATAGTGGGGGATTCAGCGATGGTAATGCCTTTAAATGTCAAGGGGAAGATGGTAAGATTCTATCTTGCTGGAGATGGTCATTGCCTGGCACTTGTGTGGTGCCAATGTTAGTTGCCAATTGTCAGCCCAAGCCTGGATATTGTCCGGGTCTTGTTGCATTTGGACATGGACTGTTTCAGTATCTGAGGAGTCGCAAATGGTACTGAACATAGAAACATAGGAAATAGGAGCAGGAGTAGGTCATTTGGCTTTTCAAGCCTGCTCCAACATTCAATACGACCATGACTGATCCTCTATCTCAACACCGCACTCCCCCTCTCTCCCCATATCCCTGGATGCCTTTAGAGACTAGAAATCTATCTATTTCCTTCTTAAATATATTGGCCTCCACAGCCTCTGTGGTAGAGAATTCCACAAGTTCACCACCCTCTGAGTGAAGGCATTTCTCCTGATCTCAGTCCTAAATGGTCTACCCTGTATCCTGAGATTGTGACCCCTTGTTCTAGAACCCCCAGCCAGAGGAAATGCCATCCCTACATCTGGTCTGTCCAGCCCTGTCAGACTTATTTACATTTCAATGAGATCCCCTCTCATTCTTTTAAACCCCAGTGAATACAGGCCTCGTCGGCCCAATCTCTCCTTGTACAACAATCCTGCCATCCCAGGAATCAGTCTGGTGAACCTTCGCTGCACTCCCTCTATGGCAAGTATTTCCTTTCTTAGGTAAGGAGACCAAAACTGCACACAATATTCCAGGTGTGGTCTCACCAAGGCCCTGTACAGCTGCAGTAAGACATCCTTGCTCCTGTACTCAAGTCCTCTCACAATGAAGGCCAACATACCATTTGCTTTCTTAACGGCTTGCTGCACCTGCATGCTGGCTTTCAGTGATTGGTGTACAAGGACACCCAGGGCCCTTTGTACATCAACATTTCCGAATCTAACACCATTTAAATGATACTCTGCTATTCTGTTTTTCCTACCAAGTGGATAACTTCACACATATCCACATTATACTGCGCCTGCCATGTATTTGCCCTCTCACTCAACCTGTCTAAATCACCTTTAAGTCTCTTAACATCTTCTTCACTACTCACATTCCCATCAGATTTCGTGCCATCAGCAAAATTGGAAATATTACATTTGGTTCCCTCATCCAAATCGTTGGTATATATTGTGAACAGAACACTGTGCAATCATCAGTGAACATCCCCACTTCTGACCTTGTGATGGGAGGAAGGTCATTGATGAAGCAGCTGAAGATGGTTGGGCCGAGGACATTACCCTGAGGAACTCCTGCAGTGATGTCCTGGAGCTGAGATGACTGACCTCCAATAACCACAACCATCTTCCTTTGTGCTAGGTATGACTACTTCTTTGAGTTAGTGGCTGTTGGATCTTTTACATCCACCTGTGAGAGTAGATGGGGCCTTGGTTTAAAATGTCACATCTAAAAGTAGAACCGCTGACAATGCAGCTCTCTCTCAGTGCTGCACTAGAAGTATCAGCCCAGATGATGTGGTCAGGTCTCTTTAGTAGGACCTTGAATCCAGAACCTTATGAACAAACAAACAAGGAGCAGGAGTAGGCCATTCAGCCCCTCAAGCCTGCTCCACCATTTAATAAGATCAGGGCTGATCAGATAGTAACCTCAAATCTTCATCCTGCCTACTCCCGATAACCTATCAGCCCCTTGCTTATCAAGAATCTATCCACCTCTGTCTTAAAAACATTCAAAGACTCTGCTTCCACCACCTTTTCAGGAAGAGAGTTCCAAAGACTCACAATTCTCTGAGTGAAAAATTTTCACCTCATCTGTGTTTTAAATGGGTGTCCCTTTATTCTTAAACAGTGACCCTTCTGACTCACCAATGAGAGTTCCACTTGGGAAGCCACGGCTTCTCTCAATGTAAGCGTGAGTCACAAGGAGCTTCCTGAGCTGAACAGATGGTGAGCACGTGTTGATTTGGGTCCAAGCTGGGAGATCAAGTTCCTTCTACTCTTATTGAGGCAGAGCCAGGAAGAGAGACGGACAGAGACAAAGGGATACAGAGAGAGAGACAGAGACAGAGAAAGAAGGACATAAATAGAGAGGGCAGAATTCTCCCATCTTGCCTGCAGCAAGTTTCGTGGTGGGCAGGAGCCAAGAATCCAGCGGTAGGCAAAAAGTCGGAAATCCGCCCGGGTACAAATAGTTTGCATTGCTTCCTATGGTGGGTCCTCCATCCCGCCGACTGGTGGCGTGAACGCCATTTACACTCATTAACACCTCGTGAACGGTCATTAAAGCAGCTGCTCACCAGAACCTCGCCACGCCTTCCAGTCTCGCATCACTCCAGCGGGAACTTACATGGGCATCAAACACGTTTGGGAAGGAGCGACGTGCACAAGTCAGACCTCAGCTCGCTGGTAACTTCGAGGCGAGTGCCATGTGCAGAGCCTAGCTGCCAGAGCGCCGGGCTAGCCTGGTTGTGCTGAACACCACACAGCCGGGCCTGCAGGGTTGCTCTGCTCCTGCCCTTTAGCCGATGTTGTCCCGAAGGCCACCGCTGTGCTGTAGAGCTCAGGCAGGCCTCCACCTTCAGACAGTGACCAGTACTGCGGCTGGGGGTTGGGGAGTGCAGGGGTCTGCTACTCCCGGTGACTGAGACACTTGTCCACAGTGCAGTGGTAGTCAGGCAGAACTCCCACTTTCAGAAACTAGCACTTTGACAGGGGGTGGCCTGCGAGGCGGGGGTGAGAACGATGAGCACAAGGTGGGCAAGGGGGAGGGAAGGCTGTGGAATGGCTGTGAGGGGGAAGGGCGAACATGAGTGGGCCTTTCTGGGGTCACCCTCTAACTTGTTGCCATCGGAGTGAGCAGGAGTCCGCTTAGAGAGAAAGAGGGGAGACCTCCTTGTGAATGCAGGCAATAGTGAAGGAGGCACAGCTGTGTCATAATGAATGGTGGAGCAGGCTCGAAGGGCCGAATGGCCTACTCCTGCTCCTAGTTGCTATGTTTCTATATATAGTATTCCATCAATGAAGGCCTGTCACGTGTTCACCAGATTTGACACTCCTAACAGGTCAAAGGGCATCCACTCATTGACCACAAGCAATGGATTGGTCGTTAATATGCCACATCTGAGATTGGAGCTGAGCTAGGTTGGGTCACTTGCCTCAATTAAACCTTAGCCTCCCACACCGGGCTCAAGATGTTACATATCTGTGACGCCATCTTGGTCACCTCGATGTGTGAGCCAGTGACTCAGGGACAAGGTGACATCAGCCACCATGCAAATAGGGCAGAAAAAACTATGGGCCCTTACAGTCTCCAAACGTGACATCTTCTGGACTTCACTTTCGTGCCCCTTGAATCATTAATGTCTTCAATGTTTCCTTTCAGAGTGAAGACAAAGGCAGTTATGGATTTAGGGGAGGTGATGGAGTAGTGGTATTGTTGCTGGACTAGTAATGCAGAGACCCAGGGTAATGCTCTGGGGACCAGGGTTCAAATCCCTCCACAGCAGGTGGTGAAATTTCAATCCAATAAAAATTTGGAATTAAAAGTCTAATAATGCCGATGAAACCATTGTCAATTGTTGTAAAAGCCTACCTGGTTTACCAATGCCCTTTAGGGAAGGAAATATGCTGTCCTTACTTGGTCTGGCCTACAGACCCACAGCAATGTGGTTGACTCTTAAATGGCCCTGAACAACAGCTACTAGGGATAGACAATAAATGCTGGCCCAGCCAGCTAAGGCCACATCCCATAAATGAATAAAAACAAAAAAAAGTCCCAGGGCTCAATGCTGCCTTTGTCAGGGTCTGAATGCAATGGAGGAGGGAGCAGGCGACACCAAACACAGCACCAGCAGGAGGCTCTGTCTAAGGGACAGAGGGCATATTAAGAGTCAACCACATTTTTGTGGGTCTGGAGTCACATGTAGACCAGATAAAGACAGCAGATTTCCTTCCCTAAAGGACATTAGTGAAGCAGATGGGTTTTTACAACAATCAACAATGGTTTCATGGCCATCATTAGACTGTTAACTCCAGATTTTTCTTGAATTCAAATTTCACCACCTGCTGTGGTGGGATTCAAATCCCCATCCTCAGAGCATTACTCTGGATCTCAGGATTACCAGTCTAGCAACAATACCACAACCCCATTCTAGGTCACAACAGGCTCTAGGTTCACAGTATTCTGACACCCCACATGGAGTTGGAGGGTATCCCCTGCCAGTGGCTTTGAAGGTGCCCACAGCACTCAATTCCTTTGCATCTGGTTCTTTCCAAGGATCAACAGGGGACCTGTGTGGCATCTCTCAGTCTGCAACACATTGATGTATAAAGGAGGTCACAGCTGCCCTTTAAAGGAAGGCCCATCATTGTGTCAGGTTTGTTCTGGATGAAGATAGCCCAGCTGCAATATTCACTGGCTTCACCGCTATCTACAGTACAGGGTACAATAGGCTGTCCCTGTGGGGCTATATGGGCTCCATGGCAGCAGCCCCTAATGTTTATAACCCACTGGGCTACCATTCCATCAACAAGCAACGGGTGTGTGATCACCAGAAGCACATACTGCACGTTTGTGCACGGTACCCTGGGAGTTGCCATGACTCCTACATCCTGGGTCACTCCCAGGTGCCTGAGGTTTTCGAGGGGCCTGTGCGTCTGCAGGGATGGCTGCTTGGGGATAAGGGGCGCCCACTGAAACGCTGGCTGATGACACCAGTGCATTGTCCTCCAGAGTCGGTCCAAGGAGAGGTACAACGCTGCTCACAGCTCCACCCGCTCCCTTATAGAGCAGACCACAGGGCTTCTGAAGATGCATTTCAGATGCTTGGATCACTCAGGTGGCTCACAGCAATACACTCCTGACAGGGTTTCCCACAGTGTGTTGCACCCTTCACCATCTGACAATGCAAAGAGGTGAGCCCCCTGTCTGAGGATGAACTGGAGGAGGGTGAGAGCTCATCGGATGATGAAGATCTGGAGGCCCAGGAACCTCAGGAGGCTGCTGAGAGTCAGTATGAGCAGGATCATGCGATAGAGGAAGGGAGAGGTGGGTGACGTGCCTGTGATACGTTAATCGCTGACAGGTTCCAGGAAGAGTAACTTTAAGTGAGGGGATATGGCCACATCTCTCCTACCCTCAATGTCACTTTCTTTCATCTCAGGAGATGTCCAACCACTTGCAGAGAGAACGAGTCCCATATTCACACTTGTGCGTTCTGGCCTCATGAATCACCAGGCCATGAGCTCTGCATTGGACTGTGGTGCCCTGTGAATGAGCTCACTCGGAGACTCCACTGAGGAACAAGAGCGATGTGAGAGAAGACTTGAAACCTTCGCTGCCATCTAATGATGCAAACACTGCTGAGAGTGAGATGTGGACACGCCGAGGGATCTCCTCCTCCCGTTCATGTCTTTAATTCTGTCACAACCACTGAGGGGACACAAACGCTGTTAGATTATCAATGCTGATGAGCTGTCCTCACTCAGTGGTGATCCTTGAGGAAGGAGGGTGAGAAACGCTTACATCACACACTTCAAATAAAGATTTAAACACATCTCCCTGACATCACATAAGTGTTGCGGAGACTAGTTCAATTGAGCTTGTCACCACAGGAATGTGAATCTCACAGTGGGACACGATGGCTAAACCTCAAAATAAGAGGATTTTAAAGCACAAAATCACAACGCCTTCAGTTGACCAAAACATACACATAACCATCAAATGTATTCACAAAAGAGCAACTTCTTTACAGTTATAGCACACCCGTCACCCAAAAGTGACATCAAAATTTCTTAACTTTCCTAACCCTGGATACAGCCCCGACATCTGCAGCAGAGGAGGAAGCAGCTGCCGGCGGCTGCATGATGTCTGCGATGAGCTTGGTGGGGGTGTGAGGGGGTGGGGGTGTGAGGGGATTGGTGTGTGAGGGGGTGGGGGGTGTGAGGGGGGTGGGGGGTGTGAGGGGGTGGGGGGTGTGAGGGGTTGGGGGGTGTGAGGGGATGGGGGTGTGAGGGGGTGGGGGTGTGAGGGGATTGATGTGTGAGGGGGTGGGGGGTGTGAGGGGGTGGGGGGTGTGAGGGGATTGGTGTGTGAGGGGGTGGGGGTGTGAGGGGACGGGGGGTGTGAGGGGATTGGTGTGTGAGGGGGTGGGGGGTGTGAGGGGTTGGGGGGTGTGAGGGGATGGGGGTGTGAGGGGGTGGGGGGTGTGAGGGGATTGGTGTGTGAGGGGGTGGGGGGTGTGAGGGGGTGGGGGGTGTGAGGGGATTGGTGTGTGAGGGGTGGGGGTGTGAGGGGATGGGGGTGTGAGGGGGTGGGGGGTGTGAGGGGTTGGGGGGTGTGAGGGGATGGGGGTGTGAGGGGGTGGGGGGTGTGAGGGGGTGGGGGGTGTGAGGGGATTGGTGTGTGAGGGGGTGGGGGGTGTGAGGGGGTGGGGGTGTGAGGGGATAGGTGTGTGAGGGGGTGGGGGGTGTGAGGGGGTGGGGGGTGTGAGGGGATTGGTGTGTGAGGGGGTGGGGGTGTGAGGGGATGGGGGTGTGAGGGGGTGGGGGGTGTGAGGGGTTGGGGGGTGTGAGGGGATGGGGGTGTGAGGGGGTGGGGGGTGTGAGGGGGTGGGGGGTGTGAGGGGATTGGTGTGTGAGGGGGTGGGGGGTGTGAGGGGTTGGGGGGTGTGAGGGGATTGGTGTGTGAGGGGGTGGGGGGTGTGAGGGGGTGGGGGGTGTGAGGGGATTGGTGTGTGAGGGGGTGGGGGGTGTGAGGGGGTGGGGGGTGTGAGGGGATTGGTGTGTGAGGGGGTGGGGGTGTGAGGGGGTGGGGGGTGTGAGGGGATTGGTGTGTGAGGGGGTGGGGGGTGTGAGGGGGTGGGGGTGAGGGGTTGGGGGGTGTGAGGGGGTGGGGGTGTGAGGGGGTGGGGGTGTGAGGGGATTGATGTGTGAGGGGGTGGGGGGTGTGAGGGTTGGGGGGTGTGAGGGGATTGGTGTGTGAGGGGGTGGGGGGTGTGAGGGGGTGGGGGGTGTGAGGGGATGGTGTGTGAGGGGGTGGGGGTGTGAGGGGGTGGGGGGTGTGAGGGGATGTGAGGGGTGGGGGGTGTGAGGGGGTGGGGGGTGGGGGTGAGGGGGGTGTGCGGGGGGTGTGGGGGTGGGGGGGATGGGGTGTGAGGGGTGGGGGGTGTGAGGGGGTGTGTGAGGGGTGGGGGAGTGGGTGGGTGTGCGGGGTTGGGTGTGAGGGAGTGGGGTGGGGTGTGAGGGGGTGGGGGAGGTGCGGGGTGGTGAGGGGGTGGGGTGTGAGGGTGTGGGGGTGTGAGTGGGTGGGGGGTGTGTGAGGGGGTGGGGGTGTGAGGGGGTGGGGTGTGAGGGAGTGGGGGTGTGGGCTGGGGGTGGGGTTGTGAGGGGGTGGGTGTGGGGTTGTGTGTGAGGGGGTGGGGGTGAGGGAGTGGGGGTCGGGCTGGGGTGTGAGGGGTGGGGAGTGGGGGGTGGAGGGGTGGGGTGTGAGGGAGTGGGGGTGTGAGGGAGGTGTGGGGTGTGAGGGGAGGGGGTGTGGGGGTGTGGAGGGGGTAGGGTGTGGTGAGGGGTGGGTGTGTGAGGGTGTGAGGGGTGTGTGTGGGGGAGTGGGGGTGTGAGGGCTGGGGGTGTGAGGGGCTGGGGTGTGAGGGGGTGGGTGTGAGGGGAGGGGTGTGGGAGTGTGTGAGTGGGGTGTGAGGGGTGGGGGTGTGAGGGGTGAGGGTGTGGGGGTGGGGAGTGAGTGTGAGGGGGTGGTGTGAGGGGTGTGTGGGGTGAGTGTGAGGGGGTGTGAGGGGGTGGGGTGTGAGGGGGTGTGAGGTGTGAGGGGGGTGTGAGGGGTGGGGGTGAGAGGGGGTGTGTGTGTGAGGGGGGGTGGGGGGTGTGAGGGGAGGGTGAGGGGAGGGGTGTGGGGGGTGAGGGGTGTGAGGGGAGGGGGTGTGGGTGAGGGGTGAGGGTGGTGGGGTGGGGGTGTGAGGGGGTGGGTGTGAGGGTGAGTGGGTGGGGTGTGAGGGTGTGTGAGGGGGTGGGGTGTGGGGGTGGGGGTGTGAGGGGTGTGTGTGGTGAGGGGTGTGAGGGGGTGTGTGTGTGGGGTGGGGGGGTGAGAGGGGTGGTGTGTGGGGTGGGGGTGTGAGGGGTGTGAGGTGGGAGGGGTGTGAGGTGGGGTGGGGGTGTGAGGGGTGGGTGTGTGGGGTGGGGTGTGAGGGGTGTGTGTGGGGGGGTGTGAGGGTGTGGTGTGTGTGAGGGGGTGTGGGGTGTGTGAGGGGAGGGGGTGTGAGGGGTTGTGTGTGTGGGGGAGGGGGTGTGGTGGGTGGGGTGTGAGTGGGGGGGTGTGAGGGGGTGTGAGGGGTGGGGTGTGAGGGTGTGGGGGGTGGGGGTGAGGGGGGTGTGGGGGTGTGTGAGGGGTGTGGGGGGTGGGGTGGGGAGGGGTGGGGTGTGAGGGTGGGGGTGGGGGTGTGAGGGGTGAGTGTGGGGATGGGGGGTGTGAGGGGTGGGTAGTGAGGGGATGGTGTGTGAGGGGAGGGGGTGTGAGGGGTGGGGGGTGTGGGGTGGAGGGGGGGTGTGTGAGGGGGTGGGGGTGTGGGGGAGGGGGGTGTGGGGATGTGGGGGATGGGTGTGAGGGGGTGGGGGTGTGAGGGGTGGGTGTGAGGGGGTGGGGGGTGTGAGGGGTGGGGTGGGGTGGGGGGTGTGAGGGGTGGGGGGTGTGGGGTGGGGGTGGGGGTGAGGGGTTGGGGGTGTGAGGGGGTGGGGGGTGTGAGGTGGGGGTGAGGGGGTGTGGGGGTGGTGTGTGAGGGGGTGGGGGTGTGAGGGGTGGGGGGTGTGAGGGGGTGTGGGGGGTGGGGGTGTGGGGGGTGGGGGTGTGAGGGGGGTGGGGGGGGGAGGGG